>JAWNLU010001437.1:87500-485833 GCA_035042165.1 Drosophila kuntzei
TCAATCGTTTGGCAATCAATTCCATTCATTTTTGAGCATTTTTCATTTAATTCAGAAATATTTTCCAACAATTTAAGCAAGAAGCACTTTTAATAAAGACCCAAAAATTGTTAAATGTTTGGAATTTGTATTGCTCGTATACTCGTATTTGAAGTGAATGCCACAGTGCCATTATGCGTTTATATACTTGCTGTGTTGTCTGTGTGTGTGTGTGTGTGTGTGTGTGAGGCCTTGTGGAGTCTTGTTTTATTTTGAGTATTCAGTGTACAGTGTACACTGTTCAACTCGGTGTTGGGTCTTGGGGCATCGGGCATCGGTCTTTCGGGGCGAATAGGAGGGCGGGGCTTTGGGGTTTCGGTTTTCAGTTTGACTTGACATGCATCAGCATCATTATTTTGTGCTTTTAATGTTTTATTTAGCCCGGTTGCCAACAGCTACGGCAATACATCGTATACACAGTCGGTCTGCGAGCCTAGTGGACGCCAAAAGATGTGGGACGAGGGACGAGGGACGAAGAACGAGGAACGAGGAACGAGGGATGGGTAAAAGAAAAAGGGGCACGGGAATGGCAGGGGATTCACTGTCTGGCCTCAGCAAGCGGATCGTAGCTTATGTGCCGTTTGCACTCATATTATGTATGTATCGTGTGTGTGTGTGTGTGTGTGTGTGTGTGTGTGTGTGATGTGTGTGCCATTTGCAACGAAACACTCAAACAACATTTAAAAAGACCTCATTTTCATGAGCTGCTGCTGGTGTTCTCTCTATTTGTGTGTGTTTGTGTATATGCCACTCGGCACATAATTGTTTGAAACAAATGTAGTGCACACACACTCGAGCACACACACACACACACACACACACACACACACTCACACATACATATAAGGCAACCATGATATGTGTAAATGTGGCACGTGGCTGTGTGCGATATTTTATTAGACCATTCAGTTAGTCAGTCATTTAGCCAGTCAATCAAACCGGGCGGCCAATTAAAGTTTTACTGCTCGTTGGCCAAACAAAAACGCATCAAATGGTTGGCTAAACAAGCGCAGACAATGAAACTGGAACCTATAAATATCTAATGATTTAACCGCTTACGTTCAACGCATTTCCCCAGGGGGAACGCACATAATGAATATTTTTAGTCGAGAAACTTGCGGATATTGAAAGAGCTACAGCTAAAGTTGCAAATATAGATACAGATCCAGATACAGCTAAAGTTACAAATTAGGTTATAAACAGAACAAGGAAAATTCAGGATACCGGAATAAAATCAATCCTAGCACCTAAAAAAGAAAGAGCCTGCTTAAATTTATTGTATCGGTCAATGTGGGAAATGGCAACAATAAACTTTTCAATTCAAGTACTAATGGTAACTAAAAACCAAACATATTCTTTAAATTTATTTTTTCACGACTAAATGAAATGAAAAATTAAGTGTAAAAAATTAAATACAAATTAAATAAAAATTATAATAAAAATTAATAATTAAATTAATAATAAGTATAAATTAAAACTGAAACGAAAAAATGATTAAGTCTGGGGAATACAAAATTAATAATTGATCCAACATGTGTTGCAAGGAATGGGAAAAACCCAGAAAAACCCAAACCCAAATTGAACTTGTACAATATTTAAGTAATTTTTTACCTCAGCTTAAATCCTGATTGCTCAGACTGTTTAGTTCCGAGATTATCGGAATTGTTTGGAAGAATTTTGTACTCAAATCAAATATTTTATGCTTCTTTGCTATATTTATGTTACATACTCGAAAAATACATGCTAAGGTCACAAGTTAATAACTTGCTTCTTAGAATGGTCATAGATAGAGATGCACTTTTAGTCGTAGATAAATACAAAAATAAAAATGATATCTGGTCAACAAACGGAATGGAACGAACGAAGCGCAAAATGCCAAGTCTATTCCGATAGATCCTTGAGAGTTAAATGCGCATATTACGCATACGCCAAGTGCTCTGTACAACAAAGGAACAAAACGAATTGAAAACTTTGATGCCCACTCAAAGGCACTTCTCTTTCAATATATGTGTGTGTGTGTGTGTGTGTGTGTGTGTGTGTGTAGGTGTGTGTGTTTATGACGATTGCCCCAATTTGACTATTTGTGTGAATTATATGTGTGTGTGCAACATTCAGGCGTCAAAATCGAAGCCAAGGCTTTTAGATGCACTCAATTTACATGCCTTGAAGTGCCTTTCTCACACACACACACTCGCACACACTCACACACACCCTCGCACATTTGACAACACACAGCTGTCACTTGGAACAACTCAATCAAGATGATAATTTCGTTGTAGTTGCTATGCACCAAAATAGCACAAGACCAAGACACAAACACTCAGATGTTCATAGACAAATAAACATTAGTATTTGTTAACGCATTTGTATTTAACAGTCTTCGACATACATACATACATTCCCATTGGAAAACTGTAAAGCTATTTATATTTAACAAGTGAACTCAATTTTATATAAAACTCGATTCCTATAAAGAATACAACGTTATCGATTACGATAGAAAAAAAAATTGAAAAACATTGAATTATATGTTTTGTATTAATTAAATTAGCTTAACTATTATTTTCATTCTAGGAATTTGAATAATATCTCGAATTATTTATCTTAATATGAGCAGATGCCTGATTTGATTTACTTTAAGCAGAAATTTTCCGCATATGACAATCTATAGACTAAAGAAGTATTTTTTTGTAATATAACGTATTGTGAATACTTAAAATAACATGATGGGGAATCGAACGCATTTGTTTTTCAATGTGAAATTCTATTTATGTGAGCACTACAACGACATCTACAAGAAACACAACTTCTGAAGTCATTAATTAAAGCAAAATGAACACATTTATGGCTCGCAAATCGAGTATCGGGTCTGCTCAAAACTAACGGATTGAGCAGAGTCATAATTAAGACGATGCATGTATTTTGTTATTGTGAAGTGGCTCGAGATCGGCATCTGCTCGTTCAAGTGCTTGTGCGTCTTCTTGGCGCCAATTCCGAAAATTAACGGACTTAGCACACAGAGTATCGGGAGCAAAGAATTGCCCAAAGTATTCACTAATCTATAACTTACTCACTCTCTTTGTTACGCTCTCTTCATTTCAGGCCTATCCCAATCGAGATATTACCAATATTGTGGAGTCGTCGCATTATCAGAAAATTGGGGGCTGGTGTCGCCAGGGAGCACTGAATGCGGCCAAGTGCAAGGGAGCCCATCGCTGGATCAAACCATTCCGTTGCCTGGGTAAGTACAAGATGAAGTTCGGAAACTTGAACAGCTGCCACAAATGTGAACACTCTGCTCTATATTACAAAAAACAAACACATACAAATGCTGACCAACTTGGAATGATATAAAAACGAAACGGAACGGAACGAAACGAAACGAAATGAAATGAAACGATTGGCAACTCGTTTGGCTTCAGAAGGACCATTCCAATCGGACGCGTTGTTGGTGCCGGAGGGATGCCTCTTTGACCACATACACAATGCATCTCGCTGCTGGCCATTCGTGAGGTGGAATCAAACTGGAGCAGCTGCCTGCCAGGAGCGGGGCATGCAGATGCGAAGCTTTGCCATGTTGTTGCCCTGCGGCATTTCCCTCTTCTCCGGCGTCGAGTTCGTCTGCTGCCCCAAGCACTTTAAAAGTGAGTATTTACGGATAATTGCAAATTACTTGAAATCAAGGCAGCAAACCGCTTATGAACCGAATCGCTTCGGGTTTTTAAACAGATCATGAACCGAACCTTTGAAATTATTTACCATGCGAACCCGAGCCTGAACCGAACCACTTTTTTAAATAAAAGGATCGGTTCGGAAAAAAAACATAATTAATAATTATTTTATGCTTTTCAAATGTTACGCAACTATTTGAAACTTTGAATAAAATTAAGTCATATTTAAATCTTCAAATTAATTTTTATGTATTTGCAAATTGAAATAAATTTAAATTACTTTCAAAATTCTAATTTTCTTAATTAAAAATTGTTTCAAATTAATTTTTATTGGCTTACAAAATCGTTAAAAATTAAATTTTAAAAAATATTTGTTGTATAAAATGAAACCCAAACTTTGGGTTCAGGGAGAACGTAAACCGGTTCGCGAACCGAACATACAGCCGTGGACAACTAAATGACACAACTAAATGCTTTTTTCAATAAAAATCCAATTTTAAAAAATAAAAGTTTAATGGCAATTCATGGTTTAACTAATAAACTAATAAAGTATTTAACAAAAATTCGTAATGCTCCCTTAACAATAAAAATATGATCAAAAAAATATAATATAAGAAAAACTGTGTTGTCATATAAACAGCATATTTTCATAAAGTTGAAAAGTCAAGCTCTACAGTTCGATCCAAAATTTTGTAGGTTTGCAGCCTTGGTTGAAATTTAACACTTACTTCCGTTCCTTACTAAATTTGTGATAATTTCAGCTGATGAGATTCGCGTGAAGAAGACCGATATGCCCGTAATGCCGCCAGCACAGTTGAACAACAACATCAACAGCAACAGCAACAGCAACAATAACAATATTAATAACAACAATAATGCCAATGTGAATGCCAATGATGAGCTCAGTGTGAATGAGGACGATGACAGCAACGACTCCAACTACTCGAAGGACGTCAACGATGATGAGCTGGACGATGAGGATGATCTGATGGGCGATGACGAAGAGGATGAAATGGTTGCCGATGAGGCAGCAACAGTTGGCGGCACTGGAGCAGCCAGCGATGCCAACAGTGGCGCCCTCGATGACATCAATGCGGAGTACGACAGCGGCGAGGATAGCGATAATTACGAGGAGGATGGCGCCGGATCAGACAGCGAAGTGGCCGGCATTGCCGATGCCTGGGATCAAAATGGCAGCTCCAGCGGTGCCAAGCCGCCATTGCCATCACTCAAAGCTCCGTCCATGTCCATGTCTATGTCCATGTCCTCGTCCTCGTCTTCGTCCTCGTCCTCATCTTCGTCGCCAGCAAGCCTTACAGCTGCCGATCAGTCGGGCAACAAAGCACAACAAGTTGCATTGAAACCGGAACTTGCCACAAGTACGCCACAATTATCCGCTGCTGCTGCTGCTGCCGCTGCCGCCGCCGCTGCCGCTGCCTCATCGGCTGCTGCTGCCGCTGCCATTGCTGGCGTCTCAGTGGGTGCACCACCATCGACGGCACAGCCCACCTCGGATCCGTATTTCACACACTTCGATCCCCACTACGAGCATCAGAGCTACAAAGTAAGTCAGAAAGTAAGTGTTTTCGTTGAGGGCGCAGGTTTATTTATCCAACAAAAAACAAAACGTATTCTAAACAAAGGAAGCCCAACAGCGCCTTGAGGAATCGCATCGCGAGAAGGTCACCCGGGTCATGAAGGACTGGTCCGATCTTGAGGAGAAATATCAGGATATGCGTCTAGCCGATCCAAAGGCAGCACAGAGTTTCAAGCAGCGCATGACGGCACGCTTCCAGGTTTGTTTCCCACCTCCCTTCCAACTATCCCCCCCTCCCCCACACCATCGTCCAGAACCCTGTAGCCGATAGTCCCTGCATTCCATTCCATAACAAGCCCTATATATTATATATTCCACAATGTATACCCTACTCCAGAGCTGTAGAAAATTGCAATCACATCATTTATATAAAAGATTTCCAATGTTTTGATTTAAATCAAAAATCAGGGATTAAACCGAAAAGATTATCGGTTTAAGTTACGGTTTCGGTTATGCTCGAATTAAGATCTTTGATTATCGGTTGTAATGTCGATTTTATTATAATGTGACCTCATATAAATTCGGTTCATGTTGTAAGAAAATTTCGATTATTTTGATTTTACTGATTTTTAATGACTTCGAACTGCCATAACTTTGTCAAAACTCAATCAATTTCCATGTGCAATGTAAATTTGAGCATTATTTTACCTCTAAATTCGTTCTGCATTTAAATTTTGTTCATTTTGAAAATTCGAAAATTTCGAATTTTTTAGAAATTTTACAGTGTTACCCCTTATCATTTTTCGAAAAATTCGAAAATTTCAAAATTTTCAAAATGGTCAAAACTTTAATGCAGAACGAATTAAGAGGTAAAATCATGCTCAAATTTACATTGCACATGGAAATTGATTGAGTTTTGACAAAGTTATGGCAGTTCAAAGTTATCAAAGTTGGTACAAGGTTTCGGTACAGCAGAAAAATTGTATTCGGTTACTGTTTCAATTACGGTTACAAATTTCAATCGGTTTTCATTGGTTAAAGGTTACGGTTTCGGTTAAGGTTTGAATCCCTGTCAAAAATGCTTGCATTTTTTTATGGCTGTTCAAGTTGCAATCTGCAGTCAATTTAAAGCAGGGATTAAAACCGTACTCGAAACCGTAACCTTTATTATCCAGTATTAACCGATTGAAATTGGTAACCGCAACTGAACCCCAAACTGAAGCCAAACTTTTTTATTATACCGAAATACCGAAGCTATTCAAACCGAAATAATCGATTCATGAATAACGGTTAGATTCGGTTCAATCAAGCATTAAATTCAATTATGTTATTAAGGTGTAATCATCGTTTTTAAAAATTATTTTATTTTTAAAATTAAATATTGACCTTATTAAATTGATCTTAAACTTATTAAATAGAGCTTCTTTGAAATCAAAGAAATTTTGTTTGCATATCAATAATTTTTTCAAACCGAAATCATAACGGTATTTCGAAACCGAAATTTACACGAAACCGGTAACCGTTTCGAAACCGATATAAAAAGATTTTCTTGTAGCCGATAACCAAAATTCAAACCTAATCGAAACCGTAACTAAAACCGATATATGTTTCGATTTGATTCCCTGACTTCAATCAAATAATCAAAACTGATTTCAATCACTTTTTGATTGTCATCTCTCTTTATGAAACTTCAAATCCGGTCAATGACGATCTCTTTATAACTTTTAGAATAATAGTGGTTTTGTATGTTATATTTCATCAAAATCTTGAGAAAACTATTAAAATGTGATTGCAATCAAAAGTGATTTCAATAAATTGATTGCAGATGGAAATTTTATTAATCATAATGAGTATAAATATTTTTAATGTCAATCAAAAGAAAAGCACAATCATTTATTGTTAAATATAATGATTGCAATTTTTAATAGCTCTATCTTTTTTTTTCTCTATCTTTAACTCTAATTCTGTCTCTATCACACTCTCGCACTACCTTTCTCTCTCTCTCAACTGACTGCCTATGTATATGTATATACCCTACCTACATATGTACATGTACATGTGTGTGTGTGTGTGTGTGTGTCTCTTGGCGAGGAAGGGGTACAGTGTATGCACTGTGCGTCCTTCAAGTAGCTATAACCTACTATACTCATCATTTACTATCAATCTATAATCAACCTAATCATAATCATTATCATTATCAATAACATTATCATTAGGTTTTGGCTTATCATTTGCTTTGAGTTCGAACACCAATTATCATGCACCTGTCGCTTCTTTCAACTCTTTGATTGTATCTATCTATCTATCTATCTATCTATCTATCTATCTATCTATCTATCTATCTATCTATACTTTACTATATATGTATATTCGATATCTGCCTGAACAATATACGTATATATGTATATAGTATGTATTTATGACTTAACTCTCTGTAGATCTGTGTATGTGTATGTATGTAGCTGTAATTTCTCTCTACTTTTGTGTATCCATGTATGGCAAATGGGAGCGAAAGAGGCATCAGATTGTAATCATAATAATAACAATAACAATTACAATAACAGTAACAACAATAACAATAACAATAACAAGCATAATGATTTATTAATCAAACTCGTAATTTAACGAAAGCAAACCCAAAAAAAAACAGATACTGAAACAAACAGAAAACAGAAACAACAACAACAACAACAAACAAACAAACAATGAATTGAAATACACTAGAATTTTTCAATACACTTACTTACTAAAAAAGTGCTTTAGTAGTGAAACTGATTGGCTTTATAATGTACTCGTAATACCCTTTAGTTTTCGACGCCTTTTCATTTATTTCTTACCAATTAGTGCTAACCAACAACAACAACTACAACAACAACTACAACAACAAACAAACAAACAAACAAACAAACAACATATGAATGACTCTCTCTATCTTACTCTGACACACATTAAACTGTCTCTCTCTCCTATTCTGTGTATAATATATATATAATTATATACTTAGCTTAAATGCTGCTTAAATGCTAACAACAACAACAACAACAACAATATATAGCCTTAAATGCTGCGCTTAAATATTTATATTAACAAACAATACATTGTATATATACTATAGATATATATGTATGCATATACATATATATAAATATATATTCTCCTCTGCTCGCATAGCTTCTAAGAACTGTAGAATCCGACCTCGACTCAATATGGGACTCCATGATGTTGCAAGTGTGTCACATTCAAAACTTCACTCATAAGTACTCGTAACTAGATATTTGGATTATTCATAATCCCCCCCCCCCCAATTCATTCATAAATCGATACTTATTCTTTCTCTCTCTCTGTCTCTGTCACTCCCTCACTCTCGCTCTCGCTCTCTGCACAGCATTGTGTTACGTCAGAAGCACTTACCAAACGAGTCATCCAACTCCCATTCACCCCCCTCACGCACACAAACTCACCACACCCACTCACACCCACTCACACCCACTCACACTCACACTCACACCCACTCACACACACACACCCACACTTAACTTAACTAACGACAACTGCAAGTTATAGCCATGAAATTTGTACAATTTAGTAAAATAAAAACATAAATCTACTTGAAATGCAAAATCGTTGCAATCGTAATTGAAATCGAATATTGCAATCGATAAATGAAACAATGCTGAACAAAATGAAAATTCAAACTCATGCTGATAATCTTTCTCTCTTGGTGTGCAATACGTCTTTATATGGGAATGTAATTTTAGACTTCTGTTCAGGCACTCGAGGAAGAAGGCAACGCCGAGAAGCATCAACTGGCGGCGATGCACCAACAACGCGTCCTGGCCCACATCAATCAGCGCAAGCGCGAAGCCATGACCTGTTATACACAGGCCCTCACCGAGCAGCCACCAAATGTGAGTGAACCAGGGATCATCAATCCAAATATCAGTTAGCAGTATTTTCAAAAAGCCAACCTCATATACCAATCTCGATCTGGATGAGAGGAAAATCTCAGATATACTTTTTTTTATTTAAAGCATCCTGAAAACAGGATTCAATTTTAAACTCAATTTTTATTATAAATTTTAATTTAAAATCTTGATTTTTATCTAAATATAAAAAAAGATTATATTATATACAAATTTGAAATTTTATTTAAGAATCGCTCTTCATTTAATTTTTTTATCACAAAATTGAAAATTAGAATAAAATACATACATATTTCAAAATTACCAAAATTTCCAAAACTACTGAAATACATTGTATGTTAATTTTACATATTTTTGACGTTCAATTTTTATTTAACATTGTTATTATATAAATTTCCATTACCTTTATTTTCTAAATATAAAAAAAGATAAATTTATATTAAAAATTTGAAATTTGATTTAAAAATCGTTTTTCATTTTGTTCTTCATTTTTTATAACAAAATTAAAAAAAAGAACATATTTCAAAAAACCTATAATTTCCAAAACTACTGAAATATATTTTATGTTATTTTTACATATTTTTGGCATGTGCGCTTAATTTTTATTTTACATTTTTATTCTTCAATCTTCATCTTTATCGTCAATCTTTATCTTATATCTTTTTTTTTAATGAATTGAAAGAAAAAAACCAATTAAAATATTTCAGAAAACAAAGCATTCAATTTTCACTTAACATTTTTATCACAAAAACTAAAAAATAACTTTATAATTTTAATTATTTTTTATACGTGATTTTTAAATAAAAATTACAATTTAATTATTATTATACATTTCATTTATATCTAGTTCACAAAATAAGAGTAATTTTTAAATTATTTTAATTTATATATTAAATATTATTTTCGTTGCGGTCCCTGAAGAGATATTTTGGATAGTGGAGTATTACATATAGTATTGTTCATTCAATTGCAGGCCCATCATGTCGAGAAGTGTCTGCAGAAGCTGTTGCGTGCTCTTCACAAGGATCGGGCTCATGCTCTCGCCCATTATCGTCATCTATTGAACTCGGGCGGACCAGGTGGCCTAGAGGCAGCCGCCTCAGAGAGACCAAGGACTCTGGAACGTCTGATTGATATCGATCGTGCGGTTAATCAGTCGATGACCATGCTCAAGCGTTATCCCGAGTTGTCGGCCAAGATTGCTCAACTGATGAACGATTACATTTTGGCGCTGCGCAGCAAGGATGACATTCCCGGCTCATCCCTTGGCATGAGCGAGGAGGCGGAGGCGGGCATACTGGACAAATACCGCATCGAGATTGAGCGCAAGGTGGCGGAGAAGGAGCGTCTGCGTCTCGCCGAAAAGCAGCGCAAGGAACAACGTGCCGCGGAGCGTGAAAAGCTGCGTGAGGAGAAACTGCGCATGGAGGCTAAGAAGGTCGATGACATGCTCAAGTCGCAGGCGGTCGAGCAGCAACAGCAGCAGCAGCAGCAGCAATCCCAGCAACAGCAACAGTCACAGCAGCAGCAACAACAACAGCAGCAGCAGCAACTGCAGGACAAGAGCATCAATAGCAAGGAGCTGAGCATGGAGGGAGGAAGCGGTCTGGTAACCGCGTCCAATCTCAACCTCGACACAACAAAGAGCGAGAAGGATCTGGCCGATGCCGAGTATGCTGAGGCCACGGTCAGGTTAGTTCTTTCTCTCTCTCTCTCTCTCGCTCTCTCTCTGTCTCTGTCTTTACTCTGCAATGGTGATCAACTAACAGATATCTCTCTCTTTCTTTCTCGACACAGCACCAAGGTGCAGACCGTATTGCCAACGGTCGATGATGATGCCGTGCAGCGCGCGGTTGAGGATGTGGCTGCCGCAGTGGCCCATCAGGAGGCTGAGCCGCAGGTGCAGCACTTCATGACCCACGATCTGGGACATCGTGAATCGGTATTTGAGCTGCTGCGTCCACGTCTAACGCCGCATCTGCCTAAAGCGTATCCTCTCTCGTTCTCATTACAGAGCTTTTCGCTGCGACGCGAATTCTCGCATGCGCACGCGGCTAAGGAGGGCCGCAATGTCTATTTCACGCTCTCGTTCGCCGGCATCGCCCTAATGGCGGCCGTTTTTGTGGGCGTGGCCGTCGCCAAGTGGCGAACATCACGTTCGCCGCACGCGCAGGGCTTCATTGAGGTGGATCAGGTATGAAAAATAGCACCATTCGATAGATGCTTCACCATGAGAATTGAGTTGGATTGCCGTATGACAGTTGATGATTCTTTCGTATAACACTTTCAAAATTCAACAGTTGTCGATTTAAAATAGTCATACCCAAGCTTTTTTTATACTAATTCAGCACGCTCAAAATACAGATCGCCGTATAACAGTTTTTTCGTATAACACTTTCAACAGTTTAACAGTAATCGATTCAAAATAGCACCAGATAGATGCTTCACTATTAGAGTTAAGATATATTGCCGTATAACAGTTGACGATTCTTTCGTATAACACTTTCAACAGTTTAACAGTAATCGATTCAAAATAACACAATTCGATAGATGCTTCACTATTAGAAAGAAGATAGATTGCTGTATAACAGTTGACGATTCTTTTGTATAACACTTTCAAAATTCAGCAGTTGTCGATTTAAAATAGTCATATCTAAGTTTTTTTTATACTAATTCAACACGCTCAACATATTGACCATGAAAAACCGACTGTATAACAGTTCCGTTTGTATAATAGCTTGAGCAGTCAAGAAATTGACCGTCGAAATATCGATCGCAATCTCTAATTCAATTTCCGAAGCATCCTTAATTTAAATACTCTGTTTCGTGTTTGTTACTCATCGTTTTTTTCTTTCACACACACACACAGAATGTGACCACACATCATCCCATCGTGCAGGAGGAGAAAATTGTACCCAATATGCAGATCAATGGATACGAGAATCCGACCTACAAATATTTCGAGGTGAAAGAGTAAAAAACTAGAGAAAAAGCAAAAATAATAAATAAAACATAAAAGTAACAAGAACAAAATGCATGCACCTAAGGAAAAGGCAAGAAGAAGAAGCAAAGCAAAGAGCATGGCACATCAATAAAACAAATTACAAAAAAAAAAAAAACAAAGAATAAGAATTACAAAACAAAAAAAAGTAAATGAAATTAACATAAAACAAAATAAGAAACAAACTTTTTTTTCGTCTAAAGGAGCGCAGTTCCGCAACGTACGTGAAATGTAATGCATCTATATAATAAATTAAAATGAAAGGCAAGAATATAAAGCAAGCAATTAAATTTAAGTATTTAAATGTTTAACAAAAAATGCAGTAAACCAACAAGCATCTCTCTCTAGCTCTCTCCCTTTCTCACACTCTGAACGTAAGAAAAATGCTTCAAATGAAATTGTAAACAGAAAATGCGCGAAGATCTTGAAACCGTGCAACAAAAACACAAACAGACACAATTCAAAAGGAAAACACTTCATTTGTTATCCACACGCTCACATCCACACACATACATGTATCACACACACATACATACTATTAGTGAGAAAATTACAAATTTGCTAACAATAATTACAAAAAAAAAAATAATGTACGAGAAACCCAAAAAGTCAAATACATTGTTTCCCTTTTTCGTACTGCGTTGTTCTTGTTTAGAATGTATTAAGAAGTTAAAGAAACTAAAAATTGAAATGTAATGACAACTCAAGTAAATTTAATGTAAATGGCAAAACACAGCGCAACATGCAACATGCAACATGCAATATGCAACATAAAAGAAGCGAGTGCGAGTCTAACAACATTTTACAAATTTGAATGAAAAGCAGCAAACAAACATATGAAAATTATATTCCTAGTAAATAAATTGTCAAGACATTCAAAACGCACACTCACACAGTCACACACTCACACATATTCACGCAAAATGGCGGCACACGCTTCAAATGACAAAGATGCAAAAAGCGTAGCATACTTTACAGCGCCGCATGCGAAATTCTTTGAGTAAACCGAAAGCATTGCTAAGAAAACGCTTTACAAATTAATAAGAAAGTTCGCTGCATGCTAAAAATTAGTAGATGCTAAATACATAAACGCATAAGCAAAATACGTAAGCAAACAACACACACACACACACACACACACACACACACTTACAGAGCGACACAGACACATGTGAACCTAAGAGCTACCTACGCGTACTAATCTATATATATATATATATATATAATATATATACACATATACAGCTATATATATGGCAAACAAAAACCGCAATTTATATATATATATATATATACCGATATATATGTATATATATATATATATATATATATATGTATTAACAATATATTTAAAAAGAAACGCAAACGCAAAAATGTCCATAAATGTATTTATGTATCTATACACAACACCCAAAACAAATGATAAAAGCAAAAACTCAGCTAGTAAGGCAACTAAATAATATTAACAAAGCAAACAAATTAAGCAACAATTGCAAAAAGAAAAAAAGCCAAAACAAAAGCAAAAGAAAAAAAATGAATAAGATTATTAAATCGCAAAAGTAATTGCAAAAGCTCTTTTAGAAAATTTTCTCAAGATTTTTGTAACTGGTTTATGTTCTTTTTCACACGCAACAAGCACTTCACACACACACAGATAGACACACACACACACACACACACACACATACACACACACACACACACACACACACACACATACACACACA
Source organism: Drosophila kuntzei (assembly GCA_035042165.1). Lineage (NCBI taxonomy): Eukaryota > Metazoa > Arthropoda > Insecta > Diptera > Drosophilidae > Drosophila > Drosophila kuntzei. Next base: position 101,399 of record JAWNLU010001437.1, read on the forward strand.
CACACATGCCCATGGGAGTATGCAGCAACTTGTTATTGTGTTGTGTTTATTCATATCAAATGATTTTGTTAAATTAGACAAATCGTTGAACTGAAGTTACTTTGCCAACTATTTGCACACGAATTACCGACTACACTGAGTCAATATCATACTATACAAAATGAGTACCCGTGCGAGTATTCAGGGTTTACCCCAAGTTGCTCTTCAGTTGCACTTCAAAACTGGTTGCACAATGGTTGCTTCAAAACAATTACTGACAATTTAAGTAAATACAAGTACTCATATACATATAAATGCTGCAAGTGACAGGTGGACAGATGGACAAACAATAGACAATAGACATATTGACGGACTAAATCAAAGCAATCGACAATGGGACAGACAGACAGACAGACAGACAGGCATTCAGGCAGATAAACCGATTGAAATTGCTAGTTTAATTTTTCAACTCGATTGCTTGGCAAATATTTATCAAGTGTATGCCAAATGCTTTCAGATTCGAGACGTTTTGTTATTTAATAAAATGATACACACACACACACATACGTACACACACATCCACATATATTCATAAACAGATACTCAAATAGACACACGAGCAAATCCAATTTATATAAATGTAATTTGTAGTTCATTTTTTTGCTATAAACCAAAGTTTGTAACTTTATTTGTATACCTATACGAATAAATCAATAATTATATAAATATATATGTATATATAGATATATATATGTACTTATATATATATGTATGTGAATGTATATGAAATATATATTTAGCAAGAAAAACAAAAGCAAAAATTATAAACGAGAATATACTCTCTTAAACAGGCACTTGATGTTGATATTCAAGTTAAATTATTTCAAACCGATTTTCATCTTGCATTTGCGTTATTCTTTTTTGTTGTGTGCTATTATCATGTTTCAATTGCATTCGTTTGCATTACTCAGGCCTATACCACCCCGCAAAATATTGCTGTGACACATATGTATTTCATAACCTCTATCTAAATATTTAACTGCGCAAACATTGAGAAGCATGCTTCAAGGCATAGGTACTTATATATTATATAGTAAAGCTTTTCTAGGCTCCAAGCAAATGTCCAAAATAACCGCTATAATAATTGTATTTTTTTTTACCTTATCCTTTATCCTTTATCGGCAATCGTAAATAAGTATATATTATAGTTATCATACTCAGTCCCAAAGATCGAACTACTTAGATCGGCGCAGCAGCAAAAGCCCAAGAAAAATTTCAAATTAACAAAAAAAAAATGGCCGTAGTCCAGAAATACTTATGCGGTGGCTGCACTTTCACACACACACACACACACACACATGCATATACACTTGCACAGCTACAACAACAAAAATATATATATATGTATATAAATATATATATTTCAAGACACACAACTACAACAAGAACAACAAAAGCAACAACACACAAAGTAAATAACAAACAAAACTAACTAGTCAAAGCTTGAATATTTTTTAATTTATTCATTAATATATAAAATGACAAAATATATACATATATAAAAAAATTATAAAAGAAAAAAACAAAAAACAATTGATATTTACACTTAGTGAAGCAAAATGAAAACAAAAAAGAGAAGAGAAAAGAAAAGAAATGAAAAATGAAAGCGAAAATGCAAATGCAAATGTGTAAGAAATAAACCCCGTCCTGCGTAAATAAAATTAAACATAAAAAATAAAAACAAAACAAAATATCATAAAAGAAACATTTACACAAAATTTAAAGCAAACATTAACAAAATACGAAAAGAAAAAAAACATAAAAAAAACGAAGAAAAAACAACACACAAAAATATAAGAAAAACGTGTAATAAGTCGCATGTGTTTTTGTCGTAGTCTCATCATAAAAAAAGGAAAACAAAACAAAACAAAACAAAAGAAAAGAAATAAAAAACTTAAAAAAAAATTTAAGAAATGTGTAATTCTTTTTGTCAACTATGATTTTTGCATAGGTTCGAAATGGAAACGTATAAAATTTAAATATTAAATGTACTCAAGACAATTGTAATTGCAACAATAATTGTACGCTATATATATTATTATTAAAGTGGAAAGTGTAAACATTGCGCCATGCAGCCATGAAAATTGTAATTGCAACAAATTTTCAAATTTGTCAATAGACAACAACAACAATGCAACATTGAGCAAAATGCGCAACACAAAGCCATGACAAATTATGCATAACAATTGTAAAATGTTTCACAAAAAATGCAAAAACCAAAACCAAACATAAAACATAAGCGAAAGAAACAAAAAAAAAACCAAATAAAACAACAAAAAAAACTAAAATGGCAAATAAAACAATTTTCATTGTATAATCATATATAATTTAATTTTGAATTTTGTGTTCCTTTTCGAAATATTTTGCATAAATAAAATAAAATAACAGAAAAACAATTTCCACAAACGTGTCCGACATCCTCTAGCTATCTCTTTCTCTCTCTCGCTCTCCCACTCTTTTCTTATTTCTGCCCGCCCCTCGCTTTCTTTTTATATCGCTCCTTGAGGTCTGAGTCCCCTAGCTATAGTAGCACTCATAATCATAATAGCCAAATATTTCAATATTTCCTCCTGCTGTACAGATAATTATGATTTATTTAATAGGTTTCTTGTTTTCAAATTTCCTTGTTTACTGGGTCGGTCATATATCATAACAAAGTCTGATAGGTACAGGCCAAGAAAGCGAATAAATTCGTGAATACGAAAATTATAATCTCCTCTGCGGTAATTCACTCGATTACCAATTGTAAAATAGTCCGATAATGCCCAACAGACCGGTACTCTGGCGATATGCCTAATAAATAAGCTTAACTTTTTAATTTGTCTAAAAATTAAAATGTCCAACGAGTGTTAGTTTGAACTACAGTCATAAGTGAGAGAATGTTTGAGTTTAAATTATCAATTGAAGAAATTTGGTAAGCATGGCCTTGTTTGGATTATGAGTTTTAAGACTCAGTTTAATTCACAGGAAGGGTAAGTAAACTCGAATTTAACTTATATTTTAAAACTCGTTATAATATTTTATGTAGCTTTTGTCATTTAAATTTTTAATTAAATGATTCCAGCGTATGAAGCCGTTGGAGCCTTTCGGTTAAATTTATATTATTCTTATCAAAAATACGCGTCGAATGATGACTCAATCATCCCAAGCGAAATATATGAATTGGTTTTAAAAATTTAGGTTATTTACTGATTTTTAATAACTTTGAACAGCCAGAACTTTGTCAAAACTCAATCAATTTCCAAGCGCAATGTAAATTTAAGCATGATTTTACCTTTTAATTCGTTCTGCATTTAAATTTTGTTCATTTTGAAAATTCGATTTTTTTCGAAAATATGCAGTGTTACCCCTTATCATTTTTAAAAATTTCGATTTTTTTTTTTAAATTTTTAACTTAATGATAATTGAATTCGATTCCATTATTCGTGCTGATTAAGAATATATATACTTTATGGGGTCAGAAATGCAGCTTTCGTCCTGTTTAAGGGACTTGAGTAGGAAAATATCCCAAGTAGAAAACAAACAAGTTAATCTAAACATTTCCAATGCATAGAAAACCGATCTTTATAGACCATAACTTTATTATTAACTTCATAGAATCCAAAATCGTTGAAATAAATCATTAAGTCTTCTTTTATGTTATCAATTATCAATTCAATTATCAATAAGTTAAAAATTCAAAAAAAAAATTTTCGAAAAATTGTAAGGGGTAACACTGTAAATTTTCGAACATAGAAATTGATTGAGTTTGACAAAGTTATGGCAGTTCGAAGTTATTAAAAATCAGCTAAATGAAAATAATCGAAATTTTCAAACCAAATTAACCAAATTTATATGAGATCAAATTATTATACAATCAAAATTACGCTGGACCATTCCAGTAACTAGATAACATTATTTTCCAGGCTAAAAAGAGCATTAAGTCTTTTTTCATGTAAAACATTGAATAACGCTCCTTATTTTTTTCCACAGGGATTGTCTCCAGCGGCATTAGGGTTAAATCAAAATCGGCCAGCATGCAGGTGTGATAACCAGTATCAGGGGCTTCCCCTCCATAACAGCGATCATATTACGAAACACGACCGGCGACTGTGCAGTTGTAAAATTCAATTTTTAATATACTCAATTTTAATTAAATTTAATAGTTAATTTTTAATTACTACTTTTAGTAATGTTACTCTCTAAGACTAAAATGAGAAAAAATGTTAAAATTAATAGCAGCAAAAAAGTAAAATTTTGTAATATTTTTATGAATTATTATTTTGTATTTAACGTTTATATTAAAATATTGTTCTTATATTCTTCATATATCAGAAGATAATCATACAAATTTTATATCAAGGCCTCTCCTTAAGACTAAATTAACCAAATCTGTTAAAATTTATTTATTTATTTATTCATGAATAAACGCAGTTGGCAAAAAGAAAATAAATTGTTAAAAAATAAAAATAAAAATGAACTAAAAACTAAATTAAAATTAAAAATTAAGTTCTGGGGTAAAAAAATAAATAACTGAAAACCCAGAAAAAAACAACAGATCAATATGAAAATATAAAATAATTTTAAAAATTTGTCGGAAAAAATACAAGATTTTAAATACTTTTATACTTTTAATTATGAATGCTATATTTAATGCTAATATTAAAATACTTTACATTTATTCTTCACATATTAAAAGATAAGCATAGAAATTATATAACAATGTTACTTCTCAAGGATAGGATTTTAAGAATAAAATGAATTTAAAATCGAAATCTTAAACTATTCTTCTTATTTACGGAAAGGGCTCTAATTTCAGATGGGGAAACAAAACAAAAACAAAACAAAACAACAAGGGACTAAATAAAGGAAACTCAAAAAATACCAGGCGAACAGAAATAACAGTAGGTCGTTAGGGCAAAAAATTTAAATTTACCTGCCGCTCAATGAATTTCACTCAGCTCAGCAACTCAAGGTCATATATTTACTCAATTAAAATAGGATTGGAAATAATTTGGTTGCTTTCTACTCTTTTCTGTTCGCCTGGTATTTCAGCTGGTATTTTGACTTTTCTAGGGATTACAGATTGATGTATGTGTGTAAGTATGCGTCTGTGGATGTGAGCTTGCAACGGCTCCCTACAACCGGTAAGTCTAAAAAAATACCAGGCGAACAGAAATCAGCAGCAGGTGGATATTTAATTTAAGCAGGAGAAATTCAAGGTCATATTTTCACTCAATTTTAATATGGTACAAAAAGTTTAATTGCTTTCTGCTCATTTCTGCGCGCCTGGTATTTCAGCTGGTATTTTGACTTTTCTAGGGATTACAGATTGATGTATGTGTGTAAGTATGCGTCTGTGGATGTGAGCTTGCAACGGCTCCCTACAACCGGTAAGTCTGAAAAAATACCAGGCGAACAGAAATCAGCAGGAGGTGGATATTTAATTTGAGCAGCAGCATTTCAAGGTCATATTTTTCGCTCAATTTTAGCAGTTTCACTCAATTAACATTTTCACTCAATTAACATTTTCACTCAATTAACATTTTCACTCAATTAACATTTTCACTCAATTAACATTTTCACTCAATTAACATTTTCACTCAATTAACATTTTCACTCAATTAACATTTCCACTCAATTAACATTTCCACTCAATTAACATTTCCACTCAATTAACATTTACACTCAATTAACATTTCCACTCAATTAACATTTCCACTCAATTAACATTTTTACTCAGTTAACATTTTCACTCAATTACCATTTTTTTTCATCAAACATTTTCACTAAAATTTAACATTTTCACTCAAAATTAATAGAACTAATAAAGTTTATTTGCTTTCTGTTCATTTCTGTGCGCCTGGTATTTTAGCTGGTATGTATGCCTCTATGTATGTGAGCTTGCCTAAGCTCGCTGCATCCGGAAAGTCTGTAAAAATACCAGGCGAACAGAAATTAGCAGAAAGCATCCAAATTTTATTGCCATCATATTTTAATTGAGTTTAATTGAGTTTCCTTTAGTTAGTTCCTGAAATTTTTTTTAATATTTCCCATTCTGAAAAAAACCCTTTCCGTAAAATAACAAAACGTTTAATTTTTGAATTTTAAATTCATTTTATTCTTAAAATCCTATCCTTAAGGATTAACATTGATACATAATTGCTACGCTTATTTTCTGATATATAAAGAGTGTACAATATTTTAATATTAGCTTTAATTATAAATAAAATGCATTATTAAAAGTAAAAAATTATTACAAAATTTCATTTTTATTTTAAGTAGAATAATTAGAACATTATTGCGATAATATTATATATAATTTAATGATAATATATCAATACTAGTATTAATTAAAGAGAATATTAATCTTAATTGAGTATGTCAAATATTGATTTATATTTTAGGGCTGATGGCCGTTATGGAGAGGGGGATTGATGTCCATGATGGTTATATATCGTGTCCATTGGTTACTGGTTGTCTTTCTGCTTGCAGGCCAAGTTTGATTATACCTAAATGCCTCTGGAGACATTCCCTGTTGGAGATAGTAAAAACATTATTCAATGTGTTACATGAAAAAATACTTAATCATTGCGGACGGCAGTCCGCGTTAGTGACGAAAGCAGCACGAAGAATGCAAAATTTGCTACGACTGTCCGAGTAGATCGAGTTATATACCGATCGAAAGATATAGTCTTAACCAGGGATTAAAACCGAAACGAATATCGGTATCAGTTACGATTTCGTTTATGATCGAATTAAGGTTATCGGTTATGCAAAATCTTGGAGTATCGGTTTCGTAACGGTTGTCGGTTTTTTATAAGTTTCGGTTTAAAAATACCGGTATGGTTTCGGTTCGCAAAAGAAATTAAAATTAAGGTTTTCGGTTGACCAAAATAAGAAACGTTATTCATTGTTTTACATGACAAAAGACTTAAACTCTTTTTAGCCCGGAAAATAATGTTATCTGGTTACTGGAATTGTCCAGCTTAATGTCGATTTTATTATAATTTGATCTCATATAAATTTGTTTTGAAAACAACTTCGAACTGCCATAACTTTGTCAAAACTCAATTAATTTTCATGCGCAAAGCAAATTTGAGCATTATTTTAGCTCTAAATTCGTTCTGCATTTAAGTTTTGTCCATTTTGAAAACTTTAAAATTCTCGAATTTTTCGAAAAATGATAAGGGGTAACACTGTAAAAATTTCTAAAAAATTCGATATTTTCGAATTTTCAAAAATGAAAAAAATTGAAATGCAGAACAATTTAAGAGGTAAAATCATGCTCAAAACTACATTGCGCATGAAAATTGATTGAGTTTTGAAAAAGTTATGGCTGTTCGAAGTTGCTCAGTAGCTTATAAATGAATCGGTTACTAAACGGTTATTTCGGTTTAAAGAGTTTCGGTTAATACAAATTTCAATCGGTTTTTATCGGTCAAAGGATACGGTTTCGGTTAAGGTTTTAATCCCTGGTCTTAACTAACGAAATTGCCCACTAAGACTTCTGGTAACTCACCTGGTTCCTGAGATAAGGAGGTGTAAGTGGGTGGTGCTAAATTTTAAATGATTTCAGCGGATGGAGCCGTATGAGCCCTTCGGTTGATTTTTTTAATTTTCATTATTCTCATTATATTATGTATTAATTATTCTTAAAAAAAAAGTTTGGCATTCGGTACTGCGCATTAAAATTATTTTTATGTGCCAAATGCCAAACTATTTTTTTTCGAATAATTAATATATTAAATGTAATATCGTTCGTCACCAAATGGGATATCAGAAATTTTGGGTCATGGAAAGGCTTTCGTCACTAAACTTTTACTTTGTAAAGAAGCTTTTTTTGGAAGTAGATAGAACAATCGCAATTATCTGGCTGTACTGTGGATGTGAATGAGGTGGGGGGGTGTATGAGGGGTTGTAGCCACTTAATGAGGTGATTTCTATGCCGCAGTGCTTACGTTGATTATGATGTGTGCTCATTATGAGTTTCAACTTGGAGTGCACGAACAAGCCTTTACAATAAATCACTTGAAACTGTATGAGTATACGTGAAATCAATGTAAAGCACTTCAGTCTATCAAGTGTCCAAAGCATGAAAATTGACGTACATTTTGATATATGAGTCCAAACGACAGCCGGGCAACCAGACGAGAGACGAGAGACTATAGACGATAGATGGAGGCAAGCGCAGCCGCCATTGGGCGGTTAGGTGGCAATGTCGTTGCTTGGTTGGTGGGTTGATGGGTTGATGGGTTGGTGGGTTGATGGGTTGATGGGTTGGTGGGTTAGTTGGTTGGGTGGCTCGCCTACTCGAGCTAAACACACAAATGATCGATGTGTAGCAGCAATGTGGAGCACGGCATACAAAAATAGATAAAGATCACGACTCAAAGCCAAAAGTGCAGCGTGATAAATGCACTGTTTCCCTATCTTCACAGTGGGTACTATAAAGAAGCAGCTGATTATTACAATTTTGTGTCAGAAACTTTTCCGATTTTACAGCAAAATGTTAAAAGGTATCTTATGTTCTATAAATTGTGTCCAATTAAGTTAAGCAGATATTGCTAATCTAGATTTTGGCATCTTTACTTTTTGGCTTATGGAAAATTATCCGATAATCAAAATGCTGTAGAATACTATATGCCGTTATGCTATATTTTTATACAAATTAACAAAATTAAATTTAATTTATAACAAAAACTTACAATTTATTAAATGGAATTGATTTTGCGTCTTCTGAAATTTATAAAATTGTATTAAATTAAGTGTTACCCCCATTAAAAATATATAAACATTATAAACAATAAAATACAGTCATAATAATTTTCGATTCCTTTAACTTATTTTAAATCATTTTTTTTTTGGCTGTACTGATTTGGACTAAGTTCGATTAGATATGTTAAATTTTTTACAAACAAAAGACCATATTTAAAAAAATTAGATCTGCAAACCGGTTCTGAAACGAACCTCTCAAAACCGGTTCGGTTGGGGTTTATAAAACCCGCACCTGAGCCGTACAATATTTTTAAATAAAAGGTTAGGTTAGAAAAAAATTATTTTAAAAATTTAAATCTTCAAATTAATCTAAATTATTATTAAAATACTTGATAAGAAATATTAATAGGTATAAAAAATTGAAAAACATTTTCCATTAGTTGAGTGAACCAAGGGTATAAAACCCGGTTTGCGAACCGAAGCTAAGTGTTTTTCAAAGATCCGAAACACCGAACCGAACCTTTAGCAACATTTTTGTGATTTGCAATCGTGATAAAAAAATTATTATAGAAGAGTAAATTATATATGCCAATATCATGTATATCGAATCAAACTCTGCAGCTAGGGTATCAAAAATACGACATCTATTAGATAACTTTTATATATAGTATAGTATAGTATAGTATCTAGTTGCTTCTCGGTCGGTTGGTGTTGGTCCACAAACTTTCCAAAGTGCATTTTGTATTCCAAGTGGCCACTGTCGTCAACATGACAAATAACAAACAATGCACTTACAGAATGTGCACACCATGTTTCAACAGATACAGATACAGATACACTTCTATAGATAGTAGTCAGGGCAGAACAACTTTGAAATGCACTTGAGGCACTGCTTTAAATTAGTTAACACTTGCCGAGCAATGAGAGAGCTGATAAAGCGCAAGAACCCAACAACCTAATTCACAACATCGTTAAAGTCTTGGCCAAAATGATTGTTGTATTACGAGACTTTTCGTTAGATAATTATCAAAGTTGTCATTATCTTAAGACGCTGTCTAAGCAGATTGGATCGATTGGATTCTACGTACAGAGGAAGTGAACCACTTTCGCGAAAAACAAAAATGTAGAGATATTGAGAGGCAAGTCATGTTCATTAATGGGTTTTTATATTCTTATTTATGATTTAGGCGAACAACCAAACACAAGTAGACGACAAGGCGCGAACTCCCAATTAGAGGAGGCTAGACAGTAGCTGTCTGAGGGCGTAAAAAGGGGCCAGCCATAGGCAGTTTGGTGATAAGAGCCGCATTCGGTATTGTTATCTGATAACAACACATTACCCCATAGGTGTAAGAGAGAGACGTCAATAGGGCTCTCTCTTTGGTATGGCAATTGCCTGCTTTTGGGGGCCGCCCGTTCCCAGTCGTACCCAACTAAATATATATATATATATATATGTATGGATGGTGAGTATGTCAGGTATATCAGTTTGTATGTGAACAAGGCGATAACAACCAGAGATTGTGTTGCTGCAGCAGAATTGAGTCGCTGCGTTGCCCCTGCAATATGAAAATGAACAAAACAGGGCTACCGGTTAACTCGATAAGCTGCACCACAAACCCCAAAGACAACTCACAGACATATATGTATACCCGCTCCAAGTAGAGCTAAATCATAATCATTGATCGTAAGTACATATCAAAATTTTAATACTTATGATATGACAACAACTGCAGTAACAATAAGCAAACAAATGTGACTACTACCTTATGGTCGATACGTACTCAAAGGTTTTCCCGTTTATGCCTCGTACGTATATGTAAGTATGTCGGTTGTTCCAGCTTGTATGGGGCATTATCACAGCGCCCCGTATCACAACTGATATCGCGACTTTTGTACAAATAAAGTTGTTGTAAGTGACTGTTGTTGAGCCAATGCAGCTACCCTATAGCTCAATATCTCTTTAGAGCAGTGGCAATTGCAGTCCGGTACGGCCATCAAACCGTCGGACCATCAAATCGTCGGACCTCCGCACGGGAGTTTTACGAGTACTCGTACTCCCGTTGCCAAGCTCTTGTTTGTCAACAAACATATGCGCCACATAATCGTCATAATAATAATATTGTTCGGCATTATTTTTCATTCCATTCGAACTCTGATGTGGGAAAGACTACGGTGTATGTTCTCTACGGTATTTATGTGCCTGGGTATGCATCGTGGGGAGTGATGGGTTTAACCATTACAGTGGTACATGTATTTGCACATAACAATAATTGTATTCTTTTATATGGAACAGTTTCTATTTCTATTCTTATTAACAACTAATTTATTTAATTATTATAATTTGATCCCTATATTAATAATAAATATATAAATTATTTGACCTATATTGAAGTTTTAAAGTTACATGTGAGAATATTAAAATATAAATTAGCTTAAACATTGCCTTATAATAATATAAAAGTAGGAAATTGATCAGTATGAGTTTTATTGGGGTTTTAATTAAAGAGTTCAACTCTCCCGATTTATTTGACACTTTCAAAAATCTGTTTTACTAATATTTGAAAGTAATTTTCAACTTTTGTTACAAATGTACACTGAAAAACAGATTAATAATAAATAAATAATAAAAAATAAATATAATAGCAATAAAAGATATGAATTTATGTGCTTAAAACGTTAATAACACATTTTTTGAGAATTTCTCTAGGTTCCGACTCATATTGAAAAATATTGAATTTATGATTCGTCTTAAGAATGCTTCAAAATAAAGGAGCAAGTTATTTTTCCTATTGTAATATTGTGAATTTTGCATTTTTCTCTTAACTTTGTCTTATTTAAATATACATTTTATTAGTCTTGTTAATTTAATCTACAAAAGAATTTTGCGGTATATCTCTGGAAAGCTGTAAATGCAATGTCTAAAGTTTTGCTAATGCCGTACCACTGTGCCGTTGCAGCAGCAGCAGCAACAAATGAAAAGCACCAAATCGGAAAAAAGGGTACAAAAACAAATATAAGCATAAGTCCCGATTTGGAATCAACAGCAAGCGTTGCCTGTGTGTCTATATCTGTATCTGTATCTGTATCTGTGATTGAGATGGGGACTCTACATATTCATTTTTATATTCGAATACGTATTCGTATTCGTACTCGTATTCATATCTGTAGAACACACACACACACATACACAGATTTACACACTGATACATTATCGATATGTCGATGTTCTTGTGTGTACTTTATTTATATTTGTTTAACTCAGTTTTTTTTTTACCTTTTTGTTTAATACCTATTTGACTTTAATAAGTGATTGTTGTAGCATTTAAAGTGTCGAACGTTGCGCCACTTCAGCAAGCTCTCTCTCTCTATCTCTATATCTTTGTCTCTTTCTCTCTCTTTCTCTCTCTCTCTCTCTCTCTGTGTGGATCAACGTCAAGTGAGGCGCAGGCAACTCGCCTGTCCCCCAAGTTCGTCATTGTCAGTTGACGCAGAGCCTCAAAACGCATCGTCGAGGAAATTGCAGAACGTTGTGCCGAACTTAAATTACTCGTCGTTGATCGTTTGATCGTCGATCGCTCGATCGCTCGATCGTCACATAATCGCAAATTTCAGCTAGAGCGAGAGCAACTCAGCGAGTGATAGAGAGAGGAGAAGATTGTGTGTAAATGTGTGTGTGTGGGAGAACGCATGCGCATCTGCATTAGCCAAGTTGTTTTAGCCTAGTTAGTCGCCGCTGTGGCCATATCAGCGAGTGCGTAAGTGGACCGCGTCCGTTCGCTGCTGCCGCCGATGGCATTTTTATGGCTTATTGAAATCGCAACGACAGTCAAAAGCGCGCACACCGCTCGATACAACACTCCGGCACCACTAAGAAAATGTAACGAGCTCCCGATCAACACCAGCAATAACTTTAAATAGCCGTCGCTACCGTTAACCGTTAACCGCTAACCGTTAACAAAACTCGTCGCGTCAAGTGGCGCGTGATAAAAGCCAAAAAAAAAAATAAGCCCAAAACGAATCAAAGCCGAAAAGGCGAAACTCAATTGCATGCATAAGTTATAAAAGTTATACAGATGTCATAAATGAATTAGTATTTGAATTAAATAATAAATCAAAGCAAAGCAAAGCAAATCAAATCAAATCAAATCAAAGGCAATTGTGACGCGACGTGACTAAACTGTGACCACTTAATTGCTATTTGTTGTTAGTTATTACTTAGTTATTGTACACAAATTATAAAGTGATCGTGGATTAAAAATCGATCTAACGACACTGCGAATCGTGCAAATAATTGCCGCCAGCTTAAAAAATAATTGATTCAATGTGCGATTGAAGTAGACGCCGTCAACCGCCGACCAACAACAACAACAACAACAACGTCAACAAACAACACCCATCAAACACCACTCACCCACCCACCCACTAGACGTGGGTTCTATTGAGAGTACTTCTTCTTTTTTTTTTTTGTTTATTTCTTCTTTTTTTTTTGGATTTGAATTTTGTTGCCTTACCTGTTGGCCAACTGGCAAAACACGCAAAGAGCAACAACGTCAACGGCTTTAATTATGACCAATTATAATCCGAATTGTGGTTACTTTGAGGATTGCGGCTATTATACAAATAATGTATATCAACAGGATTATTGCATGCAGCCGGATTATGAATACAACAAACACGTCTACGAGTGAGTACCAAAAATCAAATGGGCCAGCGCCATTTACATTTCCTTATCCTAAGCCTCATGTAACGATTGGATAATATTAATAACAACTGTGTCTTATGACTCAATAAGTAATACAAATGCATCCAATAATATGCCGACGGCATTTACCTATTAACCCCGTGACATTTACAAAGACTCGTCTATCAATTTATTGAATACTTGATTAGATAGACGACTTAAATTATTTTGCAGAACTAAGTATCAACTGGATTTGTAAACTGATTCAAAACCATATAAAGTTATAAATCAATATATTTGTAGTGCATAAAATTCGATATTTTTATTGCGAATTTAAATCGCATTAAATCTCAAAAAAAAAAGTTGAATCTCAAACATTCAATTATTTACATAAGAGTTAATTCTAGATCTTTGCACTGATACCGAATATATTAATCATACTGTGCTATCCTATATTATGGTATATATAGTTGGATACTTTAGATTTGACTAACAAGAAATCCATATTTATGAGTTTTTCCAATATAGATAGTGATGTCAACAAACTTGAATAAATAAGCTGGAATTTCATAAAATACTTTAAATGACTTTAAAAATATTCCGTAGGCCCTCTAATAATTTAAACGCTTTTAAAAATCTTGTAATTATAAAAAATCTTTAACAGAATCTAGATGTGCGTATATTAAAGTACTCGTACACTGATAAAAAAAATATGACATATTTATATTTTCTTATCAATTTAAGATTTTTAATTTTTAGATTAAAAATCATAGTTTTATTATTTCGGTCTTACAATGGTCTTATTTCAAGAACAAAATATTTAAGATGAATGTTCTTGATTTTAGAAGTTGGTCTTTTTTTCCAGTGTAAGTCTACAAATTGCACATGTGCTGAGCTCCTACAGAGGACAAGTAAAACTGTCAAAACATTTCCAAGAAATCGATGCGGCAATTAAAAACAATTTGATTTAAAATCAGCAAAGAAAACACAAGCAGAGAAAAGGGCCAAAACGAGAACAGGCCGACAGACGGAGAGTAGACCTGGCCGGATCCGGTCGAGTAGCGAGTTTAAAAGGATCAATTCAGTGAGAGTATTAACATTTAATGGCATAACATAATGAAATTGTTCTGATGCCGACTACTGGCAATATCGACCGTCTTAAGCCCCTGATTTTCGCACTCACACATACTCACACAACGAGGTGATTGTATATGTATATGAATATGTACATATTATATGTAGAAAGTGCGTTGGCCTAAGCCAATATTACGGCATTGTGAGGAGCGAAGGGAGCGTAGAGCTCAATGGACTGGCCAGGATCGCTGGCTGACTGGACTGACGGGGCATGTGTGATAAGCCTGAGGCAAAAGGTGTCACACAGCCAACAACAAACAACAAACAACCAACAACCAACAACTAACAGACATCGTTGAGGGACACACTCAACAATGCGCATTATTTCCACTTTGTCACCTTTTGAATTTTTGGCACAACGACGGGGTTTTTACGGCTGCACTTTGAAAACCAAAACACATGTTTAGTGAAATCGTTTGGAAAATCACACACACACCCAAGCAACAGAGAAAGAGAGTGTTTGTGCGAGTGAGAGGGCATTTGAGTTAGAAAAATTTGTACTTTAATTGGGTTTGTCCATAATCGTTGCATCGAACCCTCGGCTTATCTCGGATAATACTGTTTGCCAAATAAAAGCAATTCTATTTATTTGTATTTTATTCTAATGCTGTTTTTGTTGCTGCTGCTGCTGTTGCTGTTGTTATTCATCTTCGTTTTCATTGATATTTTTGGCCAATATAGAATTACATTTTGGCTGGATTTCCCCTGGCCACAGGTTGAGTTTCGGTACACGGTACAGGTGGATCGGCAGGATCTTTCGCAATTTCTTTTTCTACATTCCATTGAAAATCCTAACATCATTTTAATTAAGGAAGTGTCATTGACGATTTGTTTGTTGTTGGTCTCGGGGGTTCTTAAAAAATAGGACTATGTAAAGCAATTTGTATATTTAAGATCATTTTCTCCCACAAATTGTGTGGTTTTTCTGCAAAGATAAAAAAAACAATAGGGTGCTCAGCTCTGAGATACCCTAACAAATTAGAGAACATTCAAAACCACTGCTGTTGAAATACTCACAGATCGCGTCATCGAAATGTAAACAGTTCTTAAAGTTCTTCAAAATCATTGAGTCAAAAAGCAAGTCCAACTCTTGCTGCAAAAAAAGAAAAAATTAAAATAAATATGAAACCAGTTATCTTCTTCTCGCCCTTCTGTCGTTTACCCCTTTTATGCGCACTTATTTTTGGAGTAGAAAAGGACACGCTATGCACTTGTCTGAAGCCCTGAAATATGAAGTTCGAAAACATAATTTTATTTGATGATACTATTTTTTTTATTAATAAAACAAAAATAATAATAATAAAAAAAAACACAGACACACTCATACATCTAGAACCCATACCAAATAATGTTGAGAGTAGCGTTACTAAACGCAATTCGGAAACGCAGCCAGTCAAGTTGAACGTACTCCAAAAATCGAAAGCTTCAAATGCCTGGGAATGTGTGCACATGTCGTCGTCGTCGTCGTCGTCGTCATCGTCATCGTCGTCATCGTCGTCGGATGAGCCAGGAAGTAAACAAAACACACACGAATAGCCAACACGTATTTCGGGCTGTTATCCGTCGGCCGCAACGAATTCTGAATGCTCTTAAGATTTGATAACACAACAGTTTAATTAGAATTCAGCAATCTGAAAACACATGTCAGTATGATCTATCTAAGAAGTTTATTCTGGGAATTCACTTAAAGTTATTTGTAATCTTCCATTGCTATTATATTTTTGTGAAATATGTGCATCTTAAATTCTTCTATACGTTTAAAAATTGTAAAATATTCCCAATAATATTATTGCATTTAAAATAGCAGATAGATTTTATAAGCACATGATATCCCCAGTTCCTTAAACCAGGGATTAAAACCTTAACCGAAACCGTAACCTTTAACCGATGAAAACCGATTGAAATTTGTAACCTTAACTGAAACCGTAACCGAAAAAAATGTTTTCCGTTGTACCGAAACCCATAAACCGAAACTCTTTTAACCAAAATAACCGTTTAGTAACCGATTCATTTACAAGGGTTAATTTCGGTTTTGACCATCGCAGCTACTGAGCAAATTCGAACTGCCATAACTTTGTCAAAACTCAATCGATTTACACGCGCAATGTAGTTTTGAACATGATTTTACCTCTAAATTCGTTCTGCATTTAAACTTTGTTCATTTTGAAAGTTCGAATTTTTTCGAAAAAATCAAAAAAGACAAAGGGGTAACACTGTAAATTTTCAAAAAAATCCGATTTTCAAAAATTTTCAAAATTGAACAAAATTCAAATGCAGATCGAATTTGGGGGAAAAATCATGCTTAAATTTACATTGCGCATGGAAATCGAGTTTTGACAAAGTTATAACAGTTCGAAGTTGTTAAATATCAGTAAAATCAAAATAATCAAATTTTTAAACCAAATTAACCAAATTTATATGAGATCAAATTATAATAAAATAGACATTACGATGAACCATTCCAGTAACCAGATAACATTATCTTCCAGGTTAATAAGAGCATTAAGTCTTTTTTATTGTAATACATGAATAACGCTTTTTATTTTATTTTATTTTACCGATATTCGTTACGTTCTTAATCCCTGCCTTAAACTATTAATTAGAATAGAATAGTTATACGATAACTAAAAATATTTGCAAGGTTTAAATAAATTTTTCCGATTTGAAATTGTTAAATATTATTGTTAAATGCACGTGTATAAATAAATTATTTAAATTTAATAAATTGAACTATGAAGATATTCAAAAGAGGACAATAATATGGAAATGATCGAATAATTTTCAGAAAACTAATAATAAATTGATTAAAGTATTTTCAATATGAGATATTTTCAATATTATATTTTATACATTTCCCTATTGTAGTTTCTCAATTAATTGTATCCGACCAAATTTATTATAGCCAAGGAGTGTGCCTAGCAACCCTGTTAGATGGTAGGGTATGCAAGTGTGGCATGTTGCATGTCTTGAATGCGTTTAATACGCCCCTTACGCGGGATCATTTGTATTATTTTTTTTTATTTTTCCAAATTGTTTCTCTTGTTTTCATTTTTTTAGGCAAATATTAACGTTAAGTCGTGCTGTTTTGCTTTATATATATATATATATGCTTTTTTTTTTGAATGCCAAACAGAGTTGTCAAGTAGTCAATAATAATTTGGATGGTAATACCTACTATATAGACTTAAAGCTTTAGCTTATGTATGATAAAAGATGAGAATAATTCAGATAAATAAATGTTAGAAATCGCATTATGTATAAAGTGTAATAAGTTGAAGTAGCTCGACAACCCTGGCCCAGCGCCTGGAACTGTCACTTGTGAACCATTTTTTTTATTTTCGGTGCTTCTTTTCTTGTCTTTGGCCTGGCTAAAACGACGCTGTCAAAGCTTCCACTTGCCATAACAGTCTGTCATTGTTGTTGTTATTGTTATTATTGTTCTGTCTGTTGTTGCTGTTGTTGTTGTTGGTGTTCTGTCTGTCTATCAAGCGGCATTGGAAACGTTGCCAGAAACTTGGACAAAACGGCGACAGTTTGGGCCAAATCAGAAATTGATACATTTAACAAAATGTTGCACAGCTTTCGAGTCGAGTCGAGTCGAGTCGTGTCGAGTTGACTCGACGCGTGACTTTGTGACATTTAATGCCAGTTTGTCAGTTTGTCATTCAGTCAGTCAGTCTCAGACATAGGAACATCGCATGCGCCATGTGAATGCGAAAATAACACAATGAAATTTGCATCTAGTACTCATACTTGGTGGGGCATGTGTCTCAGGTCCGGAATCATCACGGAGAAATACGACGGAGTCCTACACCTACAGTTCTTTCCATTTGATGGGCCTATAATGAAGCATGTGATTGGCTGAAGTGTCACACGGTCGCTGCACCAGGTCAAAGGACACTTTTCGTACTACATTTGGCATTACTTGAACATTGCTCTAATGTGCCATGATCCAACGGCATTAATGCTCGCTCACAAATCAAATCTGATAAAACGCACAATTGATACACAGATAAAAAAAAATTTCTAAAATTAAGATTTTGGTATCAGAACTAAGAGTTTTGGTCTAAAAAATGCGTCGAGAACATAAAATTCTTGAATTTAGAAAACACATCTTGATTTGAAGAACATTTTAAATAAGCGTAAGTTCTTATTTTTAGACCAAACAATCTTAAATTCTCAAGCCAAAAATAAAAAAATTAGGCAGGTGCTTTTTAAACTTTGAACTTTTTTTTTATATATATATTCTTTTTTTATATATATATATTTTTTTTGATTAATTTTTATTATAATATTCCGATTATATGTTTTTTCCTTGGCTAGAGCGGATTTCGATCCCTCGACTTGTTATACCAAACTGAAGCGGCGACTCTAACTCTTAGTTTTAGTAATTTGGTCTTAAAATGGTCTTATTATAATGACAAAATATTTAAGATGAATGTTCTTAATTTTAGAAGTTGGTCTTTTTTTCAGTGTACAGATACTAGAATTCAGTGAGAGAAATAATTAAGACTTAGATCTTAAGATAACTTTCAGCATTTGGGTAGATTTTGAACCATTTTCAAAAGATTTTATGCGAAAAATGATTATTCGGGAAGTTAATTGATCTAAAACCGACCACTCTCATTTAATATTTTCTATTTAGCTATCTTAAATTGATTAATTTTCTTAAGTAAAATATCTTTTGATAAAATTCATCTATACAATTAATCTTCTTAATTTATTAAAATTTGCAAAAACTCTTACAAAAATATCACTATTAATTTCCAATTATTAATTTAACAATTAATATTGATAAAACACAAGCTAGAACTTTACTTTATGGGGTCTGCCACGCCCACTTCTGTCTGTTACATACATTTCCACAAAGAACACAACAGAGAATTAATTAATAAATTATTTTTAGCTATCTTGAATTGATTCATATTCTTAAACTTAATACATTTTAATAGAAATCCACCTCTACAATCGATCTTCTAAATTTATTAAAATTCTAACTACTATTTTCAATTTTTCGGGTTAATATTAATATAACACAAGCTAGAACTTTACTTTATGGGGTCTGCCACGCCCACTTCTGTCTATTACATACATTTCCACAAAGAACATAACAGAGAATTAATTACTCGAACTAAATGTGAATGAATGCACAAATAAAAGAAGTCAAAAGTTACAACCAATTCCATATCTGAGAAGAGTTTTGTAATTTTTTCAGAGAGTATGATATACGGTTTTCTGTGTTCAAAGACAATACCACAAAAATGGGCAAGGTGTGTGTGTGTAAAGTGTGTAAAATGCTTTTGCCAGAGGCCGCTGTGCCATTCATTCAAAAATATTGCAATTGAAATTGTTTGGCATTTGAAATAAATTGCAAATGTGTATCTTGTAAATGCGTCAAGCTGTGAAGGAAGTAGGAAGTGCGCAGAGGAAGTTTGAGACAGCCGCATGCATGACTGACAAACTGGCAAACTGGCCAACAGACTAACCAACTGACTGACTGACTAACTGACCGACCGACCAACCGACCGACCGACCGATAGACAGACTGAGATAACTGCTGGCAATGGCACAGTGGGACACAACACATCGCAAACCCATTTGTCAAGTTCGGATTTTGGACCTTTGCTTTATGGCTCACGGGCACTCACAATTAGATCCTCACAGCCGGCTCACACACACACTTACACACATAGACAATTATACTTACATATATGTATGTATTTTTTTTCCTTTTGCTTTGTTTTTCTTTTTTATTAGTCAATGAGCTGCCTGCCTTCAATCGTTTAGCGTTTTTCATTGACTCGAAATCCAACTAAAGAGCCCTCCGCTTGGAGTGCACAACATCCGTTTCTCAATTCCCAATTCTCAATTCTCAATTCATGTTGTCAATGACAACGTCGATGTCCTTTCAATAAAAAAAAACCATGAAATGGCATTAGCCGACGGCTGCGCAATTCAAATATGCTGGAAGGCCCATCTCAAAGTAGGAAGTAATTTATCTAAATTTTGTAAGCTGAACGCATCAAATCGTTTTGCATTTCGGATTGAATTTTGATTGGGGGTTCCTTGGCCAATTCCCAACTCTACACACAATTATAACAATGGTGTGAAAGTTCCTTAAGCCGATTTGTGACATTTGCCAAACAGCCTCTGAAAACCAAAGAGACTTTTGAAATATACCTCAAATGATAATTAATTATATTATGCTTACAGACTTCTTATAAACGGAATCAAATATCCAGCAAAATTAAAGAAACCCATTTACAATCTCAATCTTTTCTTGCACATATTAATTTAACATATTATCCTAAAAGTTGCATAATGATTCATTCAAATCGAGTATGTAATTTTTCCATATTCGAATTGATATACAACCTCTGGGTCAGAAAATATGGGATATTCTATAATGTTGGCTTTGGAAACAATCTTATATCTTATTAATACTGCTGTTCTTAAGTTTCCCCAGTTATTAGTTAACTAACTTACAGATATTCTGACCAAAAAAAGTATAGATTCAATGTCAAAATGAAAGATATCTCTTAAATAAAATTTAATTGGACTACTTATGAAAATACGGAGTGAGTTCTTCTGCTTAAATCCAATTTTCTAACCCATTCTGATGCATTTTCTTGAAACAAATTGATCTTAAGAAATCTTTCAAATTTGCACTTCTGAAAAATAATCTGAATTTGATTTAAATTTAAATTTCCCATGGGAATTTGTTAATGATAAATCAAAACTACACACAATTGGTTGCACAATTTTAGATGGTAATATTTGTATAGATCAAAAAATATGTTTAAGCACTGTTCAAAGATAAATTCTCGATTCTTTGATATGTTCTCCAGCTGGACATCGAGTTGCATCTCCCAGCTGTATTTACACAGTTTTTAGCTTGGAAATCAGATCAATAGCCTCAAGTAGAACAGAACTGAATGGAACAGAAGTAACGCCCATTCAAAATTAGCAACTACAACAGATTGCCTGGAATCAATAAGAAACATCCAACAAAAGAGGCTGGATGGTTACAAAGATCACGCCAGCAACTGACCGGGGGCCGACATGTTAAACAAACCGAAGATCAATCAATATGTAACGATGTAACTGGGTATGGGATTGCGCAAAAGGTGATCCCTGAATGAGGCACTTCCGCCTATTCGAAACTCCTTGGAACAAAGTCAGTTTTTGGGTAAATCACTTCCGCGCAACGAATCTGAGACCGAAATTGTCATGGCCGTCAATTGACAACACGAGCGACCGAGGGGTAACCATCGGTGGTGGAGGGCATGCCCAAAAGCCGAAGCAGAAGACCAAAAAGAAGTAGTAGAATGAGCGAGAGCAGATAAAATGAAACGAAAGGAAAACCGGAAGGTAAATTAAAATGGATGACAATGGATGAGCGGGCTGTGCTGTTGTGTTATAAACGAGCATTGAATGAATGGGAGACTAAGTGTCTCTATGAGTGTGTGTGTGTGAGTGTGTGTGTGCGTGTGTGTGCGTGTGTGTAAAGGTGTGCATGGCACGACACTCTGGCTGTCATGGCTGCAAAGTATCTCGTAGTTAGCATTCCCTGCATGTCGCAAAGCAAACACCTTTTGCCAAAACTCTTCCACTGACACAAATCCAGAACACAGCTCCGCGTGCCTCAGTCACACATACATACACTGACAAAAATAAAAGATTCTTAAATCAAGATATTGCTTACAGTCATTTTGGTCAAAAAGATGCGTCAAGAAGATAAAATATGTATCTTAAAGTTAGAAAACACATCTTGATTTTAAAAACATTTGAAATAAGTCCAAAATCTTTTTAATACGATCAAAAATTCTTATATTTTCAAGACCACAAATACCAGTATAAGAATAAATGTTCTTTTTTATAAACCAAATAGTTTTAAATACTCCAGACAACAACAAAAAATTAAGGCAGGTTATAAAATTAATTATTTTATTATTGTTGTTTTATTCGAATAGTTAATAAGATCAAAAAATCTTATATTTTCAAGACCACAAAAAACAAGTATAAGAATAAATGTTCTTATTTATAAACCAGGTTATAAAATTTATAATATTTGTATAGTTGTTTTATTTTAATAATTAATAAGATCAAAAATTCTTATATATTCAAGATCACAAATACAAGCATAAGAAGAAGTGTTCTTATTTATAAACCAAATAAGTAGTTTTAAATACTCCAGACAACAAAAAAAAATTAAGGCAGGTTTTAAAAATACTAATATTTTTATTGTTGTTTTAATTTAATAATTAATAAGATCAAATATTCTTATATTTTCAAGACCAGAAAAACAATTTTAAGAATAAATGTTCTCATTTATGGACCAAACAGTTTTAAATACTCAAGACAACAAACAAAAATTAAGGCAGGTTATAAAATTAATAATATTTTGTTTTATTGTTTTATTTTAATATATATGAATTTCTTTCTGACTTGGTGATTTTTATAAATATTCCGCAAATATGTTTTTCCTTGACACGGGATTCGAACCCGCGTTTGTTTTTAAACTGAAGCAGCGACCACAATTGATTACACGGAAAATATAACATATTCATATTTTCCCAACAATTTAAGCTTTTTGTTAGAATACTAAGAACTGCGATTTTGTAGATTAATATTCTTAGTATTAGTAATTTAGTAAGATGAATGTTGTCGATTTTAGATGTTGATCTTTTTCTCAGTGTACGAACACGTATATTTTATATTGTATAGGGATCTGATTTTTTACGCCTAATGCAGCAGCAGCCGCCGCAACGAAGCGTTTAATTGGGGTTGTTAGACCGATCGCCCGCCCGCCCTAACCCTAAATGCCGAAAAACTGTCGCGCGGTTTTTGGCCTGCCCTGAATGCATTCTCTGACATTCAACATATTTTATTGCATTTGTATAGTTATTGAAAAGCCGATCCACAGCAATAGCACCACCAACACCAGCAACAACATTAGCACTCACTATTCCCGGGTTATTGTTGTTAATTGTATCTCTCGGATACGGCTCGTTTGAGTGGCCTACGCATTGTCACACTTCAGTTTGAGTTTCTCGGATTGGGATTGGGATTGGGATTGGGATTGGAATTGGAAGACTGCCATGAAACAGCTGCCAATCCAAACCAACAAGCTGTTATATTGGTTAAAAATGTTTCAACCAGCTCTCAGCAATGGGTGGAAATACTCGTATATACTAAAGAGTTTATCATATGATAAATTAACTGATTATCATTGAAGTGCGAGTA
Source organism: Drosophila kuntzei (assembly GCA_035042165.1). Classification (NCBI taxonomy): domain Eukaryota; kingdom Metazoa; phylum Arthropoda; class Insecta; order Diptera; family Drosophilidae; genus Drosophila; species Drosophila kuntzei. Next base: position 125,199 of record JAWNLU010001437.1, read on the forward strand.
TCAAATCAAGGGGCACCATAAACTATTGGTAATTGAATCTTGATTATTAAAGTGTGTACTTATGAAGGAACATGGCATTTTCTTCTTCTATGAGTATTTAAACATGTAGTACATACTTATACTTAAAGAACCTAACAGATGATTAGAAATAATCTCAAGTAATAGCCAAAACGATCCACCAAAGGATTTCTTCAATGATCGGAAGTTGTTCGAAACCAAAATCAATTTATGACAATGAGGCAATTTAGAAGGTAATTTTAATCAGTAATCGTTCCTTTACTTGCGATGGATCCGTAATCAGAACCTGCTGAATGACATACAAATCAACTTATTACATGATAACCTTTTATTAAATCAGCCTACAACATGTGTTTAAAGTTTGCGAAAAATCCATTGTCATCGTTCTTTAAAGACAATCAGTATCAGGTATCTTTACTATTTGTTTGATACATTTTTTGTAATATCGATAGTTAAAAACATGATGTTTCTGATTTCCTGTTTCCTGCGGAATTCCAAATAGAGTCATCATGATTGGTGATCAAGATGTAACTGATTTTTGTGTATTTACTTGATCTACATATTCTATTAAATATTATATTATATGAGAGAGTTATTTCAACTTGAACGGAGGGCTGTATATAATTGTTTATCTACAATTATTAATCGATGGAATAAACACTCAATATTATAGCAATTTGTCCTATCATTACGCACTACGTTGTCCGATTTTAGCCAAATTAATATATCTCAAAAATATATAAGTTTTTAATACTAAAGATTGTTTATCAACCGATCGTTCCTATGACAACTATATGATATAATAGACCGATTAATTTTGTTCAGATCACAGTAAATACACAATCTGTGAGTTTATTTGAGAGGTAACAAAAAGTGTCAAAAACTAAACTTAAATTTGGACCGAACGTTATTATGAGAGTTAAAGGATACAGACTACCAACTTAAAACCAATTTGGTCAGTATTTCAAAGATAGTTGAGTGATTTGGACCAAAAAATAAAGAATACATTTGTAATAATAAACCAATCCAACAAACAGTCAGGACAACAACTCTTATATATTTAGATTATCAGCTAGCTAACTAAATGAAAGCAATGATATATTATTAAATTTTGGAAATAGGATGACAGAGTCTTAAGAGTCTTAATGATATAACTAAAGATATTTAGATCAGTTTCAAACCGATTCAAACCAAATTTAATTATAATTTAATAAAACAATTACTTACTGATGAAAATCTTAATATGTGTAATAATAAACAAATAATAAAAAATATATTTTTTAACGTATTGAATAATTTCAATTCAAGAAACAGATAAGCATCCAAATTTTTGGGCGTAATATTGAATTCAATTATTTATCAATTAAAGTATGAGTATCGTCCAGTATGTAATACTTCTAAATGATAACACAACGCAAAGTAAATCCCACTTAAATTGTCTCGAATGCAATACAAATAAATTAGATTCAATTTAATTCAAAAATAAAACAAAAAATCCGTTGACTAACAAAATAGAAAACAAGAAGAGGGTACAACGACAACATGAGGCAATTGAATTGAGCTACTTAACCCTAAACAAAAATACAAATGGGCAAGAGCCAAGCAAAACAACAACAAGTCGGTAAAGTAGTTTGAAGTGTTGGACAAAAAAAAAGAAGGAATGAAAATAAATAAATAAATATAAATATGTGAAGTGAACCGAACCGAACCGAACGGAACGGAACAAAAACCAAACGAGTTTTGTGCGAGAAATTCAATTGAATTTGCATGTAATTTGAATGCCAGTTACAGATACAGATACAAGATATATTTGCCAATGTGTAAGAGTCATTCATGTATTTATTGTTGTTACTGTTGTTGTTGTTGTTGTTGTTACTGTTGTTGTTGTTGTTGCCTCTGACTGGCTACTTAAACTTCCTGCGGAAGCTAAAACTACAACAACAAACGCAGCGACGCCGCTGCCAGCGTTGAAAGGCTTTTACTTCTGGTTTCTTGTTGTTGTTGTTGTTGTTGTTATTGTTGCTGCTATTGTTAAATGCAACATCATCATTAAGCGCATAACAATGGCTATCACACACACACACACACACACACACACACACACACACACACACAAACGCACTGCTCTCTATGTATTTAGAAGCAGAATAAAAAGGGGCGTGCAATATGCTGCGTCTGTTTGATCCACAGCAAAATTTCCCTTAGCACCGTTATCCTTATGCTGGCATTTTGGGAAATTTTCCCATTGCATGCGCGCAAGTGCGCCATGCACTCTACCCATCTCGCTCGCGCAACACTGCGATTGGCCGAACGGCAAACGCTGCGACGCGCCCACTTTGCAGCGGCAGCGAAAAACGCTGCCGAGAACAACGATACGGACAGCGACAGCGACGCCGACGGCATTACACGTTATTTCCCCGAGGCGCTTCGATGTTAGTGTATAGTGTGTACACAGAAAAAAAATCCGGGATTCCGGGATAAAATCAATGCAATGCAATGCGGTGTCAAAAGTACGCTAATCCCGGATATTCTTAAACCAAGCACAAAATACTTGATACAAGCACGATTTTTCTGAGCATTATTTTGATTTCTAGGATTTTGTACATTTTCTTTAGTTAGATCATATATCTAAGGCTTCTTCGAGGCTAAGAAGGCTTGTCTTAATTTAACAATAATATTCCGAACACAGACTTTAAAAATGCATGAATTGAATTTAAGAATGGTTTTTTTCTGTGTAGTGTGTGCGTGTTTACCCATTTTCCCATTTTCATTTGTAATCCGAGCCATGAACGAACATGGAGTGCCACTGGCCTCTCATATGGCATACATATATGGAGCTGATGCTTATGTAAAGAGACCCTCCATTTTTATACTTATACAGCCCGTATATGTATGTACAATATTGCCCGTACTTATGTACGAGATGGAGTAGTATATCTACCATCTATATATATATATATATATATGTGTATATGGCAGACCTGGCACGCAATGTCTGACATGTTATATTTTCAATAGCTAAAACTTTCTGCCCCACTGCACACTCCAGACCCCTTCCCCTCCCCACATACCTCCTCTCGGTATTGTTAAAGTTAGCTAATGGTCGTTTTGATTATGTTCCTTTCAGCAAATCCTCCATTGCCTCCAGTCCCTGCTCCCATTTCCTGATCCCATTCCAAAATACCGTCTCTATGATGGGTGTGTTCTTGTATCAGCATGTATGTATGTATGTATGTGCGTCCATATAATCGCACATATACATACATGAAGTACTATATAGTTATACTGCTATGGACAGGATCTGAAATAATTATGGGTTTACTCATGAAATCGAATTTCAAATGTGCCGGCTGTACCCTCAAGTGCCTTTTGGCAAGTCACGACAACCAGATCGAGTTGATACTCAACTTTAACATAAATTTACGATAGTTACTCGTACTAACAAATCGAACAAAACACTCAACTAAATACTTGTACTGTTTACATGTCGAGAATATACATATTTCTACATATTGAAAGAAGTACACTGTTAAATGATACTATGTAGGTAAGATAAGTTCGAGTACAGGAACTTTAAAAACATATGGAATAACGTTGCATGGAGTAAATTTTGACTTCATATGGTCGGAAAAAATATTAAATTACAATCTATTTAGATTGCTTGACTAATGAAGCTTATGTGTCATATTTCAAGTTTTTAGGAAGTTATATGTAAAGATCAAAAATATTTAAAACGGAATATTTTACAACTTTTAATGATCAATTTTTAGATGGTAGATATGTATCCGATAATAGAACGTAATCTCAAAACCAACAAATCTTCATTTGGATAAATTATTAAAGCTTTGTATAGGACTTCTAGTTAACTTTTTTATCCTGCGAATAATAATCATTGCGTAGGAGAAAAGATAATATTTTTATTATCTATAAATAATGATTATTGTCTATATATAATATTTATATTATATTTAGTCAGCATTGAATTGGTGCTGTATCAAAATAAATAGTTTTAATTGATTGACATTATTTATGGATTTACTCACTTTGGACGGTATTTCACGCTATTAACAAAGCAACAATTGATAATACTTAAATTTGATCATAGATTCATAAAATTGAAGAATCTGACTGCATGATTTTTTGTTGTTGTCTATTTTTTCCTTAAAGTTAATATACAAATTAAAAAAAAATGATAAGACAATCAACTTATATTTAGAAACAGGTTTATCTTTTACATTGTGATATCCTTAAGGTTTGGTTGGGCAATATAAAATTTGGAAATTTCAAATGACCGAAGAAATATTTGTATATATATTTTGTTTTGATATTTTAATTAATCAAGTTCTTAATCAACAATGGGATCTGGGTCGAGTATGTTCGTCTTGAATACTTTAAGTTGTTGAAATAAAATAAATTGTAAGCCAACAAAAATATAATATAAATTTTGTATTATATCCATTTCGGGTCAATTAATATTGTTGTAATTAATTTGAATTATCGAATGCCAACATCGATTTCATTGTTTAATTAAAATTAATTATCAAGTTAGAGATTTTATAAACATTTCAAATGACAGTAATGTATAAAAATATGTACATACATGAAGAGAGTATAGAGAGGATATTAAAGATTTGTTAATGTGGTTAATGGAGTCCAGTAGTTATAGTATTCACTTGAATTGAACAAGAGATTTAGGTCCATCCATCTATAAATGGGATCCCGACAATCGCCAAGACAATTGTTGGCTCACACACACACGCATACATACATATGTAAGTAGTAAGTGGCGATGAAGAGGGGGAAAAACTGGAGAGATAATAATGATAAATACATTATAATGACGCGGCAATTGTTGACAACATCAAGTGCAGGACGAAGCAGGACCAAACATTGAATGAATAAAGGAAAAGAAGAAGAAACCAAACTAAATAAGAATAGGTGCAGAGAGCATGATCGGGATGCGGCGAGTTGTCTGACTGGCCAGATTCTCAAACCTACAGGGCCACTACTCAAACGGCACAATGGCAGCACACACACACACACACACACACACACACACACACACACAAGTGTGCGAGAGAGGGCATTGAGAGGCGGCTCAAGTGGGCACTCGTTGCCTGGGCCATTGTGTGCGAGTGCGAGCGTGATGGCAGGCTAACACATGCCTCGCCTGTCCTTGTTCAGCACAAGGATGCGCCATGCACAACAAATGGTGGTGGGTGTTGTTGGTGGTTGAATGAGCCACTCACATAGTTGCTGCTGCTGCTGCTGCCGCTGCTTTTGCTGCTGCTGCCGTCGTCGTATCCTTGTTGAAAAGGACATGAGAAGCCACTTAGTGAAAATGCGACGAACGCGACGCGACTAAACAACAGCCAGAGAGACTCTCTACAAGAGCATACACACATATGCATGTGTGTGTTAGTGTGTGTGTGTGTGTGTTAGTGTGTGTGTGTGTGAGACTATATACCCAATGGTGGATGGATGCGCCATATACAATATAACCAAACTTATACGTGCTCTGTCTCTCCATAGATGTGTGTGATGTCTCTCTGTCTGTGTGTGTGTGTGTGTGTGTGTTTCTGTCTGTGTGTGTGTGTGTGTGTGTGCGGAGTAGTTTTTGGTACTTTTGCGCCGTTGGCTGCTTGGACTCGTGTCGAGTTCTTGATGTCTCGTTAGTTGTTGATGACACTTCAGTTTGGAATGTTTAGAGTGCGGCTGACAACGCAACCCGAGCACGAGAGTCGAGATCAACATCAAGATCCAAATCGAATTCGAAATCCAAATCCAAATCCAAATTGCAATTGAAACTCAAAATCGTAATTGTTAACGCAGCATCCCAGTGTCAATATTATGTTTTGAAAAGCGACACATTCTAAAGTAATTACATAGTGCTTTTTTGTGCCAGCCAGTGTTACAGTGCTGCAAAAAGTGTGTGCTTTCGTGTGTTTTGATTGCTTTTTTTTCGCACGTGTGACACTTGTTAATTGAACGGCCGCAAAGTGGCGGAGAAACGCAAAAATACGCCGTCGCCAACGCCGCCGCCCGCGCAGCAGCGACGCAAATCCGGCAACGCGACGCCACCAACCGTCAGTCCAACGGCATCGCCAACGACCACGCCCACAACGCCCACAAGGCCGACAACACCCACAACGGCCACAGATATGACCACAACACACAGTCAACCCGCCTTGGAACGCACACCGTCCAAGCACAAGGAGCGGGAACGGGAGCGGGAACGGGAAAGGGAGCGGGAACGGGATCGTGATCGGGAGCGGGAACGTGTGCGGGATCAACGGGAGACGACGAACAGCAGCGGGAACAGCAGCGGCCTGGGCAGTGCCGGCAGTCTGCCAGCGTCGCCGCAGAGCGCAACGACCGTTAGTCCCGGTACGCCCACAACTCCGAAGCGGCCACTGCGGACCTCGACGCCATCGCTGGAGCAGCAGCGTGCGTCCAAGATAATTAATACCGCCAGCACCGCCAGCACCACAGTGCCGACAACGACACCCACGAGCGGTACCAACTTGACGGCCGCCGAGCAACTGCGCATTCCAACGGGCGCGGCGGCATTCAGCGGCTTCCCCGGACTGCACAGCATGAGCAGCCTGATGGTGCCCTCGTCGGCGGCAGTGGCAGCTGCTGCGGCGGCTCCCTTCCTGCCCTGGTCTCCCATTCTGTTGCCACCTTGGAGCCATGCGCTCCTGCCCGCCGCCTTCTATCCGGCGGCTCTGCGCAACGCTTTGCCCGGGTAAGCAACTTGATCTACGGATCGGATCGGATTGGATCGGATAGGATAGACAATGTGGTTTCTCTCTCTCTCTATATTCCTCTTGTTTGTCAGGATTAGCCGAAAGAATTGTTGCATTTTCAAGGACTTTCCACACAAAGTTCCATGTGTTTTCAAAAAAACTATAGTTATTCTTATATAAATCTAAAATATCATAAATATCTTAATTACTTAATGAGATGTCCTCAACTTTCAAATCTAAATTAATTAAATTAATCAATTTATTATTCATTTCGAATACCTGATACCTCTTACATTTATTGAGATATCTTTAATTGTCAAAATTAAAGTTTAAACACAGTTAAACTTCATCCTGATTTTGGATCATATGCGATTTAAATCAATTCAGTTATTATACAATTTTTTGACAAAATAAAAGCTTAAATGAACTTTAATTCAACCTGATTTTGGATCATATTCGTTCGATATATAGTTCTTAACATTTTTTAAAAACATCTGAAAATCTTCTAAATTTATTGAGATATCTTTAATTGTCAAAATCAAAGCTTATTTTAAATCATAATAAGATTTAAATATATTTCGCTAATATCAGTTTTTTAAATATCGAAATATCCTCGACATTTATTAGGATAATAATATCAAAATCAAAGCTTAAATAGAGGAAAACTATAACCTGATTTAAGATCATAGACGATTTATATATAGTTATTTTAATTTATTTAAATATCTGATATCTTCTTCAAAGTCAAAGCTTATATTAAGCTTAACTTCAATCTGATTCAAGGCCAGATGTGATTTAAATCAATCTAAATATATAATTGATATATTTGATCTGATTAAAATACATAAGCTCCTTTTCAAAGTCTAGAAGCTTGAATTTGAGTATTTGTAAATCTTTGATCTTACGATCCTTGATTAAAAACTATATGTTTAAATGTAGATCATGATTAAGACTCCTCTCAACCCAGTGTCAATTATTGGTATTACATTTGGGTTGTTTGCCCGGTGACTGTGTTGTTTTAGGCCCCGTGTCGTTAATGAACTTTACCTTCTAATCCAGCTACTGATCAACTGAGTCCGAACAATCCAATCAAGCCACTTACAGAGGTATCTGCATACACTTGCCCCGTGAACAGCCTACCAAGTAAATTACCCAAATCCTGACCACGTAATTCCCCCCGAGCACAACACACACACACACACACACACACACGCATAGGCTGGTGCATAATCATACTCAAGATCTGGTCTGGCATTGATTTGGGAGATACGTATATGTATGTATGTACTCGGAGCAGCTCAAGTGTTTGGCCTGTTCTGGCTTAGAAATTAGAAATTCCCATAGGTGAGTTGCAGGGAATCCCCAATCTGGCAACATGTGTGCAACAGACGACACAAGTTGACGACGAAGACGGCGTCACACTGTCTAGCCGAAGGCCAGGACGAGTGCAAAGGGAATTCCGTTTCGAGATGCGGGGAATTCGGGGCATTCCCCGTGTCCTGTGTGTCCTGTGTGCTCGGACGGGACCGGGACCTGAGCGCGTGGGAATTTCGCGCGCACACATTTGGGAAAATTTGTGCGTGGAAAAACCGGAAGCAAGAACGCTTTTTACTTGCGCCAACATGTGGCCGAAATGCATTTAGCCTGTTAGCCAGGCCCAAACCCAAACCAAAGACTCGGCTCGTCGTCGATCGACAGGTAGATTTACAAAAGCGGCTTTGAGTTTAATTGTTGATGGTATTAGTGGAAAATCAAATTTGCATTAGCCTCAGCTTATGGCTGAGACTAGAAACTGAAAATGAAATTGGGTTTGGTATTGGGAATAAGATTGGAAGCGAGAGTTGCAACTGGAACTGGGACTAGGTGTCAATAATCCAGCGATTTGGCTGCACTTAATCAAAGTTAATTCCAAGCAAGTGTGAAAAATCGAGGCCCGTGCAATTTTTGTCAAAGTCAGTGAGGCATCAGGTACTCGCACTTGCCACATGTGGCAGGTAGATGCAGGTTCAAAGGGTCTCTCCATTGTGATGTTTTCCGGCCATTCATGACACGACACCGGATGTCGAATGTCGGATGTCGAATGCGTTGAGAGTGAATCGACAACTAAGTAAAACTCGGCTTTATTTATTTGTCTTTATTTGCAGCCTCTTTGATGCCAAGGTGCCATCCTCGCAACGTTCCGGCTTTCATATATCCGACATACTCAATCTGGATGGATCGGATCTGAAGAGTGCAGCGGCAGCGGCAGCAGCAGCAGCGCATCACACGCATAGCCATAGTGCGGATCTTGGGGCCGAGTCCAGCAGCAATGGACATGGACATCCGACGCCAACGGCATTGTCGCCAACTCCGAGCACATCGCTGCCACCGCCCAGTGGCAGTGGAGATGAGCATGTGGCACCAGCGGCCCATGCCGATCATCATACCACGGAGCACCACCATCAGCAGCACCACCAGCACCAACAGCAGCAGCAGCAGCAGCAACATCCACATCATCCGCATCCGCATCTTCATCAGCATCCGCATCCACATCCGCATCATCAGCAGCCCGTGGCACCTCTCCCCTTGTCGCATCATCAAACCGCTGGCGGCGCTCAGCCGACCATGCCCCATGTGGGCGCACACGCCCATGCCGCCTCGGCACAGGCCGCTGCCCATCTGCTGGCCAGTCACAATGCAGCGGCTGCCGCTGCCGTTGCCGCCGGTCAATATCTGCCAAAGAACTTTGCCAGCAGCTTCGGCGATGAAATGTCCTCCTACCATCACATGGCACAGACAATGCTCTCCCACTCGGGACGCAGCGCGTGGATCAAAGAGAATGAGCTATATGGTAAGTCTCTATCGCTATACTTTGATTCCTTAGAGTTAACCCGAATAGAACACAATGTTTATTATATTCTCTTCTATTCTGAAAGTTTTTCAATTAATTTATTTTCATAGCATTTATTATGAAAGTTTCGAATTTTTAAGATCTACTGATTTCGAAGAAATGTTATTTTAATATACACAATCTTATCACATTTCTTTTGAAAGTTCAGATGTCAACAAAACCCGAAAATAAATATTATTACTATCATTTTTTAATCAAACACTTCATATAAGTTTTGATATTTAAATGAAAATTAATTTCGCAAAAGTTTTAAATTTTAAAGAGCTAATGATTTCGAAAAAAAAAAATGTATTTTAATTCGAATATACATATTTGAAGTTGAGAAATCTTTAATTTACAAAATGTATTTTCAATTTAAGAAACACAATACTCGTTTTCAAATAATTTTTTAATATGAATAGACTCCCCAGATGAATTATGAAAGTTTCTAAGCTTTCAATAATTTTGTTTTTGAAAAAGTCAACACTACTCATGAAAATCTTAGCTGTACATTCAATCACTGCCTAATATTTGAAATTTATAAGATTTGTTATTTACTTGACAAAATAATATTGTAAAAACTTCGACTTTTTATGAATTAATTATATCGAAAAAAAATTTTTTTTAATTTTAATTAAATTAAATTAAATTTATGTAATGCTAAAGTTCATAAAATATTAATATTTTCTATTGTAGATCGATTTAGATTTATGCACTCCGTATTTTTGACGGGAAAGTTTCATTCCTTCAAAATTTTAAAACACATTTTTGAAACATTGACGGTGTTTATTTTCGAATTTATTTTTTTTATGCATTCCTAAAATAATATTTTCAACATATAAAATTAAAACAGTTTAAAAGCTCAGAAAGATGGAAATAATTGTTGGAAGTCTACAATAATTTAAATAAACTCAAGAAAATAATCTTGGTACTCCTGAGATTCTTAACTCAGTTGTAATTATACGATTCAGAAAAGAAAGTGGATCTTTGAAATCTTGAGATTTGATAATGCAAATACTAGACTCAGTTTATAAGCTCAAGTTCAAGCTCATCGACTGAAAAGACTACGGATGGAGATGGTTAGCAGAGAAAGGACATGGGAATGAATGAGAAGCGTAGGGTGAAACGGGGAAGGGAAAGAAAAAGGAAGGGGAACTCGAGAGCAACCGCCTAATAATATTGTTCAATAATTGCCTCACAAAAGGCAGCTGTGTTTGCATATGAACGCAACGTCAGTGGCACTTTGGGAACCCCTCTGACAAGGTCTAACCCTTGGCTGTGACTGTGACTGTAACTGTGCCTGTGCTCTGACCATGCCACGCCCCACACTGCCTTACAGACATCACGTCACGTTATGTTATGTTACGTTACGTTACGTTATTGTGGTGTTAGATGCGATATGTGTCGATTCAGGTGCTTGAAACGCAAAGTGGCCGGGAACCACCCTTTTTTTTTATTTTTGGTGGTTCAATACCTTTCACACTCCCTAGAAACTGCGCCCAACCTAATCTTGACTAATAGTTTGTATGCGCTTCACACTTGAGGATTAATTTTGTTATTTTCTTTTTTTATTTTCGATTTTGTTCCTATTGTTTTTTTATATGATGTCCCCCTGCGTCGTTCGTTGTTGTTGCGGACATAACATTTTTCCGTCATTCCTTTCCTTTCATATAAGCCTGGAAATTTATGGCACGCACTTCCGTTTCGTCCTTTTTTTCTGCTTTTGCATTTTTTTTTTATTATTTCAACTTTTTTTTTGTTGATATGGTGCTCAGCTACAAATTATAATTGTTGCCTGTTTTTTTTTTTTTTTTTTTTTTGGGAAATTTCACAGCTGTAAGCCGAGTCGTTTTGATTATATTAAGTTATTAATTTGTTGAGTTGTCATGGTGAGGACGATTCTAGTGCGGTACTGGACGGGGATTGAGATTGGGATTGGGTTGAGTGGGGACCTGGCTGGTTACGGGTTTTTGTTTAGTCAATTGTGATGGAATTTGAAGAACGTTTGAGAAGTTAACTGGCATTTAAGATTTTAGCATTGATCACAGAGATCACAGCCAAAAGTGACCGCCTCTTTGGTGATAAATCAAAGGAAGTATATCCCTATATCTAAAGTGGGCGTGTGCTGGCTGCATTGCAAAAACCCGGACAGAAACCGGAAGAAAGGGAGCAGGATGTGCAGGATGTACTGAGAGCTATTGAGGGACCAGAAGTCAGGGGCAGGGGTAGGGGCAGGGGCAGGGCGACCATTAGAAGGCAGCTCTGTTTGAGGTTTGGCTTTTGTGTCACAGCCCATTGTCTCCCAGTTTGTTGCAACCTTAATGTATTTTCATTAGCATTTTTTGATGTTGTGTACTGTCTGTCTCATCTCGGCAAACAATGACAGCAGCAAAAAGGCAACACGGCGAAGGTCAGAAGCCAGCACAGCAATTGCCCAAAAGGTGTTACTCTGCAGGGTTGCCCCGACACCGATGGGCAGGGTAGCCAGGTAGTCAACGATCGATCGAGCCTTGTCAATGGCCTGGCCCTCTAATTGACGTTATTAGTTGAGCACCGGTATGGTTCGGTTCGGTTCGGTTCGGTTCGGTTTGGTTTACGGGGTAGCTAAGCATCTGGCCACCCCGATCATCGTCAATTCTCGGTTCCCCTCTCTCTCTCTCTCTCTCTATCACTCTCTCTCTCTCTCGCTCTCTCTTTCTCCTTGTCATAATCCAATTGTGCGAGTCGTTGGCGGTTGTGCTGTTTACCCACTGACTTTTCATTTAGCATTGCTGCCAATTTTTGCCTGCTCATGCGGATTGGGGTGTGTGTAGTGTGTAGTGTGGTGTGTGCCTTCGCATTAATTTTATCCAAATTGGTGACAAATTGACTCTAAGTCTACACTGAACAAAACAAGATCATCTATAAAAAATTATCAATTTTTGGCCATCGATTTTTATTTAATATTCAAATTTGTTGCCTATTTTTGTATACTGATTTTAATTGTTAAATTATATCTAATTACATTTTGATATTAGATTCAATTCATTTTGGTAGTCTTGGGAATGAAATGATTTTAACAATTTGTGCAAGAACACTTTAAAAATTTTACTATAATTGTACAAATTTGAATGCAAAGTCATTTCAAATGATTTCATTCATTTCTTTATTGCACTCTTTAGTTCAATTAAATTGCAACATCAAAAAATTAAAATAGTTAAAGCGAAATACGAAAATTTAAAAAAATAAATACAAATATGTATACAAACTTATTATAAAATTATAATATTTAATTATAAATTATCGAATTGGCTGATGAAAATTTTGGAGGGTCATAAAGAATGTAACCCACCTGTCACATAATTCGAATTTTGGCTACAATTTTTACACCGCCTCGGTTAAAATCCTGTCTTGTAAAAATCCTGATATGACACTGAAAATGCTTTAGGTAGGATAGCCATGTTCATTATAATAAATAATGTGTAAAAAAAAAGAAAACTTAGATAGGTTATAAATACTCGTATTACATTTAAGATCATCTTCAATTGATTATAGTTGAATTAAGTTTATTCATACTTGAGTCATAAATACTCTGTTTTTTTAGATGAACTTTAATTTGAGTATAGTTAAATTAGGTTTTTTCATGTTAGAAAAATAACTGGGTTCGATTTCCTCACTGTCTTGTTAAAATCTATAATATACTTGTCTTGTAAAAATCCGGATATCCTCATAATAATAAAAAATGTAACAAAAAAAAACAATATTCCCATTTAATTATTTTTAAGAAACGGATATAAAAATAAAATTGAGAAATGTCATAAATACTTGTAGTACATTTAAGATCATCTTCAATTGAATGAGTTCAATGAGTCATAAATACTCGTATTTATTTGTAGATAAACTTTAATATGAGTTAATATGAGTTATTAAATTTATTAAGGAAAAATAACTGGGTTCGATTTCCTCACTGTCTTGTTAAAATCTATAATATACCTGTCTTGTAAAAATTCTGATATGACACTGAAAATACCCTTTTAGTTATTTTTAAGAAACCAGGATAAAAATAAAATTGAGAAATGTTATAAATACTCGTCTTACATTAAAGATTAGCTGCAATTGAGTATAGTTGAATTAAGATTATTTAAACTATTTATTTATATTGATTTTTAGATTAACTTTAATTTGAGTATAGTTAAAAGCAGTTCCTTTTCATACAGTATAACTAACTCTTTCGCCCCCTTTCTCTCTCTCTATTGTAGGCACTCAGCAACCGGCCAGTCCCGACAGCACCTCGCCGGTCACCTCAGAGGTGTCGTACACCTACATTGGGTCCAATTGCCAAACGTCGCCCGCTCTCTCCGGCGATTACAAGAGCTACAGTCGATCGGCGGACAGCGATGCGTTGTCCGTCGGCGATGCGTTGCACACGTTGCATGGCGCTGGTGCAGCTGCCGGCAGTTCAGCGGCGCATGCGTTGCACAACAACAACAACAATAACAACAACAATAATAATCATAATAATAATAATAACAATAGCTTAAAGCATGATACTGTCGCTGGCAGTGGAAGCGGCCACGATGACAGCCTGAATGAGGATGGCATTGAGGAGGACATCGATGATGTGGACGATGCCGATGGCAGCGGTGGCGGTGGTGTCAATGCCGATGGCATGCCAAACAAGAAGCGCAAACGCCGCGTCCTTTTCACCAAGGCCCAGACGTACGAGCTGGAACGACGTTTCCGTCAGCAGCGTTATTTGAGTGCGCCGGAGCGTGAGCATTTGGCCAGCTTGATTCGATTGACGCCGACGCAGGTGAAGATCTGGTTCCAGAATCATCGCTACAAGACAAAGCGTGCCCAGAACGAGAAGGGATATGAGCATCCGGGTCTGTTGCATGGCCATGCCACACATCCACATCATCCATCGGCCCTGCCCTCCCCAAGACGAGTCGCCGTGCCCGTCCTGGTGCGCAATGGTAAACCCTGTCTGGGTGACGGCTCCAAGCTAACCCAAGATTGTGTCAGCACTGCCACAGCGATGCAGAATGCCGCCGCTGCCCATCATCTGGTGGCACTCAATGGCGCCGCTGCCTATCAACATGCAGCTGCTGCCGCCGCCGCCGGTCTCCATGCCCATGCCCACGCCCATGCCCACGCCCATCCTCATGCGCAGCGCGCCGCTTGGTGGCCCTAATATTGTTAGGTGCCTGGATTCGAGTTGGCTAACAAACAAACAAACAGACAGGGGCTGGGCGATGCTGAGGAGCAACCAATATCTATGACTGCTAACTCGAATACTGGACAATAAATACATACATACATAATTGTAGACTCTGGCCAGGATTGGCAGCAGAGGGAGGGCAGTTTGGGTTGAGAATTCGAACAAACAAAACAAAATTGGTGCAATAAAAATTATTAACAAGGTGTCCCTCTCTCTCTCTCACTCTCTCTCTCTCTCTCTCTTTCTCACTCTTGAGAGCCTGTGGCTCGTGGCATGGCCAGGCAGAGAGTAGCAAGTGGCAAAGTGGTCGAAGAATTCGTGGCTAAGCATTTAAGCTGCCAAGAACAACAGAAATTTGGAATGCATGTGCAACAAATTGGCGCCAATTGTTAACAACAAATATCATTCGTGTAATAAATTTATATAAAATACCATAAACATTTTTTTCCTGCAGCTCAAAAGCTGTGGGCCATATATTCATAAGTTTTTTTTTTCTTTTTTTTTTTGCACAAAAGTTGATAATACTTATAAAACATTAGCAGTAGTAAGAAATTTTTTTTTAGCGTTAAAATAAATTAACTATGATTATTATTAAAAATAAATAAACTAACTATTCGCATTGTAAATAATGAAAAATAATAATTATAATATTAACAAAAAAAAAACAAATTAAAAAAAATACTATTAAAAATATATTCCAAATTCCAATACATAATTAGAATATAATCATGTAAATATATATTTAAATAATTAGTGTTCAAATTTTAGGCAGAATTTAATTTTTTATATATAGTACATATTACGTAGTCGTATCTGTAACTGCAACTGTAAAAATCATAAAACCAAACTAACATATATATATATACCTACTATATATGTACATTTTTTTTGTATAGTGCAGATATAAAAAAAACTCTTTGAATTTATAGTGCGTAATGAGTTCATAAATGTTAACAGGCAACAACAAATTCAACAAATTTAATTGTAATATAAACTAAACTAAAATTGAATATTCAAGACATTTTAGAAATTTAATAAAACTATTTACAAAAATTAAAAGAAAAAACTATTATTATTTTCTATACTTATTCAGCGGGCTTAAAAGGCGAATTCTGGAATCTTTAAAGTTATTAAACATTAATACATGATAACCTGACTTTAAGAGACCCTGTTCTTATTCTACAAAAAAATCCTTGAACTTTTGAGATTATTATCCAGGGATTAAAACCTTAACCGAAACCGTAACCTTTAACCTGTGAAAACCGATTGAAATTTGTAATCGAGACTGAAACCGTAACCGAAAAAAATGTTTTCCGCTGTACCGAAACCCATAAGCCGAAGTTCTTTAAGCCGAAATAAGCCGTTTAGTAACCGATTAATTTATAAGGGTTAATTTCGGTTTTGGCCATCGCAGCTACTGAGCAACTTCGAACTGCCATAACTTTGTCAAAACTCAATCGATTTCCATGCGCAATGTAAATTTGAGCATGATTTTACCTCTTAATTCGTTCTGCATTTAAATTTTGTTCATTTTGACAATTCTAATTTTTTCGAAAAAATCAAAAAAGACAAAGGGGTAACACTGTAAAATTTCGAAAAAATCCGATTTTTAAAAATTTTCAAAAATGAACAAAATTCAATTGCAGATCGAATTTGGGGAAAAATCATGCTCAAATTTACATTGCGCATGGAAATCGATTGAGTTTTAAAAAAGTTATGGCCGTTCGAAGTCATTAAAAATGAGTAAAATAAAAATAATCAATTTTTTAAACCAAATTAACCAAATTTATATCAGATCAAATTATAATAAAATAGGCATTACGATGGACCATTCCAGTAACCAGATAACATTATTTTCCAGGATAATTACAGCATTAAGTCTTTTTCATGTAAAACAATGAATAACGCTTCTAATTTTATTCAACCGAAAACTTTAATTTTTTTATTTTGTGAACCGAAACCATACCGGTATTTTTAAACCGAAACATACAAAAAAACCGATAGCCATTACAAAACCGATACTCCGAGATTTTGCATAACCGATAACCGAAAACCTTAATGCGAGCATAACCGAAACCGTAACTGAAACCGATATTCGTTTCGGTTTTAATCCCTGTTATTATCCGATCATGATCACTACGGAAGGCAGTCCGCGCTAGTGACGATCAGGACACACGATATTTGTCATGTGTGCCATAACTCAAATATATTCCTTTCTTGTAGTTCATAAAATGGATTAAATCGACTCGACTGATGTTACTGATCAAAAACATATCTATATATGTATGTACATATATAAAAACTCTTTGTCCTGACTGACTGACTGACTGACATATCAACGTGTTGGTCAAATGGCTAAAAGTAAAAACGTATATTATCACACAAAATAGATGAGACAATTTCAATAAGACAGCGTTTTGTGAAGTGCCTCAAACTCAGGTCAAAGGTCAGGAAATGGATTTGTATGGACAACATTTTTGTTTCTGAAGATATCTTAACCAAACTTACAAATTATATGTTTGTGACAGTCTCTTACATTCCGACCAAATTTGGTCAAAGTCGGATTACTATATCATATAGCTGCCTTAGGAACAATCGGATGCAAATTAACCTTAGTTATGGTAGCAATATCTTAAAGGGTATTTAATATTCGTCAATCGGTACGTAGCTACGCCTTCTGGTATATCATAGAGTTCAGACTCCACACAGTGCATAATAGTGCCAGTAAACAATGGTAAAACATTAAGCAGCCCATAAATACGCCTTGATTATGGCTTTTAGCTACCGTTTACGTCTGCAATGAGCGATTGGGATCGTAATCCATTAATTATTATAGGAGTATAGTACTACCAGCACTTATAATACTCGCACTCGTTCACACTACCCGCTTGAACCTTTGAAATGCTCGCAACCGATAAGCACGGACCCGTAATAACCCGTGCATATAGCATATAAGTAGCATATGATATACAGTATATGGTAGATGGTAGATGGTATAGTATACAATTATAATCACATGGGCTACCACACATTGACTTTATGGTATGGCCATCTATCGATGATTTAGTGGATATGAATGCACTACATTTACGTATTTATGATAAACTCTTTTGCAGTAACGCGAAAAAAAAACAAAAAATCAGTCTCCATCAATAGAGACAATCAACAATCATAGACACTAGTCTAGTGCCGCCAAGTTTTCCATATATGAGTGCATATAATTTGCGCAAATAAAGAACTCGAACTCAAGTAGATGTTTTGAGTATCTCATAAAATAAGCAAGTGCTTTTCGAATAAACGACAAATTAAATTACTCATCAATGAGCACTGAAAACACTCAAGAGCTTCAGTCAAAAAAATTATATGTATATATTTAGTATGTACATACATACATATATGTACATATAAATATATACATATCTATATAAATTCAAACTAGTGCGCCATTAGCTTCTGAGTTTTCCATTTGTCATAGGGAAATAAAACTATTAACCCATATATAATATAGACGAAGCTGATATACTCTTATGAAAGTTGGACAAGGTGGGAGAAGACTTCAATTGGTTTCATATTCATCTGCTTTGTAGAGTATTTATTTGTCTTTAAGCCGCATATACTTAATTTTCTAAATATACTTAAGAATATTTTCTTGTAGTTATTTTTATCGAAAGCATTAAAAATAGTAAATAAAATACATAAATTTACTTAAAGTAAAAACCAGAAAAGGATTATTTATCGAAAACATAAAGTATATGTTTACACTTCCAGTTCTATTTTTATTGCTTCATTTAGACATTACATGTAATAAAAACAACCTTAAAATTTTGTTTTAAACTCTAAACATTAATTTAAACTATATGAAAAATTTTCTCTACATCAGCGTTGATATTAAATTTTCCATCACAAAATATGGAAAAACTAAACATGATCCGTTTTCAAAAATTAAACTCATTGATCTGCTGATCAAATTTAAAACATATATTTGCACAATTTAGAACAGATTTCAGTTGATTGTGTTAATATGTTCAATTACTATAAGTTAACGGCTTGGGCAAGTGAATGTGGCCAGAGGAAGGGTAAAGACGCCATAACAATAACCATACCGAGTATTAATAAACATCGAGTGCCTGATCATATATTTCGTGCAGCAACAAAAGCAACAACAAGAGAAACATTTTTACAGAGGCAATAAACTCAACGATTACTGAAGTACCATAAATATTATATATTTTTATGATTTCTTTTTTAGATTTATCTAAGCGAAGGCAACAGTAAACAGTAAACTGAAAATGCAAAAATCTACTAACATCAATATAATTATAAATAACGCAAAGTATATTTATGTATGTCAAAAAGTATAATAATCTATGGCAGCCATTAATCCATTTAATATCTAGAAATATTCAAGATATTTTTGTAAAATGTTTAATATTTATAGTTTACAGTTCCGAGTATTTCGAGTGCTATAAAAATGCCAGCAAATGTAATTGGCTTATAAATTTTGGCAAAGGCTATTAACTTTATTTGCATATTATCGGACAGGATGTTGATAAAAATGGGCCATTCACAAAGTGCGAGTACATTTCGAAGATCTAGATTAGACGTAATAACTGCTCAAGACTGATAATGGCCTAGCAGCGACTGTTCTTTCGGTTAACACAATAATAAACTTTTTGTTATTATTATTATTTTCGTTATAGTACTCGTAGTTGGGTCTCTTTGCTTTGAGATAAGCCACATTCGTAGAGCTCCCTGGAGGTACCACTAGGCGTCAACCTGATTGCCCCTGTTTATGTGTGCGCTCGCTCATGTGTTCACACTATATGTCCGGGCCGTATCAGCGATATGTCTCACAATGCCGGACAACTTGGTCAGCGATCACATATACACATATATACATATGTATGTATGTACATAAGGTACACTGGTCAGCATGCGTGGACGTCATGTCAAGTATACAAGTGCGGGCTTATCAAATTGCGACAGCCGTACTACAGTTGGGCCAACAGTTGATGGATGCGGCGGTTTGCTTGGTGTGCAGGCGGTTGCGGAAGAAGCCCAGCAATAAAATCTATAAAAATCATTAATAAGTCGATTCCTTGACGTATTTAATAGAGCTGTACATTTACGTATGAGTTGAGAAGTAGATAAAGGTATACTGAAAAAAAATACCAATTCTAAAATCAAGAACAATTTAATACTAAATTACTAATATTAAGAATATTAATCGAAAAAATCGCAGTTCTTAATAGAAGAATAAACATCTTAAAATATTAGGAAAATATAAAAATATCACATTTTATGACAATCTAAAGTGTTCAAATCCCACTTTTGCCAAGGAAAACCATTGTTTCGGAAATTTTGAATTTAGAACCTTTTTAATATCAGTGTATGGGCATCGGCATAAGAATAGTTTTATTTATATAGTATATAGTTTCAGAAATTCATTTCAATAGTTAAAAATTAATTATAAAAATTAATTTAATTTATATCTTATTTAAATTTTTTGATAGTGTGATAACGATCCCAAGCTTCCAGATTTTCGATGGTTAAAATCAGGCAATCTTACCGGAACCGGTAACAGAACCTGAATCGAAATATTCTCTTTTTTCAAGAACGCAAACGATTGTACGGACGACTTCGGTACATTTTTCAAAAAATAATTTGTTATATTCCGTATGCATATAATTTTTATATATATTATAACCACTCTTTAAGCTTAATTCTGAAGCTTTTAGTTTTCTTGTTAAAAATGATGAACAAAAATGTTGTCCTATAAAGTTGCTAGTTCAAAAATTTGACTGTAGTACAGTTACCGAAAACGAAAGGAAAAAATCGAAATAGGAAACGATATTTGTTTCGGTTTGATTCCATACTTTTTTCATCATGTCACTCTTGATATTAATAATAATAATAAAATCCGAATTTTAATAGAATCTGAATATACATACATATATTTCAGAAACTCTACTTTCAAAGTACGAGCAGTGGAAATTATCAATATATTTTGTTTTTATCTGTAGAATTCATATGATATTTCCCTTTCATTTATTTGATTGTTGCTTGTCCTTTAGGTGACATATTTTCTGAGATTATTTTCCATTAAGATTTGTTTAACTCGAGTATGTTTAGATGAGACTTGTAATTCGGTAATGAGAACAAGGTAAGGTAAACGGATGAGCAACAACAGCAGCACTTCAGGCCATATTCTGAGCACTTGTCAACAAGCCCAAGAACATGAAAAGACGTTGCGAACAACAACAATAATAAGAACAACAAAAATGTTGTTCAAGGAGTACGTACCATGTGAATCGATCGGCACTTACAACACTTAATCAGCGCCGATTTTAGTCGATATATAATGAATGTTGTTGCTATTGCAGTTGTTGTTGTTGTTGTTGTTGCTGCAGTTGTTGTTGTTGTTGCTGCAGTTGTTGCTGTTCAAATTTGGCATTGATAAAGCTGGCAGACGGTGCCAGACAACGACAACGACAATGACAACGACAACGACAACAACGACTTTGATTCGAATGTGGTCAGTTTGTAATGAAAAATTGATTAACGCTATAGAAATATAAGTATGTATATATATATATATGCACATGCATATGTGTGTGAATGTACAATCAATCGAATAAATAAATTTATCAGAAAATAAACGTAAATCAGTGAACAGAATGTAGAAATTAAACAGGCCAAGTAAAGGCAGCAAAGCAAATAAATGAGATTACAATTAATAAAATAATCGATAAGTGCACGAGTTTTGCTTAGTTTGTTATAGTACGTACTTAATATAGCTATACTATTTTTTTTGTTGTTATTGCTATTGCTATTGTAGGCCAAAGTTAATTGCGTTTTTGATTTAACAACGGGCAGCTCGATTCTGTAGCCACTTGAACCGGCGCTCCCCAATGCCTCAACCTCTAGAAGTCCATGTCCAATATTCCCGAGACTATACCATATGATACCGATATGAGTCTGAGTATGGTTGGGTCTAGCATGAACATTGTAGTGGTAGCGTGTGGAACTCAAATGACATTTAATTGGCGTACGCAATGAGCTGCCACTTGCCACTTATTCCAAGTGGGCGTCAACAATTTAATTTGGTTCTGTGTGATTTTGCAATTGAAAATTTACTGATTTGCTTGGCCCACAAAGGGGCTGGACATTAGATAAGCCCCATAATACATACATATATACATATATACCCATACACCATTGGTCTAGGTAATTCCGCCAATACGTGTATGACTTTTAAATTCGTGACATTCGCTTTTTAATTACAACTGTTTTAGTTTTCTTTGGCTTTTATTAAGCCTTTATTTCAATACTTCTTTCATCTAATAAGTATCCTTCCATTTGCTTATGCTAATTTTACATATTCGTTTTCCTGTGCTTATTTTCTACATTCTATCTAACTTTTTCAATTTTAAAGCTATTTTTCATCCACATGGACTTATGTTTAGTTTATTATTTTATCATAATTTTCTTGCCAAATAAATAACTTTTAAGTTTAATCCGATATCGTTGAATACTTCTTCAAAATTGTTAGCAAAAAGTATTTTTAGTCTCAACTCTTTGATAAATATAGTTTAATGTTACTGGATCTTGGGAAATTTCATGCGTCTTGGTAAATTATCAAGAATATATGTTGTTTTACTAATACTAATAATTGTACTAACCAAGGCTGCAATTTGAACTATAATATTATTTTAATGCAATACATTGAACCAAGGCTCGAACCAAAACCTTGGGTTCAGGTGGTACACTGAAAAATAAAGACCAACTTCTAAAATCAAGAACATTCATCTGAACTATTTTGTTCTTAAAATAATTTTAAGACCAAATTAATAAAACTAAGAATATTAATCTAAACATTCCCAGTTCTTAAAATAAGAATTAAAAATCTTAAATTTATATAAAAATATAAATATGTCATATTTAATATGAAGACAATAATGGCACCGTGGTGCTCTGGTTAGAGTCGCCGCTTCAGTTTGTTAACAAGTCGCCGGATCGAAACACCCGCTCTCTAGCCAAGGAAAAAACATATAATCAAAATACTTATAAAAAAAAATAAATCCAAAAAAGTATAAATGTCAAACAAAAAATAAGTTTAAAGTTTAAAACACAACCTTCCTTATTTTTGCTTTGAGAATTTAAGACTGTTTGGTCTTAAATTAAGAACTTATTTTTATTTGAAATGTTCTTTAAATCAAGATGTGTTTTCTAAATTTAAGAATTTTATGTTCTCGACGCATTTTTAGAGCAATATTCTTTGTTCTGAGACCAAATTATTGATTTTAGAACATTTTTTTTATCAGTGTATAAAAACCGGTTCGCAAACCGAGCTTTAATTTTTCTTTATGGTTCTTACCACCGATCCGAATCTTTATCAAAATTTTGGTGGCTTGCAGCTTTGGTCCTAACACAAATTACTAATACAAATATTTATTGATCTGATTAGGTTTATTTTGGTTTCCCCTAATTCTTATACCAATACTAATACTTATTGATCCGATTGGGGTTTCCCAGTCCTTGCAACAAATATTGGATTAATTATTACATTTTTGAATGCTCGCAACTTAAATTTAAATTTGTTTTTTCAATTATGAATTAAAATTTATTATAATATAATTTAATTTTAAAATTGTATTTAAATTTTAATTATTTATTTTATCTCTCTGTCGACTGTTAAATAAATAAATTTAAAAAAATGTTAGATAATTTCATAATTTTGTGAACACCCACAGATTTTTATACTTTTAATTTAAGTTTTAAATATTAATTTTTATAACAATGGAAATTTTAAAATTTATTTTGATCTAATAAAATATAAATATCGGTTGGTTGTGGACAGATTTAAAAAACGATCCGTGAAAGATATAAAGTATTGGGACGATACATTGTCCGTTCTAGTTATAAGGCATATTCGAAATGGGGGGCAGCGAAACCTTTTTTCCAATTAGCCAACAATGGTTGCTGGTTATTGGCTTGACCGTTGTCCGCAAATAAAATGCAATTTTAATGACAAAACTCTCACACATTGTGTGGCTGAGAGACAAAGTCACAAAGTCGCAATTCTAATTAGCCAACGTGCTGCAATAAAGCGCCGGAAAACAGCGCCCAGCGGGTGGGAATGATAAATGAAAAGATGAAGGTGCAAACTGAAAAGTGCTGGGAAACTGAAACTGCTGGAATCGGTTTGAGTTTGTGCACTGATAAAAACAAATGTTCTAAAATCAAGATTTTGGTCTCAGAACTAAGAATTTTGGTCTTCGAGAACATAAATTTCTTAAATTTAGAAAACATATCTTGATTTTAAGAACATTTCAAATGAGAATAAGTTATTAATTTAAGACCAAACAGTCTTAAATTCTCAAACCAAAAATATGGCAGGTGTGTTTTAAAATTTAAACTTATTTTTTTTTTTGATATTCATAATTTTTTTTGGATTTATTTTTTTTTATAAATATTCCGATCATATGTTTTTTCCTTGGCTAGAGCAGGTTTCGATCCCTCGACTTGATACCAAGCTGAAGCTGCGACTCTAACCAGAGCGCCACGGTGTCATTATTGTCTTCATATTAAATATGACATATTTATATTTTCTTATCAATTTAAGATTTTTGATTCTTATATTTAGAACTGCGAATTTTTAAATTAATATTCTTAGTTTTATTAATTTGGTCTTAAAATGGTCTTATTTTAAAACAAAATATTTCAGATGAATGTTCTTGATTTTAGAAGTTGGTCTTTTCTTTCAGTGTGAGTCTTTGGTTATTTTTGGGGGTTGTGTCTGCTTTGTGGGCGCTTGCAAATCAAATCAAATCAAATTAAGTCAAAGTTGATGGCGCATTTTACAGTTGTTGGTAAGGAAGGGGAATGTAAAATGTAATAATGTTGTTGTTGCTGCTGCGGTTGTTGTTGTTGTTGTTGTTGTTGCCAGCGTTGTTTGTTGTTCATTTCGCGGCCATCGTCATTATCTGCATGTAATTTCTCATTTTCATAGTCAATTAAGTCAATCACACGCCCTTTTAGACACCGCAGCGTCGGCGGCGTCAGCGTCATTGACGTTGCCGTCGTCGTCGTCGTTGCCGTCGTCGTTGCCGTTCCCGACGGCTCGAAAGCAACCCTGCAAATTAACACGTCGTCGCCGTTGTCGTTGTTGTTGTTGTTGACGTTGTTAGTGTTAGTGTTGTCGTGGGTTGTTGATTTGTTGGATTGGTGGGTTGATAGCTTGATGAGCTGGTGGGCAGTTGGACTGATGGGCTGTTGGACTGTTGGTGGTGGTGTGTGTTCCGTTTCCGTTGCCACTGCCAGCGGCCCCTTTGTTTATTTGTAACGCAATGCAGCGGCGCGTTTATTGCTCAATTTTCATCGATGTTGCCAAAATTACATATTCATAGTTGGCCAGCAAATCCACCACCACCGTCAGCATTACGATTACCATTACCACAACCCACACACACACACACACACACTAACACACACTAACACAAGCAAGACCAGGCTCAATAACTGTAACAATTTCAAGCACTAAAAGGACACGTGGCAGCTGCTTTTAAAATTGAATTTCCTGCATGTAATCTTGTCGAGTCAATTGTTTTTACGTTGTCCCTCCCCTCCTCCCCTCCTCCTCCCCCTGTGTACATCCCACACCCCTCACTTGTGCATGTTGTTGTCAATCTTGTTGTTTTTCCGCACACGTGCAACTTCTGGGTGTGCAGACGCCACAACCACGACCATGACCACGACCACGAGTCACACTTCTTTATTTATGAAGATGCGGCCAATATGTTGACTATTTGTGAACACCTATCAACCCCCACACCAGTCCCCTCTATCCCCCCCCCCCAAACAGCAACAAGCTGCAAGTTCTGGTTTCAGCTTAACCATTGGCAAGGATTAACTTTTGACTCTTGTCAGAAAGCGGGAGGAATAAATTGCTGCTTTCTCCAGATTACTTTGAGAATTGATTCGAATAAATCGAATAGCTAGAAAATTATTACATTCCTAAAGTTATCAACATATATATCATGAAATTTAATGTAACTTAATTTAATTTAGACCACCTATCACATTATTAGAACCTTAGTTTGTAAAATAACTGGGTTCGATTCCTACACTGCCTACAAAATGTGTTATATACCTGTCGTTGACACTGAAAATACTTTAATTAGTATGTAGAATGCTCATAAAATTAATAATAATGTATCAACAAAATTAAACCAAGTTTAAAGACAAAAATTGTTTATATGTAAATAACACTTATACTTATAATATACTTTAATTTAATTTACTCTATCATTTATAATAATTTTTTAGGTTTTAGTTTTATAAACTAAGCTATCAATCTTAATAAATAAATATCTAATAATGAATTAAATATAAAATTTAAGCTCACAATCAAGGCTACAAGCGGAATCTGAACGGATTTCCGGACAACCGGAATATAAACATAACATTTTTGATTTTTTAAAGGAATTTCCCCCTTTTTTGTAACACAAAATGGAAATGTAGCATACTAAATAAATATATAAATGTATTGTTATTAATAATAATAAAATTAATATTCAATACTAATTTTTGTAATCGGATCCGTTAAAGGAAATTTCTGTAAGTACTCGGATAAGTAAATTACAATATCCATTGACGATTCATTTTCCATTCAAACTCATAGAACCTGTTCCGGTTTTCACTTTCGGCAAGATTTTCCAAAAGTGAATATCGTTAAGCTATTCTAATATACTTTTGAACGAATTGTGCGGATTGAATTGAATTTGATTTGGTGAATTTAAATTTTAAATACTTGGTGAACATTTACATTTTATTAATTGCCATAAAATATAGAGTGAAAACCGGAATAGGCCTAATAAATATTCGTATACATAACTAAAATTGATTTAAATAATACAATATCTACATCAATTGCATCTCCTATTAGTGGATGGAAAAAAAGAAAAATTAAAAATTTTTA
The DNA here is from genome assembly GCA_035042165.1 of Drosophila kuntzei. Lineage (NCBI taxonomy): Eukaryota > Metazoa > Arthropoda > Insecta > Diptera > Drosophilidae > Drosophila > Drosophila kuntzei. The sequence goes on from JAWNLU010001437.1 coordinate 152,015, forward strand.
TGTTCCACAATAATTAAAAGTTTTCAAAAATTTGGCAGTTAATAAATCAATTAAGTAGTATTCACACACAACTTAATAATTCACACGAACTGATGGCACCGAGTTCATTTGTAGCATAATTAAAATGTTTGAAAAGAATGAATGGAAGAAGGAAAACCTTTTGGTCCTGTTGCCACTGACTTACCCCTGAAAATGGGAGCACTTTGTGGCCGAAGTTGCGTGTCAGGCAACGTTTGCCATTAAAAAGCCACCGAACATCAATTTAAATATTGCATTACAATGATTTGCATAAAAGGCAGCACGCAGAAGCAACTGGCTGAATGAATAACTCAGTGAGTAGTGAGTTGTGAGTTGTGAGTTGTGAGTGTGTGAATAGCTGGGTGAGTCCAAGTGCTGTCTCTCAGAAATCAAAGCCAAAAACCATTAAACCAATATAAATTTGCACTTTCACATGACCTCGCGTCGGCGGAGTGTCTCTCTCTCTCTCTCTCTCTCTCTCCCTCTCTCTCTTTCTCTTTCCCCCTTTTTGTGTGTGAGTGTGTTTGGCTAATTTGAATATGCCGAGCCCTAAGCGACTCTTTGTGTGTGTTTAGTGCTTCCCACGATATTGATATGATTTTGTCGTGTCGCTTGGGGGTCGCCTCAAATCAAAATCAAAATTCAAATCAACAAACAATAAAGTGGCAGCAACCATTAGTGGCACCAACAACGCACGTCACTGTGGCAAGGATTGAGTTGCACGTGCAACACCTGAACATTTCAAAGGATCCCAATTCAGTTCGTACTGCACATCTTGGCTTAAATCAACAACAACAACAACAACAATTGCTAACCAAACCATTGATTTTTATTGCATTATTATTTGTAAATAAACAGCAACAACAACAATTAGTGTAAATAAAAACATATTGCATGCAAACACTGTAGAATCGAAGAGTCGAGGGTGCGACTACACTGAAAAAAAGTCCAACTTCTCAAATCAAGAACATTCATCTTAAATATTTTGTTCTTAAAATAAGACCATTTTAAGACCAAATTAATAAAACTAAGAATATTAATCTAAAAATTCGCAGTTCTTAATATAATAATCAAAAATCTTAGTTTGATAAGGAAATAAAAATATGTCATATTTAAAATGAAGAAAATAATGGCACCGTGGCTCTTTGGTTAGAGTCGCCGCTTCACTTTGGTAACAAGTAAGTCTAGGGATCGAAACCCGCTCTAGCCAAGGAAAAAACATACAATCGGAATATTTATAAAAAAAAATAAATCCAAAAATTGTATAAATATCAAAAAAAAAAAAAAAATAAGTTCAAAGTTTAAAACCACCTGCCTTATTTTTTTATTTTTGGTTTTAAATTTAAGACTGTTTGGTCTTAAATTAAGAACTTATTCTTATTTGAAATGTACTTAAAATCAAGATGTGTTTTCTAAATTTAAGAATTTTATGTTTTCGACGCATTTTTTAGACCAAAATTCTTAGTTCTGAGACCAAAATCTTAATTATAGAACATTTTTTTATCAGTGTACGGAAAAACGTCTCACAATAGAGAAATCAATCAATAGAAGTCCTCCCGTCAATGTTTCCCATACATGTCACAACATTTTGGGCGCCGAGGAGCTCAGCAATTAACTGCTGGCCGCGCTTTGAACCTGAACCCGATCCCGATTTCGATTTCGATCCCGAAGCACGCCACACCAAAACGGAAGTCATTAAGTTGGCCATTCAGAAAAAGGGTTGCGGTTCACGGCAGCTCGACGTGTGCTGCCTAATTGCACTCGAGGAGTGGGAGTACCACATACATAAGTCCTCAAGGGCTGTCAAGGGCTCAGCCTGGAAATTCGAGTAGACATTTGTCGCCTTGACAACGCAGAGCACACAAAAAGGCAGATGCTTCATGGGAAGTGATCGAGCAAAAAGGTTGAGACTTTTAAAATTGAAAGTTATTTTATATATCAATCAAGTTTCGGTGCTTCGAAACATAGAGCGAGATTTGGGTTCGGTTTATATACCACTTGTACCGAAGGTTTTGGTTCGAACCTTGGTTTAATTCATTACAAAAAAATATACATATTTTAATTGCTATCATTTTCCTTTATTTTGTTAATCAATTAAATTTGTTGCTACCAAAAATTCTTAACATAATTTTATGATTTAAGTACGAATTATTACTTTATGATATTTATTCAACGTCTGAAACCATTATGTGATATTAAAAAACCATAAGCCTTTTGTAATTAATTACCTTTCGAACCAAACCCATAATTTAAGAAAGTAGTGTGGTACATGATAAGGTTCGATTATCCCAAAAATCCGAACCGATTTGCAGCCTTGATATAAATTTTAATAGGATTAAAAGTCATATAACAAGGCTATAGTCGAGACCCCGACTATATGATAACCGTAGCATACTTTTAGCCGCTTATATTTTTAAGAACTTAAAACATCAATTACTGTCGTTGTATTTGCCCGATCTTGTTGCCATTAAATACAATGACAAATTATAAAACTATATAACTTTAATTACCAAAAAAATTGGATTTAACTTAAAAACTGTGGGTGTGGTCGTTTTTTTCGGATATAAATACATAAATATATAAAAAGATAATCAAGAATTATATCACATCTATTAACATATGTATATTTAAAATAAACCCTAGAGTCGCCGATCTATCATATAACAAGAATTTCAGTTTGAAATATAACTGGGTTCGAATCCCACACCGCCACGATAAAATCTGTACAATATCTGTAATATACCTGTCTGAAAATGCTTTAAGTACCATGCAGCGTGCTCATTATAAAAAACATAAAAATAAAAAATAAAATAAACCGAATGAGAAAATATTAAAAATCAAAAATAATGTGTAAATCCAATCTGCATTTTGGATTCGATAAACTTTTTTAAAAGTAGTTTTGCGAATTCATTTTGAGCTGATAACAAATTTTTATCTTAAAATCAATTTACCGGTGGGGGGTAGAATTCTCTGAAACTTAACATTTTTTTTAAACAAATATTAAAGTTAAACAACAGAGAACGGGACTTTTTTGATTAAAAAAATCAAGTTCATTAAATAAAAAATTTTCACAATGTTAACGGAATAGAAACTTAAATTAAAAAGTGGTTACTTTAAATTAAATCAAGATACGCCCAAAATTCTTGTGTTCAGAGTTTATTGAAACTGAGGAGTTTTGATCCAAGACTCAAAGCTCCGAACTGAGACTTCTTTAAAAATATTTGGTTTAAAAAACTTGAAAAATTTATAATATTCAAATCAAGTTGATTTAGATTCAAACAGGTTTTTTTTACATATATTTTTGAAAATAAATGCAGTCTTATCTTATTCTGAATTGTTAAGATTCAAAATAATTTTAGCCACTATAGTTTTTTAGTATTCAAAAAACCAGTGTGAGAGTCATAAAATACAATTTATATTTAGTATATAGATCTACATATGTATTTAATACGAGTATTACTTGACTTGGTAACTTGGTCAGGAATAAACTATGCCACAATGTGACAGAGAATCCAATACAAAAGCTCGAACAAACAATGGACAGTGGACAGAGGATACTGAAGAAGTAACGAGGCACCAAGTGCCACATAAATCACTGGTCCGAGTCCGAGTCCAAGTCCAAGTCCGAATCAGAGTGGGAGTGAATGTGGAATGTGATGTTGGGAGGAGTGCGGGACCGGACAATTGACGTCAACAATAACTAACTATGATGTCAACTTGTAATTGAATTGATTGACAATATTTTATATGAAAGTAGAATGGACCAAGTATAGTGGACATTTCGTAACCCCGTCGGTCCCGTTGGCCTTTAATGACAAAATTTGTTTAGATTAGCATTAATGGACCCCGTCCGAGGACGACGCACAATGATAGCCAACAATGAATGATAAGGGGCACTCCGATCCTGACTCTGGCTCTGGAAAGGAGACTCTGACGCACAGGATATGGGCGAGTGGTTGGCTGGTCATAAAAAACGATAAGACTATTCAATAAAAATACTTTAAGCGGAAAAACAAACTTCAATGGCGATAAAAAAATCGTACGAAATGCGAAAGCAGCGACAAGGGTCACAAATCGAGCACAACTCAAGTCCAAGCACATGAAAAGAGAGAGAAAGATATCGAGAGAGAGAGAGAGAGAGAAAGAGAGAGAGCATTTCACTCCGCCCACTCGTTTTGAAAGCACAAGGACGAAGACAGGAACAATATGTACCAAGGGGCACAGAAGTCAGGGGTAACGGATAAGGGGTACGGGGTACGGGGTATGGGGGTCACCCTTCAGTTTCGTTGCGCTTTTAGTTAATGAAATCGTTTGCTAAATGAAACGTAAAGCCAAAAAGGCAACAACATTCAGTCAAATGGCTTAACGGCCACCCCCAATCCAATTTTCCAATCCTTTTTCCGCTGAGCAGCTGAAGCGGAAGCGGAAATGTGTCGCCGATCAATGGCAGCGACAAGATTTTAAAATCAAATTTTCAAAGTGATTTTCAAAAATTGGCCGCAAAATCATTTTAAAGCCACTTGAAAATGGCATTTCAATCTCGGCTTGCCACATACAGTTTGATGTGGCTAACTGTGTATGTGTGTGTGTGTGTGTATTTCCGTTTCCGTTTTCAATATGGACCAGACCTTCCCCTTCCCCTTCCTATACCCCTTCCATTCCCTTCTTCCCTCTACACTTGCCTCTTGCGATTAATTTGTTGATTTATTTACTACGGAAGGGTTGCTTAATTTTCTCTGACGGCGTTTTTATTTATTTATTTCCACTAAATTGTCTCGGACTTGTCCAGGGCTGCAGTTCAGATGGCCAAAATGGGCTCAATTGCTTGGCATGTGAATTATTCCGCAACACTCTGCGGAATTCCATAAAAACTTATGTTTAATTTATTAATTTTTTGTAAAGTGTTCCAAATAATAAAGTATCTTGGGAAAGTATTAAATATGAACTAATTAAAGATAAAGCTATTCAAAATATTAACATAAACAATTAAATGTATACAAACTCAAGTTGATGCTATTACGAGTAGAAGTACCATAATAAAATATAAATAATATAACTTACTACTCGACTTTTTTATATTAACATTTTTTTATATTAATAATAATAACTATGAATATTATTAATATTAATAAAATGTTTAAGTAAAAGCAAAAAAAAGAAAATTGTTAAACTCGACTGTCTTCATTATTATATTCCATTATTCAATTATACAGTCAATAATAATTGAATGAAATAATGAAAACATAGTCAAAGTATTGTGAATAAATTCAAATTTTATTACATTTACTATTTTCATAAAATTTATTAAGAATAAAGAAATATTTTTAAATTAACACATAAACAAATAATATTATGTACATATAAATAAGTTATTTGGATTTATAATATGTGTAATATTATTTTACAACTACATTTTAGTTTTTTTATTTTTTAAATTTTAAATTTTAAACTATGTATTTCGTTTCTCTATAAAGTCTCGACATGGAATACTTATAAGAGTTACAACCTGGGATTAAGACTGAAACGAATATCGGAATCAGTTACGGTTTCGGTTATGCTCGAATTAAGGTATTCGGTTATCGGTTATGAAAAATCTTGGAGTATCGGTTTTGTAGCGGTTACCGGTTTTTTGTAAGTTTCAGTTTAAAAATACCGGTATTGTTTCGGTTCACAAAAATAAAAGAAAAATTGAAGTTTTCGGTTGACAAAAATAAGAAACGTTATTCATTGTTTTAGATGAAAAAATTTAGGAAAAATGATTTTACTGATTTTTAATAACTCGAACTGCCAACTTTGTCAAAACTCAATCAATTTCCCTGCGCAATGTAAATTTGAGCATGATTTTACTCTCTAAATTCATTCTGCACTTAAATTTATTTCATTTTCAAAAAATTTCGAAAATTTTGAATTTTTAAAATGAACAAAAAATTAAATGCAGAACGAATTTGAGAGCTAAAATCATGCACAAATTCACATTGAGCATGGAAATTGATTGAGTTTTGACAAAGATATGGCAGTTCAAATGTATCAAAGTTGCTCAGTAGCTGCGATGGTCAAAACCGAAATTAACCCTTACAAATGAATCGGTTACTAAACGGTTATTTCGGCTTAAAGAGTTTCGGCTTATGGGTTTCGGTACAGCGGAAAACATTTTTTTCGGCTACGGTTTCAGTTACGATTACAAATTTCAATCGGTTTTTATAGGTTAAAGGTTACGGTTTCGGTTAAGGTTTTAAGGTGTTTTAGGTGATATACAACTGGTGCAGGGTACTTGTGGTGTCGGTGCGAATCGGAGGTCAGTTGAACGGCCAAAAGAAAAATTGATTTGAGAGGGCCAAAAGTTTAGTCAGACTTTAATTCTTCGTTTAGCATATGTATATGTACATAGTACGTAGTATATATGCAGAAAGTTGTTGTCGGAGACGCGATCCGTTGACAGCAACCAATTACTGCAATGTATTCGCAGTCCGGACAGTCGCAGTCCGGACAGTCGGCAGGACATTTATCCTTGTGGTAGTCCTGGTCGCAGTTGCGGTCTCCTGCCCGCTAGACGAGTATTTGCATTTGTACATATTTGGAGTTTGTTGTCTGGTTATCAACACACTTCCGGAACTTAATGGCCTGAATCCTTTTGCTGCTGCCTTGATTTGGCATTTTGAGTTGTTATTGTTATTGTTATTGTAGTTGTTGTTTCAGTTACTACAGTTGCTGCTCTTATTTTGGCCAGGACACTTGTAAAGTGCATTGGCCTGTAATAATTCCATGCCCGGTTAGGCTTCTTGTTTGCTTTGCTTTGGCTCTTTATTATTTTATTTTTATTTTTATTATTATTTGTACTTTTATCTGTGTTCTGTTGTTGTTGTGTGTTCTCGTAATTATTTTGGATCGTTTATCTTGCAGTTTGTAAATCATTTGCCGCGCTGACTTTGAATTATGGAAAATTGGCAAATTTACGAGCTGCACAATAACCAGAATTGAACTAAGAGTTGGAACTGGAGTTAAAGTTGAAATTGGAGTTAGAGTCGTAGAAAGGTTTTAGCTTTTGGCAAACAAATTGAGTTCTTTGGGTTGTTGCTCTATCCCCATTTGTTTGCCTTGTTTGTTCTTGCTGCACTGAAAAAAAAAGACCAACTTCTAAAATCAAGAATATTCATCTTAAATATTTTGTTTTTAAAATAAGACCATTTTAAGACCAAATTAATAAAACTAAGAATATTAATCTAAAAATTCGCAGTTCTACATATAAGAATTAAAAATCTTAAATTGATAAGAAAATGTCACCGTGGCGCTCTGGTTAGAGTCGCCGCTTCAATTTGGTAAAAAGTCGAGGATCGAAACCCGCTCTAGCCAAGGAAAAAACATATAAACGGAATATTTATAAAAAAAAAAAATCCATAAAAAGTATAAATATCAAAAAAAAAATAAGTTTAAGTTTTAAAACACCTTTCTAATTTTTTTATTTTTGCTTTGAGAACTTAAGACTGTTTGGTCTTAAATTGAGAACTTATTCTTATTTGAAATGTTATTAAAATCAATACGTGTTTTCTAAATTTAAGAATTTTATGTTCTCGACGCATTTTTAGACCAGAACTCTTAGTTCTGAGACCGGAATCTTGATTGTAGCACCTTTTTTTTATCAGTGTGTATTTACTTGGCGCAATTTACACGCTTTGTTTTTAATGAGCTTTTGATGAAGCCATCATGTCACATTACATCAAAAATAGCAGCAACAGCAGGCAGCCCATCAACTTGCACAGAGCTGTGAGGGTGTTAACCCAACACACACACACACACACACACACACACACACACACACACACACAGAGAGAGAGAGGAAGCACACACAATAAGAAGACAATAAAAGGCGAGCAAATCTCCAGGCAGTCATCCCGTCTACAGTCTCGACCATTTAGCAACACGTCCCGCTGCAAAAATCTCATAAACACTTTTCCTCCTTTGGCTTTCGTGTGCACAAATTGAAATCTGGTTAGGCACAAGGGGGTTCCCCAAACCACCACACACCACTCACCACTCCATCCTCGCACAGTTGCAGCGGGAACGGGACTGAAGGGTAACTGGACAAAACAAACATTGGACAAACAGGACGCAAAAGCGTTTTGGGACATTCATGAGCAACTCATGCGTGCAAATCAAAGCGAGCAAGTGGAAAATGGACAAGGGGACGAACATGATAAGCTGAATAAAGAAGATGGAGGAGTTGAGCAATTGAGCAACTGAGATGCTGAGAAGGGGAACTGACAACACAGCCGGAACGGATCAAATGATTGGAGTTGGCAAACATATATTTTATATGTTTATTAGTATAGTGTATTTAGCCTGATGCGATGCGTACTCGGATTAGCTGAAACATTGCAATTGTTTGGCCAACAAGATTCATGAGTCCGTGAATATCCCTTTAACATATTGCCAACAATTGACTTCATAGGGTGTCAGATATGTACACTGATAAAAAATGTTCTAAAATCTAGATTTTGGTCTCAGAACTAAGAATTTTGGTCTAAAAAATGCGTCGAGAACATAAAATTCTTAAATTTAGAAAACGCATCTTGATTTTTAGAACATTTCCAATAAGAATAAGTTCTTAATTTAAGATCAAACAATCTTAAATTCTCAAACCAACAATAAAAAATTAGGAAGGTGTTTTAAAACTTATTTTTTTATATTTATACTTTTCTTTGGATTTATTTTTTTTTATAAATATTCCGATTATATGTTTTTTCCTTGGCTAAAGCGGGTTTCGAACCCTAGACTTGTTTACCAAACTGAAGAGGCGACTCTAACCAGAGCGCCACGGTGCAATTATTATCTTCATATTAAATATGACATATTTATATTTTCTTATCAATTTAAGATATTTAATTCTTATATTAAGAACTGCGAATTTTTAGAATAATATTCTTAGTTTTATTAATTTGGTCTTAAAATGGTCTTATTTTAAGCTATTTAGCTTTTCAATAAATTTAAGATACAAAAAATTATGTTTTGATTAGACCTAAATTAAACTAAATTTGAAATAAATGTTCATCTATTTGAGTAAAACTTTCGAAATAGAGAAAGTGAAAGAGAAAAATTTCTAAACAAAAATCTCAAGTGAACTAATATTTGGCTAGCAAATTGGTGCATTCAAACGGGAACTCAAAAACGAGAATTTATTGGTCATTAGCTCAACTATATCCCATTTGAAAAAAAACTTGTTCAGATTGCATTCAATGCGAATGGGAAATGGGAATGGGAACATAAAAGATGGAGAGGAAGATGAAGATGAAGAATAAAGAATGAGGACAATTCAAACACTCACTCATTGTTAATGCACTGAGAGTTGTTGGCTGCTCTTTATTTTTTTAGTGCTGTCTCAGCAACAACAACAAATGAGCAATGTGTCATGCTTGTTGATTTGATTTGTAAGGATGCAGTGCAGCCCTGCTGTCAATTGTATTGACCGGAAAATCATAAAGCTCTTTGTGACCAGCACCCAGTCCAGTTCAGAGAGGAAGTCAAATGGAAGCAGCCGCGTCATCCCACTGCATCGAAATCGTCTTGGCCCTTGGTCATTTTGTTTCATCATCTCAGTTCATCTCAGTTTTTCTTTTTTTTCGAGTCGGTCTCTCCTTATGTTCGAACCGGAAATGTTGCCCAGCTCATTCAATCTTTGTCTGTTGCTCTTCGATTTTCTATTACATGATTATAATCCTTTTTCATTTATTTTTTTTTTTTGTATTCTGTAGTTTTTACCGAGTTTTGAATTTTGTATAAAGTCTCTCGCTTGTTTCCGCCGCAGAAAGTTGTTCTTTATTATGGAAAACTGTTTATAAGTTGACAGGCAGTAAACAGGATTTGCTCAGAGACGCAATCGGAAATGCTAAGACTTTTCCGACTTTTCCGTCTTGTCCAAAAGGGGTCGCTGATCGAAAAATTAACATTCAACTATGACAGGAAGTCAACTTCCATCTATCCGGCTAGCATATAGGTGTGTATGTATGTGTGTGTGTGTGTGGTCTGGTTTAGAAAACTGGAACAAGTGCTGATACTACGACACATTTCATTTTAAAGAGAAGCTGTCATACACAATTTGTGGGAGCATTAAATGTACAAATGAATAAAAATTATTATATTATTTTTGAAATCAAAAGTTAGATAATTACTTAATAAGAGACAAATTTGCGTAATTTTGTTGAGCTATTATAATAGATCCACAAGAAAGTAATCTGAATTAAAAGGTTGCTTCAATTACTTCAATTACTAGCGAGGGACCGTAACGATTATAATTTTAAAAATAAAAATTACAAAATTAAAAATGATTTTTCAATTTTGAAATAAAAATGAAAATTGAATGTGAATATCTTTTCAACCAAGTAAAATATTTTCAAAAACTTAAAGCATTCATGATAAGGAAATCTTAGTTTGAAAAGTTATTATCTTTAAATAAAAATTGAAATTTAATTATAATTTTTTATTATAATTTTTAAAATTTAAAATTAAGAGCTAAAAATAATTTTTATAATAAAAGTAGGTCCTATTTGTGATCCCTGATTTTCTGCTATGGAAATCAGTGTGTATTGATTGAACCAAATTTAATATTTTAATCAACGCAGCAAATTTTTGAAAAAGTTTCGGTTCGGCGGTTTGAAACTTAAAAGAAGCATTTCAATTTATTTATTTATTCACGACTGAAAGCAATCGGCAAAAGGAAAATTAAGTGAAAAAAATTAGAATACAAATTATTTTAAAAATTAACAATTAAATAAATAATAAATTTAAATTAAAAATTGAAACGAAAAATATGAGTAAGCCTGGGGTATACAAAATTAATAATTGATCCAACATTTGTTGGGATTGGATTGGGGAAACCCCAGAAAAACCCAATCAGATCAATATGAAAATATAAAATAATTAACACAATGTTTATGATTATTATTTGGGTTCTTGAAGCAATTTAAATAAATAATTCAAATATTTTATTATATAATATAATATTATATTTTAAGATGTATATATTAATTTATTTATTTATTTATTTCTTTATTTATTTATTTATTTATTTAGTTATTTATTTATTTATTTATTTATTTATTTATTTATTTATTTATTTATTTATTTATTTATTTATTTATTTGATTATTTATTTATTTATTTATTTATTTATTTATTTATTTATTTATTTATTTATTTATTTATTTATTTATTTATTTATTTATTTATTTATTTATTTATTTATTTATATATTTATTTATTTATTTATTTATTTATTTATTTATATATTTATTTATTTATTTATTTAACTTCAATTAAAATCAGTCGACAAGAAGAAGTACTTAATTAAATTTTAAATAAAATAATAAAACTAAAATGTAGAATTAAAAATTAAATAATATTATAAATTTTAATTTAACTGAAAATTAAAATGAAAAAAGAAAAATATAAATTTAAGTTTTATCAGGGGGTTTTCAAAAATGAATTGATCCAACATTTGTTGCAAGGATTGGGGAAAACCCAGAAAAACCCAATATGATGAAAAGTATTAGTATTTATTAGTGTTGGTAGAAGTCTGTATTAGTGTTCAAAAGTAGTTCTAATTTTACATGTTTTAATAAGTAACTCGTTGCTTAGACGTTTTTACATACATATGTATGTATGTATGTGGGTTTGGTCGAGTAAATGACCCATAAATGACATCGCCCATATGAATATGAAATGACACGCACACAAAATGATTTTAGCCACAATTGAGACACGGAGCCACCGACAAAGCACTGAACCACCGACCCACCAACCCACCGACCCATCGACCCATCGACCCACTGGCCAAAAGCATATGGCATGGCGCTTATCCATTTATGAGTGCACATTAGCTATTATATGATGCCGTTATGATTTACACCCCACAGGAGCAGGAGCAGGAACAGGAGCAGGAACAGGAGCAAAGTGAACCACCCAAACCACCCAAACCACTGAAAGCATGTCGAGCGTCGTCCGGTAAGTGCCACCGTTGTGCATTTAAGTGGAAACTATAGATAATATATTTATAGTTGCAGCGTATGAGGTGCATTGTCTCTTGTCCGACTATTTTGTATATTAAAATGTTGCCACATTGAAATTTATTTGTCGATCTCTTGATTTATGACTTCGCATTTCTTTTATTTCACCAAACTGGACTTGGCCTGTCCGCTGGTCAACAAATGATGCGTCAGCATTCATTTCAGCATTCATGCCATGCCATGCCATGTGCCACACATTAAAAGATACACTTATTTTCAACTTGTCCAACACCCCGCATCCCGCTCTTGGCCAGCAGAAGGGTAATCGCTTAATTGACATCGTCTCTTTGTCCGGTTTATCGCACTGGATGCTCAAGAGGGTGGAGAAAATGGAGAAGGGCAAAGGAACTACCTGAAACTCGACAACTTCGTGCTGTGGACAGCAATGAGCAGATTTACGGATTTACGAATTAACAGATCCAAATTTGATTAAACAGACTAAAAGTTGAAATCGCAAACAGCTGTTAAATTTCACTTCAAATTTCACTTAAAATCAAGGCTGCAAATCGAACCTTTAAGTCTTTCACCTTTCTTAAATTAAGAAATCAGCTCACGAAACAATTGCATAAATTGTATGCCTTTTTACATTATATTATCTATAATTTTATATCAGCCCAATAATAATAAAAATAATAACAATAATAATAATAAAAATAATAATCATTATCTTCAGTTAGATTCTTCAAAAAATTTAAGTTATCTTATTAAATAATTCTACTGTAAATCTATAAAAATCAAGGAAAAATAAGAAAACAGTAGAGATAAGTAGTAAAAGATATTTAGATTAAACTTTAAAAGATTGCAGTTGTTAAAGACAGTTTGAATTTATCTAAACCAATATTAATAATAATATTACATTAATACCGACCTTATAGAGAACAACATTTACATTTATTTAAGCAGAACAAAGACCGGAATCGGCATAATAATATCAGACCTTCTATGATGATATCATCGACCTTCAAACTTATAGCTAAATAAAACTTAGCAACCGATTAGATCATATTGAAAATTTTACAATTCTAAAAAATTTAATTAAAAATTTAATTTTTGGCAATTGATTTATATTTTTCCTATTTTTAAGCTTAGTTGGAGAAAAAAGCTGTAATAATAAGACGATAACAATATTTGTTATTATGTGTTGCAGTGATATGTTCAATTATTAGACTAACAATCTGCATTCATATCATTTTCATCCCTTATTAGTTCAGTTATTATAGTGGCTTAAAGAATTATTTATATTCAGATTCTTTTAACAGCTAAGTGCTTATGTCTTTAAGAACTACACTGATACAAAAAAGGTTCTAAAATCAAAATTTTGGTCTCAAAACAAAGATATTTTGTAACTTGGTCTAAAATGGTCTTATTTTAAGAACAAAATATGTAAGATGAATGTTCTTGATTTTAAAAGTTGGTCTTTCTGAAGATACCAAATTTCCTATAATAATTTGCGGATAGACTAAATTTGTATTCATCAAAAAAATATGGTCACAGAATTGTCGTTGAATAATTTGCATTAATCAGCATACATTGAACTGGTTTGGAATAATACAATAAATTCATTGGATAACTAATCTTAAAAAAAAAAAATTTGTTTCACTCGCTCATCCTCTCTACCTCTCTCTCTCTCTCTCTCTGTGTGCACCAAGCTTGCCGACACTTATTAGCCTCGAGTACATCAATCATCGGCTTGTTTTAATTTTAAAAAATAACACGCTGTTCACGGAGTCGTTCTTCCTAGCGAGTGCAGTCTTCCCTCCCCAAACCCCATCATTCCCACTACTCCTCATCCTTTCCCATTCCTTGTTCATGGGGTTGTGCGCAAGTTTTAGCACTTAATTAAATGCCACAGGCCACACGCCCCCCGTCGTCGTGAATGGAATCCCGCCCACTGTGTAGCATGTGCGGCATCTCTTTCTGGCACTGTATCTATTCACTGCATGTGTATCTGTATATCTGTGTATCTGTGTGTGTGTGTGTATCCTTGGGAAATTTCAGTCGGCACAAGGAAATTTTAGTATCATGTTTAAAGAGCGCCATTTTCTTTTGTTTCGTTTGTTCAACGTAATTCACTTGAATTCACTTTGTGCTTTGGTTTCGAGGTTTGGGGTTGGACGACTCTCGCTTAAAATTCATTCAACTTCAGCATTTTCCTTGTGGTCTTGCAAATGGCAGAGATGAAAAAAGGGGGGGGGGGGGAGTGGTACTGGGAGTGGGCGTTACTTACTGGGCTTATCTGTCGGCTGAAATGCTTATGTTGCGGACAAGATTGATCTGTTTAATAAGCAACCTTAAATTTTTGATTAAGAAAAGTGTAAACCTTTTTTAATTCGCTTTTATGTGGCACGGCATTAAATTATTCCCCTACGCCTATTTCATTATGAATACAAATTGTGATTAAGCGAGGTATGAGACCAGGTATCTCATCTTCATCCAAATTATAAACCTTACATTTTATGATCCCCGCAGCCAAAGCGAAGTTGAAAGTTAATAATTTAGAGCAGAGAAACTTTTAATGATTTTATTTATAAATTAAAACAGCCTACGGATTTACGGATTAAAATATAATTTAATGAGTATATACTAATTTTGCACTTAATTTAAAATATTTTAATCATACCTATTATTTTTTTATCACATAAATTAATTTTAACAAAATAATTTAATTTCAATTTTTATTTAAAAATCATAAAAATTCCTCCTATTTCAATTATATCTTTGTATCTATTTATTTTTGCGTTTGTACCAACTAGAAATCAAGGCTGCAAACTGGTTCTGAACCGCATCTCGCAGTACCGGTTCGGCTCGGGTTTTTAGGCGACACAAAACGGATCATGAACCAAACCTTTGAAATTATTTGACCCCCGAAACCGAAGCAAACCACCTTTTTAAAATTTAAATAATAGGAATTAAAAAAAAAAAGAATAATTACATAAATTTTATGCCTTTCTAATAATGCAGAACTATTTGAGACTTCGAATGGAAATCATAAAATAGTCTGTCACATTTAAATCTTGAACTTAATTTCGATTATTTACAAAATAAGAATTTTTTTAATAAGAAATTAAGTTGGTTTAAAAAATCAAATCAATTAAAACAATAAAATTATATTTTGTATTAAGTTGAACCAAGGCTCGAACCTAAACCTTGGCCTCAGGGGTTCGCGAACCAAGCCTAAGTCTTGCTCTATAGTTAGAACCTCCAAACCAAACCTTTTCCAAAATTTATTAATTATTACTTAATACTATCCTTCTCACATATAAAGTATAATTTAAATGTTCGATATCCTTGTTATTATTAGATTCCCTGAAATGTTAGTGGACAAAGTCTGCATTCTAACCAGAATTTACCAATTTATACACACCTTCACTGCCAAGATCATTGATGTCCAGCCAGCGGTGATCAATATGATCGAATTTAACTCAACTTTTCTCAAATTTAGACAATTCTCTGGTTTTCTTTGTCGCCATTTCTTTGAGTAAATCCGCAAACTTTTCGTCCAACTTTCGATCAAGCTTATGAAACTCTTCTTCCAGGAGTTTTTTCCTACGTCCAATTGACCTCCGGTATACAAACTCGGTTCAAATGCATATATGTACATACAAACTTTTGCTAAACATTAAAAAAGACATATGTGTAAACCAGGGATTAAAACCGAAACGAATATCGGTTTCAGTTACGGTTTCGGTTATGCTCGAATTAAGGTTTTCGGTTATTGGTTATGCAAAATCTTGGAGTATCGGTTCCGTAACGGTTATCGGTTTTTTGTAAGTTTCGGTTTAAAAATACCGGTATGGTTTCGGTTCACAAAATAAATAAATATTAAGGTTTTCGGTTGACCAAAATAAGAAGCTTTATTCATTGTTTTACATAAAAAAAAGACTAATGTTTTATTAGCCTGGAAAATAATGTTATCCGGTTACTGGAATGATCCAGTGTAATGTCGATTTTATTATAATTTGATCTCATATAAATTTAATTTAAAAATTGGATTATTTTAATTTTACTGATTTTTAATAACTTTGAACTGCCATAACTTTGTCAAAACTCAATCGATTTCCATGCGCAATGTAAATTTGAGCATGATTTTTCCCTTAATTTGATCTTCATTTAAATTTTGTTAATTTTTGAAAATCGGATTTTTTTGAAAATTTACAGTGTTACCCCTTTGTCTTTTTTGATTTTTTCGAAAAAATTAGAATTTTTCAAAATGAACAAAATTTAAACGCAAAACGAATTTAGAGGTAAAATCACGCTCAAATTCACATTGCGCATGGAAATTGATTGACTTTTGACAAAGTTATGGCAGTTCAAAGTTATCAAAGTTGCTCAGTAGCTGCGACGAAATTAACCCTTATAAATGAATCGGTTACTAAACGGTTATTTCGACTTAAAGAGTTTTGGTTTATGGGTTCCGGAACAGCGGAAACAATTATTTTCGGTTACAGTTTCAGCTCCGGTTACAAATCTCAATCGGTTTTCACCGGTTAAAGGTTACGGCTTCGGTTAAGGTTTTAATCCCTGGTATAAACACGTGATATCACCGACTATTCCTGTACAACTTAAGCAGATCAAAATTATCTTCGTATTTGTCACACCTATTTTGACACCCATGTTAAGTATTGTGTTCCCGATGTGTCGTGATAATTCCATCACGATCGGATAATAAACTCGAGAGATATTCAAGGAATGATTTGATTTCAAACATGATGATTTTTAATGATTCCATTTATTTTGTTTATAGTAATTTTAGAATTGAATATAAAAATAGTTTGTTGTGTATAAATAAAGATAAAGATAATCATTATTGTTTTGTTTTTATAATAAATATACTAAAGCTAATCGACCATTCGCTTTCTCTAGGTCTACGTATATAAAATAAACTCTAAAATCAGCGATCAAATTGATAATATGCATTCAAATTTGCCCCTCACTCTTGCACAACTGAATAAACCTGACAATATATAATTATTTTTATATTATAGCTAAATATATATTTATGAGTAGGCAAAGTTGCACGGTAAAAAGGAGAACAAAAAACAAAAACAAAAAAAAAAAAAAACGATTATATTATAAATTAGGATTAAAATTCATTGTCTTGGCTAAGACTCGTGCCAAAAAGTATTGTTGGGCGACATTAAAATGCGTTAATACGAGTTGGTTGTGGTAATAAATAGTTGCCCGGAAAGAAGTCGAGAATATGATGTGTAAAGTAGAGAATACATATACAAAAGGTGTCCAGATTGCGGTTTACGTCTCAAAGTACTTGTAGATAGCAGTTACATAGGACATGACTTGTGTCCAGTCGGGTCTCTCGATTTGACACATATCATTGATGTTCTGCGTGGATAAAAGAACATTTTTATGAGTTTGACAATAAGTAATAATTTGGTGGGGGGAAGACACTCACCAGGGTGGTGCCAATGCCCACAGATTCGGCGGCAGCAAAGGCGAGTGAAAAGTTGCGTCGCTTGTTGGCCGGACTGAGCGTATCGTAGGGTATGCGATCGGGAAGATAGGAATGTAGAATGGCACAGAATGCCAGCCCATCGTTCCACGATGAGCTAAAATTGGTGATGTCAATGTTGCGATAGCCAACAGTTTTATTTTGGCACCACTTGAGCAGCGCGTTTCGCTTCGAGCCACCATTTTTGGCCAGCATATTGAGCGGATCCTTGCGCTCACCTGCAAATAATGTCATCAGTTATCATCAAAATATATATACAAAATTGAATGCTTACCACTGATGAAGGACTTTGAGACATTGCCAAAACTGAGACTGCCAACCAGGGCGCTGCTGGGAGATTGACCCGGCGTTGTCAGACTGGGCGGTTGTTGCTGTTGCAAGCTGGGCGTGTTTGGTGTGGAGGGCTGCGATGATGATGCTGCACTTGTCGTTGACTGTTGCGACAGTTGCTGCTGCAGCTGCGGCTGTTGTGTTGCTTTGGTTGTATTAGCTGCTGTTGCTGTTGTTCCTTCTGCCGATGTTGTCACTGCAGCAGCAGCAACTGTTGCCACATTGTTGACATTCACATGCAGATTGCTGCTCTGCAGAACGGGCAAACGAAGCTACAAATTAAATACATAATTTATTAATCTAATAATCCATAAAGTATTTAAAGCTACAAATCAAAAGCAAAGTATATATTTATCTTATAAATTTGATTAATATTTATGCAGTTTATTTTCAAATTTCATATTTAATTAAATTTTACGTCGAGTAAAATTCAATTTAAAAGATGATAACAAGATTTTTGAGTTGATGATGGGATTAAGAATGCAGTAAATTATAATCTCGATAATGCGAACAATTAAAAACCAAGTAGTTAATATAGTTAATTCATTAAGTTGTTAAATGTTTGGATAGTAAATTCGACAGCCAGCTGACATAGAAACATTCCCTTATTTCAATTATTCAAGTTTTAGATATTTTTATGAGATTTGTGCTTTTTCAGAGTATATAATAAAAATAATTCTTGTGTACGAATTAACAAGTATATCAATTATATTATCATCTAATATTTATTTGTGTTTACTCACACTCTCGTGCCAGTCACTGGATACGGGGAGTATAATGGGTGTGTGGCCCGTTTCAGGCGTCCCACTGTTCAAACTGGACGTGGAGCTGTAATGGGATTCAGTCTCATCCGTTTTGCCCTGCTGTAGAAATAATAAAAAATATAGTAACTTGATTTTTGTACATTTAGTTAGTGTTATTTATTAGGGATCGTAACTGTTATAAGACTTGAAATAAAAATTATTATATAACTATTATTTTTCCCTTATATTTTATTTTTAAATAAAAGTTAGGGAATGTTTATATTGATTTTAAAACAAATCTTCCCCAATAATCCAAATTTTTTAATTTAAAATAAAATAAAAATTTCAAAAGAGTTATTGTGTAACTTTTATTTAAAAAATAACTAAACAAATAGTTAAATTTAAATAGCCTAAATACATTTATTATGTACGGTTTAATACCTTACATATGATATATCACATATCCATAATGGATCAAAATTAAAAACCCTACACCTATTCCTATAAATCTAAATTTCCATTTTTTTATTTTCTTTTAACTCCTATTTTGAACCCAAAAATAAGTGTTATTCTGTAAATTTAATTTTGAAATGAAATAAAATTAATAAATGCAAATTAAAAATATTAATTAAAAATGAATTTCGAAAAATAAAACTTTAAGAAATACAAATGATTCATATTATAAAAGTTTTCAATAGATGTGTCGATAATAGAATTAAAATTCGAACTCTTGTTGCAATCCACGTAACATATTTCCATTGAAAATGGATTCCTAATGGATTCCTCACTCACCGACTTGTTGTTTTCTATGCTCTCGATGAGCGTTTTAACGGAGAGTCGTGAGTCCTGCCGACTGAAGCTGAGCTTGCTGCGCCGTGAGGCCATCTCCTGCTGCACAGTGGACATCACCGATTGTTGTGTCTCCGTCTGCTGCAGCTCTGTGAATTGATGGATTAGGATTGATATTGAGTAAGTGCTCTAGAGGATTGAGAGTATGTTTTTGAGGGCACTTACGTTGCTTGGTTAACTTATCCAACTGTTGCTCGAGCAGCCGAATTTTCTCCTTTTGCGTCTTGTTGTCGAGCACCAGCTGCTCCCGTGCGCTGAGCGCTTCAGTCTTGAAATCGTTGGCAACACGCACAGTCATTAGGAGATCCGCCTGAAACTGTTGCCATTCGTCAGCCTCGCGTTTTCGCAGCTGTGTTTCCTTATCCAGACGGGACTCGCTGTCGCTTAGCTGCAGCTGCACATCGCCCAGATGTCGTTGCGTTTCGCTCAGCAGCTGCTGCAGCTGCGTCTTGTCCTCCTGGTGGCATTTGCACTGCACTTGCAGCTCTGCAACGCGCTCCTCCAGCGTCTGACAATCGCCAGCGAGTTTGTCCTTGTCACGCTGCAGCTGCTCCAGCCGAAACTCCAGATGCGAAACGGCGCACTTGGCATTGTTCTTGGCCACCTTGCATTCCTCGGTGAGTCCGGCGAGCTGTTCGCGGAGTCGCCGCAACTCCGCCTGGCTGCGTGACCACTGATCCTGCAGCTCGGCCAGACGCTCCTCGAGTGCATCCTTTTCGCGACGCGCCGCATCGAGGACATCGCTTAGATCGGTCTTGTCGCCCCGCGACAAATCCGCCTCGAGCTCCTCGATCTTGGAGCGCGCATTCTCGAGCAGCGTGCTCAGCCTGCTGATCTCAATGGCACGCTGTGAGATCTCATCCTTGGCCAGTGACAGTTGCGCTTCGCTCTGCTTGCGCTCCGCATTGGCCGCGTCCAGCTGCGAGTCGAGCAGCCCGTTGCGATCCCGCTGCCGCTGCTGCTCCAGTTGAGCGGTGTCCCGCGATTGACGCAACTCCGCGAGCTCCGCGTTGAGCTCCTCCTGCTTAAGCAGCAGCGTCTCGCGCTCCTCTTGCGATGTCTGTATCAGATCCAGCAGCTTCTTTTCCCGCTCCGATGTGGACACCTCGGCTGCCTGTTTGGTATCCCGCAAGAGCAGCTCCTGCAACGTGGTTATCTGAGTGCGCGACTCGTTGAGCTTCTCGGTTTGCCGGCAAAGCGACTGAAAGAGCACATCCTTCTCCTCGGCCAGACGCTCGTTCTCCGTTTGCGTGTCGCTCAACTGCGTCTGCAGATCGGCCAGCTCCTGTAGCGTCGCCTGCAGCTCCTCATTGGTGGAATAGTGCGTCTCCTCCATTTGTATGATCTTATCCTGCAGGCACGCTACTGAAATCTCACTGGACGACGAGTGTTTGTCCCAGTCCGGCGTGAGGCAAGGCGTTCCATCGTGCTGCGCCTCGTTTGTCTGTCCAAATATTAATTATAAAGCACAAATTAGTTTTGGACTTTAATCGATAAATATTGTTTTTTATACTACGTAAATAATTATATTTAAATTTATATAATAAAAAAAATTAATTAAAGAATCTAATGCACATGCAACAAATATTTTTTTGCATTTAATTTGAATTTTATAAATTAAAAAATAAATTTTATTTTAAAATTTTTAAAATTTGTATAATATTATTTTGAGTTTTATGTGAAAAACTAAAAACTTAAAGGGACAAAAATAAAATAAATAAAATCTATTATTTTTTGTGCTGCATGAACAATTATATTTAAATTTATAAAATAAAAAAATAAATTAAAGAATTTAAAGCACATGCAACAAATATTTTTTATAAATACTTTGAATTTTGCATTTAATTTGAATTTTATAAATTAAAAAATAAATTTTATTTTAAAATTTTTGAAATTTGTATAATAAAAAAAAATTTAATTTTGATTTTTATGTTAAAAACTAAAAACTTAAAGGGACAAAAAATAAATAAAAACTATTATTTTATGTGCAGCATGAATAATTATATTTAAATTAAATAAAAAAATTAATTAAAGAATTTAAAGCACATGCAACAAATATTTTGTATAGATACTTTGAATTTTGCATTTAATTTGAATTTTCTAAATTAAAAAATAACTTATTTTAAAGTTTTTGAAATTTGTATAGTAAAAAAATTTAATTTTGAGTTTTATGTTAAAAACTTAAAGGGACAAAAACAAAATAAATAAAAACTATTATTTTTTGTGCTGCATGAACAATTATATTTAAATTTATAAAATAAAAAAATAAATTAAAGAATTTAAAGCACATGCAAGAAATATTTTTAGATACTTTGAATTTTGCATTCAATGTGAATTTTATAAATTGCAAATTAACTTTTATTTTAAAATTTTCAAAATTTGTATAATAAAACAATTTTATTTTAAAATTTTTGAAACTTGTATAATAAAAATTTTGATTTTTATGTTAAAAACTAAAAACTTAAAGGGACAAAAAATAAATAAAAGCTATTATTTTTTGTGCTGCATGAATAATTATGTTTAAATTTAAATTAAATAAAAAATTAATTAAAGAATTTAAAGCACATGCAACAAATATTTTTTTAGATACTTTGAATTTTGCATTTAATTTGAATTTTCTAAATTAAAAAATAACTTATTTTAAAGTTTTTGAAATTTGTATAAAAAAAAATTAAATTTTGAGTTTTATGTTAAAAACTTAAAGGGACAAAAAATAAATAAATTAAAACTTTAATTTTTTGTGCTGCATGAATAATTAAATTTAAAATTTATATAATAAAAAAATAAATTAAAGAATTTAAAGCACATGCTAAAAATATTTTTTTTTAGATATTTTGAATTTTACATTTAATTTGAATTTTATACATTAAAAAATAAATTTTATTTTAAAATTTTTGGGATTTTTATAATAAAAAAATTGAAGATTGAGTTTTACACGTATGTTAAAAACTAAAAATACAAGTTTATTCTCTACGATTTTTGAAGTCATTATTTTCAGATTTGACTTTTTATTAACTTATCCCTCTTATTTGGAATTTTTGATATATACATTTAGTATGTACGTGCATAATTATAGGGTATTCGGCTTAAATACTCACACTGGGCAATGCTATGGAGGCGGGCGCTGAGCTATGCAAACGCTGGGAGTCTTGGATAATCTGATGCTTCTCCGCGTCCGACAATGGCGAGTTAACAACGTCCCGCAAACGATTGCGCAAAGATTCATTTTCATATTTTAGATTGCCAATTTCCATTTGAGTTTTCTCCTGTTGATTCTGTAAGCGCAAAGAGAACAGTTCAGGTGAGTATGAGTATATAATTTATTGTTGTAACATTTCTTCTTATTCTATACTCTTCAATGTTGTTGTTATTATTATTATTATTATTTTTGTTCACGACGCAAAAGGGCAACACTGGGTGCTAATTGTATGTGACAACAGCAGAAATTCCTATTAACATTTCAAAATCCATTTATGAATTTTTAAAAATGAATTTGAATATTTCTAATTTGTTGATTGCTGAATTTATTAAGTTATTTGTGGATTTATTTCAAAATTTGTTGATCCCTTTTTCAAACAGATTCGAAAATTCGATTTATTTTTATTTCATTAGATTACAAATTATTTCTATAATTTTCAAAAATTTTCGTGGACGCTCTTTTTTAAAAATCACTCTCTTTGAGAGTACATATTTTTTATTCTAAATAAATCTGAATATCCAAAAGTATTTAATCTTCTTTTAATTATATTAAAGCTTTTACTATTATTTATTCTTCTTTTTTTTAACTTCTTATATAATTTCGACAATTTTGTTTGTATTCAATTCAGCTTGTCTGCTTATTTTTAGCAAACACTGTTGGGGTGGTCGATGAGCGACAATTTCAATTAAAGGAGCGCAGTTTGTTATATATATATGTATTTTTTTTTGCATAGCATATAAGAACATATTGAATATCAATAAATTGGTTAAAGTAACGAAGCGCAACGCCCCCAGTTCGATAGCAACAACAGCAACAGCAACAACAACAACAACAACAACAACAGCACTGAGAAAAACAATAACAAGACAATTGTTAGACGACAATTGACAGCTTTTGTGGTTAACTGAGCAACAAACTAACTAACTGAATGATTGATTGATTGATTGATTGATTGATTGATTGACTGATGACTGGTTTTTACCTGCATCTTGAGCAGATCACCCTTCAGTTTTGTCACCTCGCTTTGATATGGCAACAGCTCCGTGATGCGCGTCTCCAGCTGCAATTGCTCGCGTCCCAATCGCTCCAGTTGTGTGTGCAATTCCTGCATTTTGTTGTTAGCCTGCAATTGTCGAGAATTGTAATTGTAATGCTGTTCAAATTCATAAATATTAATATATTTATGTATTTATTTATACTTGCCTCTAACAGTTGTTGTTGCTGTTGCTCGTTGTTGATGAGTTGTAGTTGCTGCTGCTGCTGTTGCTGCTGCTGTTGTTGCTGCTGTTGTTGCTGTTGCTGCTGCTGCTGCTGATAACTGCTTGCCGCAACGGCGGCAACAGCAACGGCTGCTGCAGCAGCGGGAAATGCGTTAGCTGCAGCTGCTGCTGCTGCGTTGCTGCTGTTGCTGCTGGCACTTGTTGTTGTTGCTGCTGCTGCTAATTGCTGGTAAAAATCAGCAGCGGCAGCGGCAGCAACGCCGCCATCTTGCAATGCGGCCAATGCGCTGTTGTTGCTGTTATTATTGTTGTTGCTGTTGTTGGTTGCTGGTGCAGCTGCAATGGAAGTCATCAGTTGAGGTTGTTGCTGTTGTTGTTGTTGCTGCTGTTGTTGTTGCGGCAATTGCTTTGGCTGCTTTTGTCCTTTAAATTTTGATTTCTTCTGCGGCAGCGTATTGCTCAGCTGCTGTTGCGGCTGGCGTCGCTGCTGTTGCTGCAACTGTTGTTGTTGTGTTGTCAGCAACAACGCTGCCTCGTCACCCACATCGACACCGCGTTCGTAGGTCGCGTCGTGATTTGAATAAAACTTTGTTGTCGTTCCTGTTGTCGCTGAATTGTTTAGCTGTTGCTGTTGTTGCTGTTGCAACTGTTGAGGCTGCTGCTGCTGTTGTTGCTGCTGTTGCTGCTGCTGTTGTTGCTCATGCGCCGTGTTAAGGGATGTGCTGGACTGTGACTTTTGACGATTGTTGTTGGAATTCTGCTGCTGTTGCTTGTGCGATGAGTTGTTGGAGGAGGCAGAACTCGAGGTTCCTTGTCCTCTGCGGAATAATGATTTTAATTTAATCATTTTGTGCAATTATTGACTTTGTTGTTCGTGTGGCAAAACGTGAATCATTAACATTCAACTTTGTTTGAATTTATTGTAGTTTTGTTTTAGTTTTGTTTTGTGTTATTTATTTATTTTATTTTTTGTTTGTTTATTCGTTGCACTTGAAGAATTTGCAACGTCGTCGTTCGTATCGATCGTTTTAATCGTTCTTATAATTAATTGTTATCGGTGCTTATGCTGCTTATCACAGATAGATTTATCAGTATTATTAAAAACAAGAACAAAACTCTGTTCGATATCGATAACAATTCGTGTGCACGAAGATGTAAAGAGAGAAAGTAAAATTACTGCAAGCCATTTTCCATTCGCAATGCAAGTGAAATAAGACGAGCGACTGACTAGCGAGAGAGACCAAACGATGAATGAAAGTTCAAAGCAGATGCTAATAAAACAACGCGCGTCTGTCTGTTGCATGCCAACCAACCAACCGACAACCAACAAACAAAAACAAAACACAAAAAAATAATCAAACCGAAATAAAAAAAAAACTCGTTTTCGTTTGTTGGCTCTGACAATCGCATGCATTGTTGTTGTTATTCCGCCCCGTTTGCGACTGTGTAAGAATGAGAGAGAGAGAGTACATTAACAGCACATTAACAGCGCTCTGTTATGTTAACTAACATGCGTCGAGTCAGAGCAGCGCCGCTGCGATAAAAGCAAAACAAACAAAAACAACTATCAATGGCACCTCACTCATTAATATGCTGTTAATAATAATAATAATAATTGCAATTGAAATGCAAAGGACGTCAACTGAAATAGCAACGTCAGTGTCTAGTTTAAAAGCGCACGTATACGTCCCTATATACATATGTACATATTCACATACATACATATGTGCAGTTTGTTTTGTGTGTTTGCTCATGTGGTATTATTATTATTATTATTTTTTTTCATTGTCATCATGTGGTCCGCGTGTGGATTACTCATTCATTTATATGTACATAGCAAATTGAGTACTTAAAATGTGCATTAAGAGGACGGGGAAGTACTGCGTACATACTGTAGAATAACATGATTATATATACATACGTACATACGTGTCTACATTTATGTCAGACATACATATGTATGTATGTATATATCTGTATATTGACCATAAAAGCCGCTTCTTGCCCGTTTATGGCCGGCCGGCACAGTGGTAGCCATCAATGAAGTTCGACTGATCTACAGGTTGCACAAAATAAAAACGCGCACTCTCACTTCTCAGTGCGCATGACGTCACTAACAACAGGTGATCAAATACTAGACTGATATTTTGAATTAGTATCTTAATTAAGTTGGATATAACAAAGATAGCTACTCAGTTTGTTTAAACTGCGAATATTAATCACATTTCGTTTATTACTCTGTTTATACGAAGCCCATTACGCGAAATCATATCATGAAAAGCTGACCAAATTAATATATTCAATGTTTATACGTTGGCTTTAAAAATGTAAACATTTATACTTTTTAAAACCAGCGAAGTTTGTTTTTTAAACTCGTTATTTTTCAAACCGCTTTAAATTTGATTTATCGCTTGGAAATTTATTACAAAATCAGCTGATTTCTATAGACAAGTATCGAATGTCATTTATTAAATTAGAAATAATGAATTAAATAAAATAATTAGGTGGCCACTAAAAAAACTACAATAAAATATATTTTAAGAAAAACGATTTCAGTTAATTTCATTTAATGAATCCCTGGTTAATTAACAGTTGTGACGTCAAAGTCGTCACTGCTGGGAGTCACCTCATACAAGATTAATCGCAACAGAATCTGTTGCTGCTCTGCTGCTGCTCTGCCCACACGGCATACACGTAAATGTTGTGCTTGTGTTTATTTTGTTTAAAGGCTTTTAAAGGCTTTCAACTTTTGACGACACAGCGACATTTCAATTGAAACACAAACAGAAAATACGAAATAAAATTAAAATGACATCATGCACGCAAAATTTGATTTTTCTTCAACTGTCGCAATTTCGCGTTAATTACACGCAAACGAGCAACATTCAAGTTTTATCAGGTGCGTGGGTCATACGCATATTATATATACATATATTAAGCGATGTGGTTGATAGGGGGTGAGCGGTTTTAGGTTTATCTGTTGTTTGCAGTACGATAAGTGCTATGGCCATTAGATAATTACAAATTATACCTGTCGCCCAAGAAAATGACAAGAAATGAAAAATGAGCTCGTGAACTCGTTTTGCATTTAAATGCTAATTGAATATGCAAACCACGCGCGCACATTTAGCACACGTTTTGCAGCACTGCACAATGTTGCAGAAGGAGAGCGTGAGAGCGGGAGAGAGAGAGATCGTGAGAGAGAGCAAAGTCAAGCCGACAGCAGGATATTCGTATGTGTGTGCATTATGTTGAATTGAATACAAATAAAAAATATAAAAAAAAAACTGTTGCTGTGGCAACAACAACAGCAGCAACAGAGAGAATAAATTGAATAAAAGTAACAGCAGCACTTGAAGAAGAATGTTGTGCGTGTAATTCACACAAAACAACAACAGTGAAAGAAAAGCAGCGCAGCAGCAGAGCAGCTTGAGCCGTCGCGACCGCGACCGCTTAACAATGAATTGAACACACTCGACACACACACACACACACACAGACAGACAGTCAGACACACGCATTCACAGAGGTATTCTCATACATATACGGGGACACGTACACACGGCTTTCGATATGTGAACTCTACACACACACACACACGAATAATTGTTTGCACCAAATAACTGTAAAAGGTATTTTATACATCTTTTATTTTTGCATCTTTCTTTTTGCTCGCCTACCGAACAGAGTGTTAGCCATGTAAATAAGTCACAACGTATTTACAGTGGCGGAAAAAAAACAAACTTAAATACGAATCAAGAGAATAACAGCGCGCACGAAATAAAATAAAGAAAAACAAAAAAACCGAGCTAAGAAACTGACAACAAAACGCGAACGCGACGCGACGCGCGTTTTCTGAACGAGCCAACTGTGAACTGTGTGACCGTAGTTTGCAAGCGCAAAATGTTTGTGTGGGGCGCGCGCGCATGTTAACAACAGTGAAATGTTATGCATACAGACAACAGCGCATGCGTGCCGCGTTTCCCAACACTGACGCGCGCGAACGTCTTTTTACAGCACTCAACTCGAGCGCCTCAAAGCTGTGGTGAATTTGGGAATTTGAAAATTGGAATTAACAAGCAGGCTTATTCATCAAATATCTATGAGAAAAATGCTCATTCACTTCATTTTTGTTTTTATACTAATACAGTTTGGCCGAGTATTATTTTTATAATATTTTTTTTTTATATAAATTGTGAAAGGAAAAATTTACCAATTTAATTTTTCTTTCTTTTTTTTTGTTTGTTAATTAAACATTGGCTCTAAATTATGTCATTATTCAAGAACCGAAAACACTCACCCGTAGGGGAGGACATCGCTAAAGATATAGATGGTGATATGCAAACAAGCGATATATTCGAGAGCGGACACAGATTGACCGCACTCGAAAATATTGGATCATCCCTGACCACACTATGGAGCAATTGTGCCCTGAATGTTATATCGAGCAGGGAGAATATCGAAAAAGAGGCTAATCGTAAGTTCAAATCAAATATTGATAAATTGACTCAAATTATGTTTATAAACTTATAGAGAAAAGCAAGTCCAATACTGCCAATGATATTTCTGGTTCAACCAATTTAGATTCAAGTCCATCTGGTAAAATATAATATTTAACTTTAAAACGATCTACTGTCTTCTCTCTTACACAGCTTTTATCTATAAATTCGAAACGGATCCCGCAGAATCGTCTTAAAATATATATCAAATATATTATGCCGCATTCAGATCTTAGCAAAATAAACGATTAACGATCACAAAATATAAATAAAATTCACGATTTTCACATAATATTTTTTTTAAAGAAAACTTAAGTAATTTCTTCTAGAATATCTTGCGAGTTTATTATCCGATCGCTATAAAATTTGCAGGATAAATTCGGACATTCAATAAACAAATATAAGAAATCTAAGTACCATAAATTTGTATGGGATTTGCTAAGCGTATTAATATTATATATAGTTAATCCTTAGTACTTATATCAAAAAACATATTCTGGCTTGTTTCGGTTTTCAATTTCGGCCAGATTTTCCGGAAATAAATATATTTAACCTGTTTTGCGGAAAGAATTTAATCTTAGTCCGATTTAGTGAAAAACGAGTATATTTTAATACTAAGTCTAAATGCAACGTGTAAAAAATAAATTTTATGACACGCTATAAACTACAGGCCCGATTATTTTTGAGATCGATATTGATATAGATCAAATTTCTAGACGTCTTCTATAAGTAATTTCGATGGAAACACATATTTATCTACTACCAATTATTAAAAGTTGTCAAAAATATTAACTAAATATTGAATGTTAATCAATAAAGATATTAATTTATCTCTTTATTATTTATTGTATATTTTAAAGAAATCAATTTTTATACTCTAAATGTTTTATTCGCCCAATTGCAAATTTTGGAGCTATTTCTTTGTTATCAAAATTTCTTTCTTTTTATTTTTGACTAATCGAATTTGATCGCAAGTCGGAAGAAAGATCTTTAGGGTTCAAAGGTTTACGAGATAAGTACCATTTTTTTTTTGGAATGTGAACATCAATCACTGAGAGACAGGGGAAAAAAGAGAGAGAGAGAGAGAAAGAAAAAACGTATGTATGCAGAACGGCACGTTGAGGTATCGATTTCACAGAGTTTGTCGGATTACCGATGGTTTACCCATGGGAAGTCTCTTTGAACTTTTCCCAGGCGATAGGCCAATCAACCAAGAGTCTGGACATTGCCTTGGAATGCCTTAATAGATGACAGTTCAGTTTTAGTTTCATTTTCTTTCTTTTATTCTTTCTTATTTGTATTTTTTAGCGTTTAGCGTAGAGAAGTCAATCGACGATCGCCTCAGGTAGACGACACCCGGCAGATTACTCGGCTTCTTCTGATGTCTTTCTTTTCCTTGCTTTTCATCGACTAATACACTCAGAAAAAAGCAGTACGTTTCGTTCTACAAAAAAAGAGTTCTTGAGTTTATTCCGTTTCGGTCTAGAAATTTTGAAGAACGATTCAGTCTTGAATTTTCTTACTTTAAGATCGAATCGTTCTTAGGAGCATAAGTATACGCTAAACATTAAAAAATTAGAACAAAAATCCTAAATCAGGAATTATATATTATATATTAAATGAAGATTGTTTTGTTCTTAAATATAAACATGCTTAATCCTGATCAAAAAATACTTCGGAAATAACAAAATGACTTGAATCAAGATCTTTAATTCTTATATATGTTCGACGGTCACAAAAATTAAAACTATATTTGGCAGAATAATCTGTAGTCATCATTCCCTTACTTTTGATAATG
The DNA here is from genome assembly GCA_035042165.1 of Drosophila kuntzei. Classification (NCBI taxonomy): domain Eukaryota; kingdom Metazoa; phylum Arthropoda; class Insecta; order Diptera; family Drosophilidae; genus Drosophila; species Drosophila kuntzei. The sequence goes on from JAWNLU010001437.1 coordinate 182,194, forward strand.
ATTTATGATTTTGATCATTTTTATTATTTTATTTTGTTGCAAAATGCGCGTAATACTTTATTTTATATTTTTATATTAAAAAGTGCTTGAAGTAAGTACAAAATGTTCTCAAAGTTATTCCAATTTAACAAAAAAAAGGTTTTAAATTAGGTATTTTAGGATTAAATCGATACCATAATAGTCTCAAAAAAATCCCGAAACATGATTGACTTATCCAAACGGTCTTGAAATCAAGAAGTTCTTAAACTTAGAATTAGAGCTGGAGAAACATCGATGTTTCATCGAGTTTTTTTAAGGCGCCATTTTAAAAATCAATTACATTAGCCTTTTATACATTAAAAAATATACAATAAATATAATATGACATAAAATTAACTATATTGTATTTAGAGATTTGTTCCTCCAGGAGTTATATTTCATAAAGTAAAGTAAAAATATGGGGACTTCAGAAAAAAATCATCGATGATTTAAGAAACTGTCGAAAAAATCGATGAATCGATATTTTTAATCGATTTTGCTGCAGCTCTACTTAGAATTTCGTTCTTGAATCAAGAATTTTCAGGCTTGGCTGACTTTCGACACCGGAAATTCTTGATTCAAGTACAAAGTACGAAAGTACTTGATTTTTCTCTCGGTGTAGTTTTTCTTTTTTTCTCCTTCTGCTATTTGTACAGCAGCTGATGCTGTGGTTCGGGGGTCGGAGACCGTATTACTTATTAAGCAGCGATAGCTTCTGTTCCATGTTCTTATCATATACAAATGTATATATGTGTGTATATATATAGAGAGGGGAATATAGCGGTGGTTATGGTCGTGGTTGCGGTTTTTCGAACCAAAAAAGCCACAAAGCGCGTCGGTTTTTTGCGGTTTTCTGCATTTTTTATTTTATTATTATTTCTACCAAAGACGTCATCGTTGTTGTTGTTGTTGTTGTTTTTTATGTTTATTGTTTAGGTTTTGGCCAGCTCGTTAAGGTCTATGACCATCTGAAAGAAACAACGTCAGTTATCGCTGCTCACAGAGGCGTCGTGATAACCACCGCACAAGTTGCCCCTCCCCCCCCCCCCCCCTACACTTCCCCCTCTATTACGATCGGACTGGGCGGTACTAACGGATCGCATTACTGCGGCACCTGAGAAACCCAGTGGGCAGTTAACTAGTCAGACAGTCGGAGTCGGAGTCGAAGTCGGATTTGGAGTCGGATTTGGAGTCGGCTAACCAACGAGCATGACATAAGTATTTAAATACAAAAACAAAGGTAGTAGAAAAAGTAGACGGAGAAAGAAAGAAAGGTTTTCTTTGCCATACCGAACATTTAATACCCTTTATTATTACTTTTCAACCGATCGTTCCTTTGGCAGCTATATGATAAGTAGTTTATTTTTAAAGAAATTTAATCTGTAAGATTAGATGAAAAACCTCAAGAAATCACACAATTTTTCTCACAAGAATCATAACTTTCAATTAATGATATGATATGATATGATATAGTAGTTTGATTTTATCCAAATTTTGTTGAAATATCTCAAGAAACCACACAACTTTTCATACAAGAATCATAATTTTCAATTGATGATATGATATGATATAGTAGATTGATTTTAGTTAAATTTATTAAGTATGTTTAAGACAATAATACACAATCTGTAAGATTAGTTGAAATATCTCAAGAAATCACACAACTTTTCTTACAAGAACCACAATTTTGGATTGATGATATCATATAGAAGTTGGATTTTAACCAAATTTTGACAGGATGTTTAATACAATAACAAATACTTAACCTGGGAGATTGTTGAAATATTTCAATTAATAGTTGGACGAAACAAGAAAGAAATGTTATAATGCCGAAAGGCATGCCGCACATTTGATACCCTAAATTATTATCTTTCAACTGATCGTTCCTATGGCAGCTATATGATATAGTACTTTAATTTCAGCTAAACTTATTTATGATGTATAAGACAAATAAACAATCTGTGAGATTGGTTGAAATATCGCTAAAAAAAAATTAAAGGTTCGATTCGAAGCATAAATAACTAAAAATAAAGTTTATGCCTTATTTACGCTCAACTGTTTCCAACTTTGAATAAAAATCATAAAATAATAATAAGTATTTAAATCATAAAATAACGTTTAATTATTTACAAAACTTGCATTTTTGTAGTACATTTTTATTGATTTAAAAAATCATGGAAAATGAAAGCATTTAAAAAATGTTTGTTTTTAATTAAACCAAGGATCTAATCAAAAACTTAGGTTCAGTGGGTACATAAACCGGTTCGCCTTGTTTTTTATACTTTCGGCCGATCGTTCCTATGGCAGCTTTATGATATATGCATCAAGTTTCTTTCAGAAAGCTTCAGAACTGAGAGGCAAGTTTCTTATAATTACACATTTTGTGACCAAATTAAAATACCCCTTGGAAGGGTATAATAAAACAGCAACAATCCAAAATCTAACCCAGTCCATGAGCATTGAATCGTGTGAGCGACGCTGTTTGTTCGTTTGTCCGTTCGTTTGTCGCTTCGTCGTTTTGTTGCTTGTGTGAGTGTTACGCTTTGGTGCGCCAACTTTGATCTTCTTTTTTTGGGGCATATGCATTTTAATATGAGTTTCGTGCAAATATCACTTACACAGTGCAAGTCGAAAAAAAAGACATGACCAAACTCAACGGTTTTCCCCTATTTCGGGTTCTAGGAATCGAACTGCATCATTACTTTTTTGAGTTACAACGATGGGTTCATGCTAAATTTGTTTTTAAAGTTTAAGGAAATTGTTGGGTTCCTATCTTCCATGGTATGTTTTTTTTTGGTAAACTTGCTTCAGCAAAGTTACTTTAAATTTATAGAAGTATAAGTTTTATGAACAAGCCAAGATTCTCAAATGGGGTCTTGGGGCTCTTAGAGGTCAATCTGTCAAAAGGTAGAGTATTCACTCCTTTAATAAAAAAGATAACATTTTTTGTTACCTGTAGAAACTATCACAGTGTTATCGATTTATAAGATCGATAGAAATCCACAAACTGGAAAGCAAAAACGATTGTTACACTTTCCATAACCGTTTATCGATGACCGATACATAAATCCATAGTGATTATTAGGAATATGAAAACACTTATTGCTTTCATCAATTTTCTAACCAATTGTTATCGTTAACATTTTCTAAATTGTATCCCATGAACTTTTTTAGGGTATTACAAATTCGTTGTTATCACAGGCAGCTAAATCCCATTAGTGATAGTCATCGATATCGATAATTGTGGTGAGCATCAAAATTAACAAAATCATACAAGTTATACATTTGAAATACTATCGATAAAGGTAGCATAAAAGAGAATTTTGTGATCGATATGTGTCATCAAAATATATAATTGTTATATACTTGAATTAAAACACATAATTCTATACAAAATCTACCTTTAAGAAAAAATTCAATTGCAGGAAAAAAAAAAAAAAAGTAATTTTTAAAATGTGTTTTTCTTTTTTATACCATCACCATTTTATAGACAAGACTGGGAGTTCTATTTACTACAGTCTATTAGAGAGATATGTTCAAACGTTTAAAAACAAATGTTTGATGTAACAATTTTATGATGAAACTTGAGAAAAATTTGGATATTACTGAATACGTATTTTTAAAAAATGTAGTACACGTGTTTTCCAAAATCTACATATTTTGATGACAATTACTTTTAATGGAATTGTCGGTGTTTCTGAAAAGTCGAAAAAATACTTTCAGAGTCACAAAAATTGTCCTTCATAAATTTGTTTAAATTTCAACAAACTAAATAATATTATTTGAAATGTGTTTTCTGAATAAAATCAATTATGAAATAAGTTTAATTTAGTTTAATCAAATTTCTCAAATCGTTTTTTGAATATTTACATATATACGCATATCAGGGGTGTACTAGAAATGTAAAGATTTAAATTTCTGCATTTCTACATTTGAAAATGATTTGATAAATTTGATTGGTTTGCATTTCTGGAGCACCATGTATATAAATATAAAAATATAGAATATGCCTGACAAACATGAGAATAATATCATATTTTTTCCAGATTTTATTGTTGACAAATTTTTATTTCTTTCGCTTTTCTTTCGTGTAAAAAGTTGGCAACACACCTTGTAGGGTATCCCAAATGCGTTGTCACCACAATGATGCAATGAAACTCCAATGTTTCCACCTCCATTCCCCTCATTCGCATTCCCATTCCCTTTTCCCATTCCCATTTTCATGCTCGAAATATGCTTTGTTGACATGTGTGTTTATGTTTGTGTGTTTATCGCACGCTTTGTTCGCATTTCTACCATATGCTAAACATTTCGCGGCGCGCTTTTATTATTCGATTGTTAAAAGCCATTATAATCCGTTTTCCTTTCGTTTCTCGAACAGCAAAAAAAAAAAAAGATACAAAATAAATTATTTTTAGAAAACGGTTTCATTTTTTCTTCTGCTATGTAAAAATAGAAACTAACGTTTATTGTTGTTATATTTTGTTGTTATTGTTATTGTTGCATTTCTAAACTCGGCTCATTTCTGTTGAAATTTATGCATTTGTCTTGTTGTTGTTGTTAATGATTTACGTTTTGCTTACAAATGTTGTTGTTTTTGTTGTTGTTGTTATTGTAACTGTCTCTGACTTAGAAGCAGAAAGTGAAGTCGAAAATTTCACTCGAATTATATAATTAATTAATGCGTTTTTAATTATCAATTTCAATTTCGCCAGCCAGAGACAGATAGAGAGAGATAGCTGCAAGAGGTCACAATTGTTTATATGTAACTTACCCGTAAAAGAGAGATGCAGTAGAAGAGATAGCAACAATCAATAATAAATACATGCACACATATGCTCTATGACTCTCTTTCTCTCTCTCTCTCTGTGTGTGTGTGTGTGTGTGTTTGCAGCACTTGCACTTTGACTTTGTTTTTGTAATTGTCAACACATTTAAATGCCGTTAGGCGACGACGTTGTTTAACACTTGACTCTCTTTTGCAACTGTTTGCACTACGAAACTAAAGAAAAAGAAATGAGAGCACATAAATAACATACATATCTACACATATTTAACAAACAAAAAAACAACAAAAATGAGAAAAACACATTTTCTTATGTTTTCTACACAGCTGCTGTTGCAGCAACCACAGGCGTCGACTGCGACTGCGACGTTGGCAGCGGCGCGCACGTTAATTGCATTAGAAATTCGTATGCGTGTCGCGAATGAAGCCTTGCAAGACATCAAACAAACAAACAAACATACAACAACAAAAAGAAATTGCAACTAATTAGCAATTATTTGCAGCTTGAGCGTATTTTAAACATTTCTGAGACACAAAAATTCCAATTAGACGAGAGCAGCACAAATGCCATTTGTTGTTGTTGCTGTTGCTGCCGTTTGTCTGATGGTCCCGTTATTTCTCACACATACACTGTCACCACTAAGCGCACTATGAAGCGGAGAGAGAAGAGGAGACAGAGACTGTGACCTCGACTTCAACTGCACTGCACGCTTGATAGCCAATTAATATTCATTAAATAGATTTCGATGATGCTGTGCTGTTGTTGTTGTTGTTATTATTCTTGTCTTATTTTTAGACAAAATGCAATGCAACCTACACAAAGCGCAGTAGCAGCAACAACAACAGCATCAGCATCGATTAAGCCTCGACGGTTGATCTGTTAACAACAAATATGCACGCGTTTTTAAAATTTCTTGCCAATATTATTTATTACTTGAATTAATATTTTTTTGCAGATGCCGTTTGCTGCACGAGCGTTAGCAAATTTTGTGTTTGCTGCGGCGGCGTCGTTTGTTTCTGTTTGACTTTGCGGCCAGTGTGCCCGTACTCCGTTGTCAACAAAATACCAACACAACCCATAATACTAAATATAGTATTTTCTCTTTTAGCTTCGTTTATTTTGTAACAATTCACAAAAAAAAAATAATAATAATTAAATTAACAACTAAGTGATGTGTAGTGCTTAGTCCTTCACACGTTCCACATTGCTGGAGTCAAAAGGTATCTCATCCACTTTGGAAAAACCCGAAATACGTATAATTTTGCCAGAGCCTTCCACTTTGATGTGCTTCGCAAATTGCTGTGCCGGCGACAGGGCCAAATCCTCCTCCGACTTGTAGCCATAGTACTTGGCCCAGTCATTGCGACCGGTGTAAACCATGTAGCACACTAAGCCAAATGCCTGCCAGGCCAATATCGCATATCCAATGCTAAGGCGGCGTTTCCACAAATCGGCGCGATGCTCCGGAATCGGATTTGTATGTCGGCGTACAAAACGACGCAGCCACTTCATTTCAAACAAGGCCATTCTTGAGATATTGCGTTAACTATTATATAAATATATTTTGGATATCGAGTTCGGCAACGCGATCTTCAAATACGAAACAATGACAAAAACAGAAATCAGCTGTTTGCCGATAGAGATGAGCTGCGCTCGATTGCTAGTGATGCGTGACAGTCATTGCCAGTGATAAGTGACAGGTAATAACTAATTGTGATTTCATATTGATAATAAGAATTTGATATGCTTCCAGTTAGCGAAAAATAGTTGTGGTATTGTTCATGGTATAAATTAAAATTCAAATAAAGTCTAATATTCGGAATTGAACTATATGGTTGACCTTCGATACACATTCACTTGCAATATTTTTGATATTTCGATAGGTTACTAATTGATTGTAACAAATCACCGTCGCATCTTCTCCATCCAGGGTGTTCAACATTCTTGCAGTGCGCTTGTGGAGAAAAGCCGTCAATTAAAACGCAATTAAATCAGTTATAAATCAATATGATTTTATGCAGCCATGATATGCAAAACACTTTTATAACAATATAAATTTATTTTACAAACGTTTTGGTTTTAAGCAAACGGCTGATATCGAATTTTCGGTAAGTGGCAACTCTGATTGTCAAACAAACGGTGCTTGATAGAACGCAATGTAGTTTTTGTTATAACATAACACTACAAAAAAACTCCAACTTTGATTTACAAATTTCGGACGCAACGACTTGATGCGAATATCTTCAGAGCTTGCAAGTGCTAGGTGAGTATACGCTGTTTAACAGACACAGACACACACGTCTCCACAAGTGAGCATATGGCAATTTAATAGTCATCACTGATATTTTTGTATTATTGAACCCTTAGATAGTGCGGGACTGAAGAATTTTGCAAGTGCATTGCTGGCAGATTGCAAGATGCCTACTGCGCAGCAGACGCCACAGCAGCCGTCACAGCAACAAACACAGCAACAAACACAGCAACAACAACAACCACAACAGCAGGAGGACAACAATGGCGTCAATGAACTTCAAGGGGAAGATGACAATATGCCAAATTTATCAACACTGTCGCTGGATGAGCTGAAGCAGCTCGATCGGGATCCCGAGTTCTTTGATGATTTCATAGAGGAAATGTCTGTGGTACAGCATTTGAATGAGGAGCTCGATTCCATGATGAATCAAGTTGAGAGCATATCACGTGAAAATGAAAGTAAAGGCACACATCTTGTAGAGCTGAAGCGTCGGCTCAGTGATGATTATACAGCATTAAAAACGCTCGGTGAGAAATGTGATCAGCTGAATAAGAAATATTTGAAGAAATCTGAGGAATATGCGCCACAGCATATTAGGGTAAATTCGAGAATATTCAACGTAATTGCATGAATTACAAATAATTTCGTTGTTTTGCAGGAACTTTTGCAAATTGCAGCATCAAATGCGGATGCCGACTGTGACCGTCATGTGGAGCATTTTCTGAATGGTAAAATCGATGTGCAGACCTTTCTCAATACGTATCAAAGCTCGAAGAAGATAAGCGCGGAGCGCAAGGCCAGGGAAGAGCGACTCGGCACACAATTAAATGCACTGGAGCGTGCAGGCATCTAAGTCTAATCAAATAACTAGATATTGATGTGTGGCACCTGCTTTTGCTCCATCTACTCTACTTACGCCTATCTCGTTTTTGTGTTTTTACCAATATGTTATTCACAAAACCGCAATATATAGAGATTAAGAATTAGCAATTTAATGTAGAAAGAACAACCGCGTTAGCGAATCGTTTAAAATCTAGTTATACTATATAAATATACATAATGATTAAGACATTTTAAGTCGTTAGGGCAATCATATTATGGTTCTTAATTGTATTTTACTATGGAATTTGTGTAATAACCAACATTGTATTGTATTTAATTGTCGTGCATGCCATTCGTATGTCTGCGACTGTCCAAATAACTTATTATCCAACCGAATGTATGCGTATGTACCAAGAAAATATAATGTGGAAGACTAGAATATATTAACAACGATGTTTTATATACAAATCCAGCAACTACTACTCTTATAGGCCTTGAAGTTCTTTTTTAAGGCAACGTCAGGCGGCGGTTTGAAGTAAACAGTCGGAATCAATGTGAATTTATTAATTGTTAACACTTTATAAAAGTCAAAAGTTTTGAATGACCGATTTGCCACCCAGCAAAAACAAAAAATCATCTTAAAAATCGGTGCCTTTTCCAAAGAGGTTCTTTGAAAATTTTGCAGAATTTTTGTGGGAATTTTGTCAATTTTTTATTTTTTTTTAGAGTTAAATTTGAAACTTCTTCCGCCGAGAAGCAGCCTTTATAAAAATGTTCACCTTAATTTTCTCTAATTTAAAAAAAAAAATGATTAAAAAATGATAAACTTGTTTCAAAGTAAGCGCTAAAAATAAGCTATAATTTGAATTTCGCGCCGGAAACTCGAAAAAAGAACAGCTGTTCATGTTCAGGTAAGCGATAAATCGCACAATTGTATAATTATCGATATTATACATTTTCCCATCTGTTCTTGCTGCAGCCCTGGTCAGCGGCATTCCCGCCATTTCAGGCCGCATAATTTGCAAAATTGACGCACTGAATGGCACGGGACAGCATTTGGATAGTGAAATTCGGATAAAAAGACGTAAACAACATGAATTGTTTGCTATGTCGCAGTAGCAAATTAAACGAGCTGCTGCTGGGCGCAGCCCACTTTCGTCAAGGCCATGTTGTCCATCAAAGTTGTCTGGTAAGTCGAAAGAAGTGCATCCATCAACAATTTAACTGAGATTTATAAATAAACCTGTAATTACTATTGCGACAGTATTTGAGCTCTAATCTGGTGCAGCGAGGCGATGAGATTAACGACATTTGTTGTTTTACTCTTGCAGACATTAAGGCCGAATCGCGACGCACACAAAATTTGGTAAGTTTCCTGCAAGTTGCAGAATCAACAAATAAAACAAACTCATTGTTGTTGCCTCAACCAGTGTTGCCAGAATGTTACACCAAGAAATAGCTAAAAATATATTTAAATTATTAAATTTTTTATTCATTTGCTTGAAGTAATTAAAACTAAACTAAAGCTCTACTTTTTTATTAAAAATATAAAATAATAAAATAAATTTTTTATGTTCAAATATTTCAAAACTGCATTTGTAATCTTTTCGCTAGATTACAAAAGTGCCAAGTGTAGCTATAAATAAGCTAAACTGGCAACACTGGAATCAACATTTCTGCATTTCCTACTCGCTTTTTTTTTGCAATTTACAATTTGTATTAATTTGTTTCAGTTATGTTGCTACTGCCACAAGGGGGGCGCCAACATTGGATGTTGCAACACCAAATGCCACAAGACATTCCATACGTATTGCGGCATTAAGTACGGAGCACAGAATCAATATATCGGCACATACAAATCCTTTTGTAATCGGCACATTAAATCACACAGAGAGCGACCGACGGCACAGGCGAAATGTGCCATATGCATGGATCGATTGATCGGCGAGGGGCAATCCTTTAGTTGCACCAAATATATTTACGGCAAGTGCTGCAGCAACGGCTGGTACCACAAGGACTGCCTGCAGCGCTATGCCGACTCCGCCGGCTACTTCTTCAAGTGTCCCTTGTGCAATGATGCCAAACAATTCCGTTTGGTTGCCCTTTGGGGCATCACAGTGCCGGATCGGTGAGCTGAGTTCGACATCATTATGAATATTAGCTCATCTAATCTATAATTTGTTTGCCCACAGAGATGCATCTTGGGAGCTGATGGATGCCTTTGCCGATCAGTTGGAGGTGCCGTTGAATTGCACCGCAATTAATTGCCTCAATGCAGTTGGACGCAATTCCACAAAGGAACTATTACTCTACTGCACACTCTGCGGCGGAAATCCAATGCATCCGGAATGCACAAATTTCACTGCCGATGATTATTGCTGTAACGATTGCGCAACGATTGAGAAACTGTCCGTTTCATATCTTCAGGAAGAAGAGCAGCTGGATCCTTTGGAAGTCTACATAGCCAACCAACAAGCGCTCCGCAAGAAAACTTCTAATGTCAAAAAACCGCCATCGCATTTTCCATCCGATTCGGAATCTGAAGATGATTTTGAAATTATTGTTGCGACGATTGAAAGAGAAAGAATGCAGGCTTTCAGAGCTAACAGAGAATCTCGGAATGGAAACATGACACCACTGCGCTCCCGCAATTATCCAGCTTTACCGTCGGTGGATAATGCTGACACTCATCGTTCAAATCCTTCAAATGTTGCTCTGCGGCGCCGAACTCGCTCAGTCTCCAGGCAAGCAACTCTTGCATTAAGGCTAGATGAGAAGCCCGTGGATGACCATGAAGCTAATCATGAGCAGGAACAGTTGCCATCGAGAGGAACTGCCCTGAATCGCCGAACTCGCTCCAGTACCAGACTGACCAATATTGCAGCAAGACTGGAGGAGAATCAGCTGGATAGCGATAAGGAAAATCATGAGAAGCATCAGTCGCCTTCGCCAGCAACTGTACTAAGTCGTCGAACTCGTTCCAGCACCAGGCTGACAACTCTTGCAGCAAAGCTGGACGAGAATCAGCTAGATAGCGATAAGGAAAATCATGAGGAGCATCAGTTTTCTCCGCCAGTGGCAGTTTTGAGTCGCCGAACTCGCTCCAGATCCAGGCGGACCATTGTGGAAAGGCTGGAGGAGAATCAGCTGGATAGCGATAAGGAAAATCATGAGGAGCATCAGTTTTCTCCGCCAGTGGCAGTTTTGAGTCGCCGAACTCGCTCCAGATCCAGGCGGACCATTGTGGAAAGGCTGGAGGAGAATCAGCTGGATAGCGATAAGGAAAATCATGAGGAGCATCAGTTTTCTCCGCCAGTGGCAGTTTTGAGTCGCCGAACTCGCTCCAGATCCAGGCGGACCATTGTGGAAAGGCTGGAGGAGAATCAGCTGGATAGCGATAAGGAAAATCATGAGGAGCATCATCAGCCGGTGGCAGTTTTGAGTCGCCGAACTCGCTCCAGATCCAGGCGGACCATTGTGGAAAGGCTGGTGGAGAATCAGCTGGATAGCGATAAGGAAAATCATGAGGAGCATCAGTCGCCTTCGCCAGCAACTGTACTAAGTCGTCGAACTCGTTCTAGCATCAGGCTGACAACTTTTGCAGCAAAGCTGGACGAGAATCAGCTGGATAGCGTTAAGAAAAACAATGAGGAGCATCAGTTTTCTCCGCCAGTGGCAGTTTTGAGTCGCCGAGCTCGCTCCAGATCCAGGCGGACCATTGTGGAAAGGCTGGAGGAGAAGCGGGGGGATAGCGATAAGGAAAATCATGAGGAGCATCAGTTTTCTCCGCCAGTGGCAGTTTTGAGTCGCCGAGCTCGCTCCAGATCCAGGCGGACCATTGTGGAAAGGCTGGAGGTGAATCAGCTGGATAGCGATGGGAAAACTCATGAGAAGCATCAGTCGCCTCCGCCAGAAACTGTACTAAGTCGTCGAACTCGTTCCAGCACCAGGCTGACAACTCTTGCAGCAAAGCTGGAGGAGAAGCAGGTGGATAGCGTTAAGAAAAACAATGAGGAGCAACAGAAGCCACTGTCAGTGAAGCTTGTGAAACTCGGAAGTCGACGGAACACAATTGCAGCAAGGCAGGAAGAGATGCAGGTGGATAACGATGAGGATAAGTCGCGACCAGCGGCGATTGTCAGCCGACGACAAACCTGCGTCTCGCCCCGCATGCTACAAAGGGACACAAGTCCATTGATCTCGCGTGGTCGATCGAGGAAGCGCACCATCGTGCCACAGACCCAAACAATTACATTCGATATATCCTGCATAGCGAAACGGACGCGCGCTCGTTCCCGCAAGTAAGGATATCTAAGATAGAGCTATTTTTTAAGTATTTTTAATTATGAATATTATCTTCTGCATGTACAAATTGTGTAGTATGTTTTTTTTTATTCTGTTATTTTTATCATTGTATCTACATTTTATTGTATTATTTGAAGTCCTTTCGAAATAATTCGTATTATATTTGGAAAACAACGTGCATATACTTTATTTTAAATAATTTTTTAAACGTTGGCTATTTTATAATACACTTATTACCAAATACGTGAAACCGATTGTCTATAATTTATACAATCTATTTATTTCACATTTCTACATGGAATTTTTCTACTGTGCACCAAAAAGACAAGAACAGATAGTGTGATTCCCACAACGTCTCGCTCTCATTTAAGTTACAATTCAAATCTGCTTTTAAAAGAAAACCGACGAACACAACAACGTACATTACAGTGATCACCTTTAAATATATAAATTTACAATTAAAATTGTGTAAATAGTTATAATCTTATTGCATAAATAAATAATTTTTAAGTTTAAATTAAGCGCCATTTCTGTGTTGAATGTTCAGTATCGTTACCTATCATCGATATTTTCTATCGATAAGCGACATAGAATATGTGAAATTTCTGGTACTGTTATAATCATGACTAACAGAATGTTAAAATATCGCTGAGCAGAATTTACGTTCTGTTTCAAATTAAATTAATGCAGAGCCAAAAGACATGCGTAGGATGTTTTTATAAATTAATTTTATTCCCGTTCCATGAAAATAACAATAATTTCTTGTCCCTAGAGCTGTTCAATTCTAGAATATTTTGTCTAAAAACAGTATTTTTTCCACATGTTATTGATTTTGGTATATTTAACGGGAAAATACACTCGCAATTGTAAGAATATTCGCAAATAATAAGATTGGTATTTTTTTCTATTAATACATGGGATAAAATATTGCAATTTGAATAAAATAAAAGAAATTATTTATTAGTTCAATGCATTATGGATTTTTTTCATATTTTTAGTTATGAAAATACCTTATCATTCATGTTTAATTTTTAAATAAGCTTTAATCGCTTTAACTTAATGTAATGAATATACCCAATGCCCAGGCTTAAAATACCCTATACTCACAGTAATGGTATTTTTTGGTATATGTTAACAGAAACCAGTATATTCTTGCTTTCAATGTAGAGGTGCAGAAACATCGATGTTCGTGTCCATCGATGTTTTCGATGTTTTCAAAAAAAACATCGAGTGAAACATCGATGTTTAAAAAAAAAAAAGAAAATGCAAAAAGAACAGAAACAGCACAAACAGTAACATGAGATTTATTTGAGATCATTTAAAGTGTCTATTTCTATTCAGGAACAAAAGTTGATCAACAACTTCAGGTTTAAGCCTTGTCCTGCGGTCAGATATGGTTTGTCCAGCTTTGCTGAATACTCGTTACTTTTCAGGTAATTCTCCATCTTGCCTTCGTCATCCATCAACGTCCACCAACACCATCAACTAGAAATCCTAAATATTATCAACAATTTTGTTAGTTTTTAGAAAAAACAATAAGAAATTCATTTACTTACAATTTTTTCTCACCGAGCGCAGAGTTGTTTGTGAAAACATCGATGGTGGTCACGAACCATCGATGGTTCCGATGTTTTGAAAACATCGATGTTATCGATGTTTCACTCGATGTTTCTGCACCTCTATTTCAATGTCCGGTCACACTGCATTCCATACATACGTGCGTTAGTAATAGTTTACTCATAATATGAATATAATTTAGGATTATGATTTTAATTAAGTTATTGAAGTCAGTCAACAGAGCAGGTGCGAAATAAGCCAAATCCGAATTACAATAATATTGTGCATATGTGTGAGTGAATACGTGCGACGACGCCTAATATTAAAGAGGCATAATTCGCAGTCATTGTGTGCGAGAAAGGGAGAGGGAGAAGGAGAGGGCGATTTGCTAATTTACTGTGCGTTGTGTGTTGACTGTCAGTGCGACATTAATATAGATTTGTAATTGTAATATTTTGAATACGCACAGCATAAAGAAGGCGAAATATATCAACAAATTATCATCGTAAGCAAAAGTTCCACTGTGCTTCCAACACAGCAGCAGCCGCAGACACAGCAGCAGCAGCAACAACAAGAACAACAACAACAGCAGTAACGTTAACAAAAACAACGACTCGGCCTCTCTCTGTCTGACGTTTATGCCTTGCCGCCTTCACAAACGAATGAATCGCTGATAAAATACATGCATAAGCAACATCGAAGCAGCGTCAAGTGCTTAAACGCCGGGAATTAAATAACAAGTAACAAACTAAGTAAAAAAAACAACACTAATAACAATAGGAGCTTATCACACCAACATATATACAAACATACATACGCCCGCAGCATCAGCGACAGCAACAGCGACAGAAGAACAACAGTTTATCATATTATTTAAGCAACCGGCGGCGGCAGCAGCAGCAGCAGCAACCAGCTTTCGACGTGTGCGACAGAGCGAGAACGAGCGATAGCCACACGCCAGTGTATGTGTGTGGGTGTGTCTGTGTGTGTGTGGGAGCAAGGCACAGGCACGGCAAACAACAACAACAGCAGCAGCAGCAGCAGAAATACGAAATATTTTTTGCACAAATTTTCGCATTGTTCGACGTTTACTGTAAATTACAACAACTAAAGCAGCAGCAGCAGCAGCAGTGACTCCAAAATGGCACGCCACTTTGATCATATGTTCAAGTTGCTTATAATTGGCGACAGCGGTAAGTGTAAATGCAAATATACACACAAATACACATACACTCGTACACTCGTACACTACCCTCTAGTTCCAGAATTCCTTCTCCTTTATTTTCCCTAACGTTGCCTTGACTATGTTATCAAGTACAAAGTCCTCAAGGTTTCCTCAATGATTCCTCAACATTTCCTTGACGTTTGGAACTGAAGGGTTCTAACACATACTATTTGTGTATGCTTAGACATGCATACATATGCGTACATACAATATGCACTTGCATTTTTGCATGTTTTTCACCTGCCCAACAATATAACAACAACAGCAACTATCTTATAAATAGCAACAAACCATAAAACAACAACAACAACTGCAGTGCTTTGTGCTCAATTCCAATTTGTGTTCTGACTGTCCCACGGTATTTTTGGGGCTTATGTTTTCATTTTGTTTTTCCCTTAACGTTTTCTTTGTTTGTGTTTGTCAGCTGTTTTGTCTCTGTCTCTTTCTATCTCTTTGCGTGCTAAACTGTAATGTAAAACAATTGGAAATCTTTTTATCTGTCATCTTTACACCTCTGATCAAGAGGAGTCAGCAAGAAAGGGAGAGATAGAGAGAATGTCCTCCGGTTTATCGATAACAGGTGGACACAGAATTTGACCGTTAAAACATGCCAAATTTAAAACATGTAAATACAAAGAATAAACGTGAAATCAACATAAAATTAGCAAAAATAAATGTTGAGCTTAAACACAAAGAAAAATATGTACATATGTGTTTTTAGTGTTTTTTTTCTTAAACAAATTGTTAAACAAATTAAAATAAATATAAAAAGCTGAAACGCTGATAAACTTGACATATTATAGCAGAGTTTTGTGTCTCTTTGTCTTCGTAAACGTTTTACTTGGTGTACTCGTAATTCCGGCAATTTCGAGGAATATATTACTTAATTTTTTCTTAAATAACATTTTCATTTGTGCCTCAATCTTAATGCGAAGTCAAAAACAGCACGTTCAATTCAACAATCAATGTTGTTGCCTCAGTTTTAAGGGCGTTTTGTGCAACTGCATTTGTAATTAGAGAACTGTTGTTGTTGTTGTTGTTGTTGCTTTTGGGTAAACAAAAAAAAAAAAGTACTTGAACGATTGTTGAACACTTGAACATGCGAGAAATTATTGAAACATTCCACACAATTGCATGCAACTCATTTTGCAACTGCCTCTCCCTCACTCACATGTCTCTCTCTCTCTCTTACACTCTCCCTCTCACTCTTCTAATCTCTGTGAATTTTGTGATGTTGCAGGTGTCGGCAAATCCTCGCTGCTTATACGCTTCTCAGATGACACATTCTCGGGGAGTTATATAACAACAATTGGCGTTGATTTCAAAATAAGGACTGTGATGATCGAAGGGCTGCGCGTGAAGCTGCAGATCTGGGATACGGCCGGACAGGAGCGTTTTCGCACCATCACAAGCACCTACTATAGAGGAACGCATGGGGTGATCATCGTCTATGATGTGACGAACGGTGATTCCTTTGCGAACGTTCGTCGCTGGCTGGAGGAGATTCAAAACAATTGCGATGTGGTGAACAAAGTATTAGGTGAATCTCTATTTTGGATGGATCCTTTGTTTGTTGTTCTATTATATATTTAACTGAATTGCTGTGTTTTGTTTTTAGTGGGCAATAAGAATGATGATCCGGATCGTAAGGTGGTCATAACGGAGGATGCGGAACGCTTTGCGCGACAAATGGATATTCAGCTGTTCGAGACATCCGCCAAAGACAACCTCAATGTGGAGGATATGTTTCTGTCGATAACGCGGCAGGTGCTGAATCACAAGCTGCGCACCGCCTCCGATGAGCAGCAAAAGGATCGCATTGTCGTCAGCAACAAGAAGGGCAACCGGAAATCCAATAAATGTTGCAGTTGAAAGCGACGCTGTGGCAACAGAAGCAGCAGCAGCAGATTGTTGATGAGGATTCGTTGTGGTGGCGCGTAGTACAGGTTCATATGGCACACACACACTCTCTCATACACTCACACACCCACACACAGATAGACAAACATTTAGCTTACACACACACACACATAAATACACAAGACAAATTTTTGTTTTTTTTTTTTGTTTTATTTTTTGTAATGCCTCAGAGCCGTCAAAGAAGTGTAAAGCGCAATTAATTGTATTTAGCAATTTATATACATATTATATACATACATGCATATATAAATTTATACGTATATATATATATTTATATATCTATCTATATAAATACATATATATCTATATCTCTATATAAATATATATATATAAAAAAAAAAGAAAAAAACAAACAAATGGCATATTTATACAAGAATATATTTATATTTGAAACAGAAAGAAAACAAACAAAATTGTATTTACAATAATAATAATAATAATAACGAGAATTGAAACAATAATTGCGATTATACGCAGCAGCTGAGAAAACGAGACAGAATGAACAAAATTATTATACGTTTATAATTTATCAATCAAATCTACCACTGGCATTTTGTAAAACAATCTTGAAAGTAACTACTTTAACACATACTCGTACATACATATGTCTAACCATTATTGTTCCAACTGCAACTGCAATTGCAACTTACTCGACTCGTACTTGCTACGAAGAAGACTACATAAATATATTTGCCACAGTTCAGTTATCAGATCTTTGTGGACACTCAATTAACTATGATATATTCATATATCTCGACCTAAAGAACTCCAGAAAGGTCTCTTTTTTTTATATTTTTTTTTTGATATTCGACGCCTAATTAACACATTTCACTTACCACTTAGTTATGTTCAATTTATGAATTATATAATTATACATATAAACAATTTTTTTTTGGATCTGTAAATTGTTTTCCAAATGCCAATTAGATATGAAACTGAGATCAATATTGTATATGATTGTATTTATATTGATAATAGACACTTATATCGAAATCGTATACATATTTATTGTGTTTCAACACCAAATATAATTATTTAATGGCAGACTTTTAGAAAGTGCGGTAAATCCATAGTTAAATACTACCCATATACATATATATTTCGATATACTCGTTTATATATGTGTATATTCATACATACCAACCGTATTGAGCAGAATAAACGAGTATGAACGTTATAAAATAAAGCAACTAATTCAATTTTTAAAGAACTCTTTCACATATGTATCTTGTTCAATTGAACTGAAGAATTAGGTGTGCCAATCTCGTAATTATCAAAAATTGTTATTATTGAAAGTAATACTCGAATTTGAACTGACTAATTTATGGGGTAAGTATTGTCATAAAACTCAAAATACTATTTTTCTATTTTAATACGACTTATTTTGTAGATGGAGTGAATACTTATTGCTGTCTGATAACCGAAATATTCCGTATATTGTTTTTTTCCTTTTCATTAATTTAAAGAATTTAGACCAACGTTTCTTATCTACACGTTGGGTTCGTACCCGTATCTACATGAAAGCAAAGTCTCTTTCTAGCTAAACCATGTGATTACAAGGATTTGCTACAACAACTTGTGGTCTTGTGTTTCAATCTTTACCGAAGAAATTCTTATTTTAATTATTTATCGGTCTCGGAATTACTTATGAGCTCACAGATTGCATAAGAAGCATCGGAAAACGAAACCTTCGTCACTTATTAATTGTTGGAATACACGACGCTGTCCGGATAGCATTCAGTTTTCCAAAGTACAGATTGATGTGTATTATCGATGATCAGTCAACAATTATAAGCACATTTGCATTAAATTGCTGCTTGTCATGATTATCGTATAATTATATAGATTTAGTAAACAAGTTTATCATTCACAATCGAATTTTTGGACGACTTATATAAGATCTGGGGCTTTAGTGTAAATATTGAATACCCTAGTAGGGCTCAATAATAACAAAATTATTAGTGCAAAAGTGCATTTTTTAATAATAAAAAATAATTTTTTATAATGAATAATATCAACCCACGCGAATGAAGATGGAAAGATACTTTATTAAACTACTGGAAAATGCAACTGTCGAGAGTCGAGAGCACCCGACTGTAGGAAACCCTGTACTTATTCTGTTATAAAATAGAAAAAACACATATGATCACGAGCTTGTTCTAGCGTCAGTATTCTCTTCTCTTCTAGCTTTAATAATATCTGACGTTGCTGTTCAGGAATACATACATATACTTTCTGAAATTATTTAATTTAAGAAATTAATACTTGATAAATACACGGTTTTCAAACCAATTAGTTATAGAAGCAATTCTAACATTTCATCAGTTCTAAATTCTGGAAACCTAATGAAAGATACATAATTTGAAATTGAAGTTATAATATAATATAAAAGCGTGCTAGAAACGTCGGTTGAAGTTTGGGTATGATGATTATTATTTCAGCAACAATTCATTTTAATTACATTGTGATAGTTTTTTCAAAAAAAAAAAAAAGACATGACCAAACTCAACGGTTTTCCCCTATTTCGGGTCCTAGGATTCGAACTGCTATTACTTTTTTGAGTTACAACCAGGGATTAAAACCGAAACGGTTTCGGTTATGATCGAATTAAGGTTTTCGGTTATCGGTTATGCAAAATCTTGGAGTATCGGTACCGTAACGGTTATCGGTTTTTTGTAAGTTTCGGTTTAAAAATACCGGTATGGTTTCGGTTCACAAAAAAAAAGAAAAATTGAAGTTTTCGGTTGACCAAAATAAGAAGCGTAATTTATTGTTTTACATGAAAAAAGGACTAATGCTCTTTTTAGTCTGGAAAATAAAGTTATCTGGTTACTGGAATGGTCCAGCGTAATGTCGATTTTATTATAATTTGATCTCATATAAATTTGGTTTGAAAATTTCGATTATTTTGATTTTACTGATTTTTAATGACTTCGAACTGCCATAACTTTATCAAAACTTAATCAATTTCCATGTGCAATGTAAATTTGAGCATGATTTTACCTCTTAATTCATTCTGTATTTAAATTTATTTAAAAAATCAAAAAAGACAAAGGGGTAACACTGTAAATTTTCGAAAAAATTCGATTTTCAAAAATTTTTTAAAATTAACAAAATTTAACTGCATCACGAATTTAGAGGTAAAATCATGCACAAATTAACATTGCGCATGGAGATTGATTGAGTTTTGACAAAGCTATGGCAGTTCAAAGATATCAAAGTTGCTCAGTAGCTGAGATGGCCAGAACCGAAATTAACCCTTATAAATTAATCGGTTACTAAACGGTTATTTCGGCTTAAAGAGTTTCGGTTTCGGAACAGCGTAAAACATTTTTTTCGGTTACGGTTTCAGTTACGGTTACAAATTTCAATCGGTATTTATCGGTTAAAGGTTACGGTTTCGGTTAAGGTTTTAATCCCTGGTTACAACGATGGTTTCATACAAAATTTTTTTTAAGTTTTAGGAAATTGTTTGGTCTTTATCTTCCATGGTATTGTTTTTTTGGTAAACTTGCTTTAGCAAAGTTACTTGGAATCTTTTAAGCTACAAGTTTTATGAACAAGCCAAGCTTCTAAAATGGGATTTTGAGGCTCTTTGAGGTCAATAACCAAAAAAAGATACAATATTTACCACTTTTTTTATATGTTTCTTTTACATATATTATCCAGTAATCGAATTTTACTATCCGATACTTATATCAGAATTTAATTCGCGTATGCAAAGTAGCTTTATCCACAGGTAACAAAAAAATTATTCTTTTTTATTAAAGGAGTGAATACTGTACTTTTTGATATATTGACATCTAAGAGCCTCAAGACCAAATTTTAGAATCTTGGCTTGTTCATAAAACTTATACTTCTATAAATTCCAAGTAACTTTTCTGAAGCAAGTTTACCAAAAACAATACCATGGAAGATAGAGACAAAACAATTTCCTTAAATTTAAAAAAACTTTTTTTACGAAACCATCGTTGTAACTCAAAAAAGTAATGATGCAGTTCGATTCCTAGGACCCGAAATAGGGGAAAACCGTTGAGTTTGGTCATGTCTTTTTTTTTTTTAAAACTATCACAGTGTTTTCAATAGCAGGAGGAGTTCCAATATAAAACTTCTTGGGCTATAGAATTCTTAAGGCTTTTTCGTTATTATATGTATGTATGTACATATATATTTTCTTTATTTGTTTTACAAATTGTTTTTAGCAGTATTGAAATGTATGTGCCAGGTCATAATATCGTGGCCGAATAAGGTGCATTAAATTAACATCATTTTAATATATATATACGCAGACCGTTTGATAGATATGAACTAAAAGTTCAACTGCAGTTTGTGAGTTGTTTTTCTTTTTTTTAAATCAAAGTTAAAGTTGAGGCAGGCAGTGCGGCGTTTGCTATCCACCCACTCGGATGGGTCGACATCTCAGTGGTATTTGACTACTGGGAAGGTGCGTGTCCGGCGGCAGGAGACGAGCGCATCTCCGGACTGTCCAGCGGGGCAGCGGCAGACGGCGAGATGAGCCTTGGCCTCGCAGTTGGCTCCGGTGGCGCATTTGCCAATGCAAGGATCGACGCACTGATAATTGATGCACGCCCTGTGATCCGGGCACTCGTTGTTGCTCAGGCATTCACCCTGCAATACAATATTTATTATAGAATATATATGTATTTATTAAAGTATCTCTTAATAATGGACTTTACCCGTGAGCAATGTGAGAGCGGATTTCCGGTGTGACCCGGCAGGCAATTGCAGACGGGACGCTCGCGTCCAGTATTATCGTGACCGGGGACACAAATGGCATTGGTGCCGCACGGATTGGGTATGCAGAGGTCCTCCTTGGTGAAGGGGCGACAGCTCACGAAGGGATCACCGGTCATGTCACGCGGGCAACTGCAAACTGGCGTCAAGCCGCGAAGATTGCAATCGGCCCCAATGCCACAGGCGCCGTCACAAGTATTCTTACAGATACCATAAAAGCAGGCCGGTCGTCCCGCTGGGCAATCGGAATCACCATAACATTCCGGCCGACACTCAGTATACGGACTGCCAATATATCCCTTGGGGCATTCACAAACCGCCCGATGATTGGCGACCGTCTTGCAGTTGGCGCCAATGCCGCACTGTCCACAGGAGGGCACACACTTAAAGTTGCTGCACATGTTGCGACCGCCACACTCGCCGTCGTGCTCGCACTCATGGCGACAGCCGCTCAGCGGGTTGCCCAGATAACCGTGGACACACGAACAGGTTGGCACTCCGTTAATAACCTCGCACTTGGTATTGACGCCGCAAGGACTCGGATGGCATTGTTCCTCTGAAATGTGCAAATGTGCAAAAGATGCAAATATGTTGTCAGACTTTAAATACTCCCTTTTTTATTGGCATATGTATGTATAAATAAAATACTCAAAAGTATCTACTTATATTACTATAAAGAATGTGTATATCGAGCATTTCCCTATTATACAAATTAATGTCATCTTTTATTTTATTGTCAGACTTTAAATACTCCATTTCTTATCTATATATATAAAACTCTTTGTCCTGACTGACTCACTGACTGACTGACACATCCAACGGCTAAAGATACAAAGCTGAAATTTTCACACAACAATTCCATCTGCAAGTGTGTTTACTTGAGGTCAGAGGTCATTGAATTGCTTTGTATAAAAAACTTATTTGTTTCTTAAGATATCTTAACCAAACTTACAGATTAGATGTTTAAAACTGTCACTCAAATTCTGACCAAATTTGCAAAAGTCGGATAACTATATCATATAGCTGCCATAGGAATAATCGGATGCAAACTAACATTTAGTATGAAAAACTTTTTTGTTTCTTAAGTTATCAAAACCAAACTTACTGATCATATGTTTGGGACTGTCTGACTGACTGACCAGATTTAGTCAAAGTCGGATTACTATATTATATAGCTGCCATAGGAATAATCGGATGAAAATCAGGTTTTAGTATGAAAAACTTTTTTGTTTCTTAAGATATCTCAACCAAACTTATACTAGAGGTTTACATAACTAACTTTAATTTTTGCGAACAAAGCGAGCAGGGGACGGAGCCCCCTAGTTATATATGTATATAAAGAAAATACACAAAGGTACCTACTTATGTATGTATATTACTATAAAAGTGGAGCATTTCCCTATCAAATTTAATTTATACCTTGAGTTCATTATATTTTAATATAAATTATTATACAAATTAATGTCATCTATAATTTTAAATACTCAATTTTTGATTGATATATGTATATAAAGAAAAAACTCAGAAGTAACTACTTATACTATATAACTATAAAAGTGGAGCATTTCCCAATCAAATTTAATGTGTGTAGTTTTATTTTTTTAAAAATATTTATTACACAAATTAATTTCATCTTTTATTTTTAGTAGTCATTATAAAAATTAAAACTCAGGGGTAATTTATGATTTTTTAGCAAAAATAAAAATTTAGTTATTGTTTTCAATTTGTTTAATGTATAGAAGAAAGTAAAAATGTATCCTTTCCAGCAGACCCCATTAAATTAAAGTACCGCTTTTCAGAAAGTCTCAGAGAGATTAACATGTCACATGGAAGTCTAAAGATATTAACAATATATTTTACTAATAAAGGAAGCTGTAATATATTTAAATTTTAGCTTTAAATCCAAAATAACTGAGTTCGATTCCTCGTCATGTTTATACTAACTGTGTTTTTTAGTTCCTTAGCACAGTTCCTCTGACAGTCAGGTGTATACCCTAACTAGATGTTAAAGCAAATATTACTTGTCATTCAGGCTTTTTAAAATATTATGGAAACTTTAAAGATCGGACGTAATCGATTATAAATTTATATTTTAAGAAGAAAGGGAAGCAAATATTGAAATTCAGAGTATTGAGTATTCGTCACTCATAATATTGTATTATTTTATTTTGTTGACTGCATTTTAATAAACTTCCAATTTAAATGTAAATTTTTTTCAATATTGATTCATATGCATTGCAATTAGCATTTGGCTTAAGTCCATAAATTTAAGACGTAGAAATGTATATACCCACATATATGTATTTATATAAATATATGTTTGTTAGGTCACAGGAGCTGCCCATTTGAACTTGAATGCAAATACATGAGTATGAATACATATATATTTTCATGACAGGGACAGGAAAAGGGACAATAAGTATGTAGTATGCATAATGTAAATTTCAAACAATAGGCAAAACAATGGAACTGAATGGAAGCTGAACTGGACATGGACGTGGAGGAATCGATGGCGTATCAAATTGACCAAATCTATAAATAAATATGAACATTTAGCCCTCAGTTGACTTTCTTTACCCATTGTAATGATTACAAATATGCCGCAACTTTTGTCATGGTAACAAATACCAATTTCGAAACTTGCCTCAATTATAATCATCATCAACAATGAAAGGAATCAGAAACAAGGCATGAAAGGAAGAAGGAACAACAACTCCAACAATCTCCGACAATTGTTTAACTGGCACAAAAAAAAAAAAAAAAAAAAATAAAAGCAAATTATAAGTAAAAATTATGCGCATAAATGAGCTTTGGCTATTGTATTTGAACTCGAACTTGGGACTGACCAATGCCGATTTATTCAGGGGCTATTTCAAGAGCCACTGCCACGCCCCCAATTATTTGCGCTCTGTTATTGTGCCCAAGTGCGTGTGAGGATAAGTGCGAGAAGTGTGTCGAACCCTTAGGTTCCCTGGGTCCACTATTGTGACCCAACGACGACCTGGACATGAATTACATGACCCTGCATAAATCACACAACAATTGTGTCAGGCAACTAATGCAGACTGACAGAATAAAAGATACTCTCTTTTTCATCCAAAAGCATTCATAAAGTAGCGTACAAAAAAATCCACACACTTCTGCAAGCTAACTTTAAAGTTTTGAGGATAATTTTAAAATCATATAAATCGGTAAGGAAACATGTTTTTGGATTTATAGTTTGGTTCGTTAGATTTTAATTGCAGACACTAATTTTTATCGTAATGAATTCAAATTTATATATTTAAAATTTCAAAAATTACTGACACTGGTAAGTCGATTATATATTTAGGAAATATATTATAGATGTGTTCCCCAAAAGAAAGTTTTATTTATTATTAATTTATATTTTAATTTAGGTTATTCAGAGATTCAAAATATTGCATACTAAAATACAATATTTAAAGTATACAAAGTATATATATATTATATATAAATATATAGGGTCACACTGTGGATCATTTGTGAATTTAGTTTGTTAATTTTTGGAAATGAAATTTTTAGGCAGGCGCCGAAAATTTTATGCGTATCTAATTTATCTAACAGATATAGATGCATCTTTAAGTTAAGTCCACTGATAATAATCAAATTTCATAACCTTTAGGCATTCCACGAAACTGACAATTATCAGTATAATTATAATTCTATAACTTAGCTGCGAATCTCGTCTGACTGTTACAACTGTACGTGTATCTGACAGATACAGCTGTATTCCTAAGATACATGCAAAGATGATAATATACTATTCTTAATCATATGTGTCTTCGGGCATTCCACGAAACTGATAATTACTTATAACACCTAACGAGTAAATCTCACAAATACAACTGCATCTTGAAGATACAAACGCACTTATTAAATAAATTAATAAATATTTATGTAAGTCCGAGTGTATTAGACTTGTATAAGACTCAGTAAGGGTATACCCTATACTATAGATATATTTGTATATGGGTTCATAATTGGAAATCGAGTCGACGCTTCTGGTTTGCTTCGACTTGGCATTCGCCTTCGCCTACTTGGAACGTCCTTGATCTTGACAATTACGAAACAAAATACCAGTTAATTAGCATAAAATTACAAAGAGCAAGTGCGTTTTATATTGGGCGTTCATCACATTCATTGTTGTTATTATTTATATTGTTGTTGTTGATGTTATTATTATTATTATTATTGTATTCAGCGCAAATATTATGCACGCCAACCTACATGAATAAATACGAAAATGAATGAATACCGCGACCCAGCCCGAAAATGTCTTTTTTGGTCAAAACCAGTCAATTGACTATAAAGCAACAATAACAACAATAATAACAAGTTTTGCGACTAAAATGTAATGTGATTTGTGAGCATTTTGTACATTGATAAAAAAGATGTTCTAAAATCAAGATTTTGGTCTCAGAATTGAGAATTTTGGTCTAAAAAATAAGTCGAGAACATAAAATTCTTAAATTTAGAAAACACATCTTGATTTTAAGAACATTTCAAATGAGAATAAGTTCTTAATTTAAGACCAAACAGTCTTAAATTCTCAAACCAAAAATATAAAAATAAGGCAGGTGTTTTAAACTTATTTTTTTTGATATATGTTTTTTTTATTTTATTTTTTTTATAAATATTCCAACTATATGTTTTTTCCTTGGCTAGGAGCGGGGGTTTCGATCCCTTGACTTGTTAACCAAACTGAAGCGGCGACTCTAACCATTATTATCTTCATATTAAATATGACATATTTATATTTTCTTATCAATTTAAGATTTTTAATATTTATATTAAGAACTGCGAATTTTTAGATTAATATTCTTAGTTTTATTAATTTGGTCTTAAAATGGTCTTATTTTTTAAGAAAAAAATATTTAAGATGAATGTTCTTGATTTTAGAAGTTGGTCTTTTTTTTTAGTGTAGTTGTAGATAAATGGTTAATCAATAAGACGAATTCTTATAAATTACATCCCTAATATGCTAATATATAAAATCATTAGTTATTCCCACGGGAGCTTCGGTAATAATTTTCTTATCTAATCTTAACGATGATCTCCTGAGCTACAGACCTCTTTTTTTTATTTTATTTGTTTCTTCATATGATAGGATGCATTGTAACGATTAAAATGCATTTATGAGTAAGGTATAGAAAAACTGAAATACCACTTAAAGTATTCCCATTTCAATGTAAATATTCAAAGTATCATCCAGTGTTTTACTATTTACAGAAGCAAAAACAGAAACAGTCTGATTTAAAGTAAATTTACCAACATTTACTTTATTTATTTACTTTCTTTTGGTGATTGTGCTGCTCGATATTTATTATTTACTTTAATAAATTAATTTAAAAATAATTAAGCTGTACCTGGTTGAACAACAAAACTCTCTGTAATTTATGTGGAAAAAAGTAAATAAGTAAATAAGAACCTCTCAGAACTGGTTCGGTTCGGATTTTAAAGCATCTCGAACCGGATCATGACCGAGTCCTTGAAATTATTTACATACTTTCTTAAATAAAATAGTCGGCTCGTAGAAAAAATAAAAATAATCACATAAATTGTATGCCTTTCTAAATATTATAAAATAAAAAGTCATATTTAAATCTTTAGCTAATTTAGTTTACTTACAAAATTACTTAAAAATTTGAAATTTGAAAAATTTATGAAAAATTATGGTTTGAGCCGAACCTTAAATAAAATTAAAGTAGGTTGCAACCTTGAAAAAAAAAACATAAAAAGCAGGAAATAATAAGTGTACATGCTCTAAATTTGAATTTGATTTAAAAGGTCTATAGGAGATACGAGTATATACAAGGGTGCCATAGACATCGAAACCAACCGAAAATCTCCCAAAAATGAATGGAGTTTGGTTTCTATTTCTGTGGCAGTTCTGTTTGTGATTTCATCCTAATTATATACATATGTTCTCTTGAGATAATTATCAATTATATTTGAACTGATTGCTTACCTGGATCGTTGAGATGGCAGGAAGTATACGGATCTCCATTGTAGCCAGCGGGGCAACTGCAAACGGCGACGTGATTTCTGGCCTGAAATAACAGACAGTGTTTTATGTACATGAGTGTTGCGGAGTGTAAAAGGGGAAGTTGGAAAGTAAACTTACGTCACAATTGGAACCAATGCCGCAGGCGCCCACACATGGGTTAACGCAACGATTATCCTTACATTGCAGGTCTCCACGGCATTCGACGTTGTCGAGGCATTCGCCACGATTGCAGTGCGTAAGCGGATTACCGCTAAAGCCGGGCGGACAGGAGCAAACCGGACGGCCGCCGGAGGCCTCCCGGCACACGGCATTCACGCCACACGGATTGCCGGTGCAGCCGTAAGTTTGGGCACCTAAAGGATACCAACCGGACGGGCAAATGGTGCGGGGCAGGATGAGAAAGGTGTGTAACATTGCATAAAGGTGTTTGCGTGCATTGCGATATCTTAATTTGTACCATGTGATTATACATACACTGATAAAAAAAATGTTCTAAAATCAAGACTTTGGTCTCAGAACTAAAATTCTTAAATTTAGAAAACACATCTTGATTTTAAGAGCATTTCAAATAAGAATAAGTTCTTATTTTTAGATAAAATAGTCTTAAATTCTCAAGTCAAATTTAAAAAAATAAGGCTGGTTGTTTTAAACTTTTTTTAAACTTTAAACTTATCTTTTTTTTTTTAAATTTATACTTTTGAAACTTTAAACTTTTTTAAGTTTTTATTTGATATTTATACTTTTTTTGGATTTATTCTTTATTTTATAAATATTCCGATTATATGTTTTTTCCTTGGCTAGAGCGGGATTCGAACCCTCGCTCTTGTTATCAAAACTGAAGCTGCGACTCTAACCAGAGTGCCACGTTGCCATTATTGTCTTTATTTTAAATATGACATATTTATGTTTTCTTATAAATTTAAGATTTTGAATTCTTATATTAAGAACTGCGAATTTTTAGATTAATATTCTTAGTTTTTTAATTTGGTCTTAAAATGGTCTTATTTTAAAAACAAAATATATAAGATGAAGATGTTCTTGATTTTAGAAGTTGGTTTTTTTTTTTTCAGTGTATATACACTTTATGTGTAAAGTCAGTGAGTGTGGGAGTGTGAGTGTGATTAGGGATTTCGTCTACACGTGATAAGTAAGTGCTTCAGTTAGATCAACTCGTGTTATCTTTTAGTTTACTCTAGTACTAATTACTCATAACTGAGTATTTGTTCATTTGGTGGAGTAGAAGGGGAAAGTTGTGTGCCCAAGGCTGTTAGCAGATAGATATTACATTCAGGTGTTGGAGAAGAGTACTGCATTGTTGTTTGTTTTTGTAAATACCACTTGTGTAGACCGGATCTTGATAGATCACGCGCTGCAGGGAACGGCCATCGCCATAGGTGTAATACGTACGATATGAACAGTTGACACAACGTTTCTCTAGTTTTTTACCTATCGAACTGCAACATCCGAGTGCCAGTAGCATCAATGCCAGGCCCAGAAGCCGCTGATGCTGCGGAAACTGTTTTGAGAAAAAGCGAGAGAAATAAAAGAAATATATTTAAAAATATCATATACATAAATATGTATGCTCAAAAGAAGGGATATATGCTATTTATATGAAGATTATAAATATTGATCTTTGATTTTGTTATAGTACACAGAAATAACCAATATAATCTCTTGTATCATGCATTTTTTATACCCTAAGCCCATTATTAAGTATGTATTCAGGATATTATTGTTAAATTTAGACAATATGCGGATAAAACGACAACCACTCAACATTAAAAAAGTCAAAGATGCCTAAAATATTTGATCTCACTAAAAGAACCCGAAAATCAAAATATTGCTGAGAAAAATCGTGCTTGAATCAAGTATTTTGTACTTGGTTTAAGAAAACTTGGGATTCCGGATATTTTTTTCTGGGTACTGATGAACATATATAAAATAAAAATGTAGACACTGTCAATGTACATAAATGTGTTTTTAAATTCATAAAGAATAAAACAGAACTTAACCCTTCCCGACAAATAACAAAAAAGAATATATGTCCTAATATTATATTACATTTCAGAATAATAAATACAACAAAAAATTATAAAAATCTAATTTGAAGCATAAAGTCAGCTAGAAATAGTTTAAAAAAAATTTAAGAAGTCTTAAAGAGCATTTATGCAATTGAAGTGCACTCTGTTCGATAGTATGGAGCAACTTATCGGTTCAATAATGCTTTCAATAATATGTTAAGTTTTATCATTGATTTATCATTCTTATTTTAATTTTCTAGTATTTGTAGATACAAAATTGCTAGGTCATCGTACTTAATAGTTAGAATGACAACTATCTTAAAGAGAGAGAAAAGTTTGAGTGCAATTTGTAGAGTATTTCAAAATTTAATAAGCGTCTAATGATGCAACATTGACTCAGATTGAAATGAATATATTCATTCGATACATTTTATGCCTGATCAACCATAAATTAATTTACATAAAGTTCACTTGCAAATCATTCAAAATTCTTTAGAACTGCCATTGCATTCGATGTGTCATGGAATTACTTAGTAAAATAAACAACAGTACAAAAAATATATATGTATAACAAAGACTGTTGACATCGTCATCAACATTACGATCATCTCCGGTGATCGTAAAAATTCGATTTAGTTGGGCTACTTAATTATTTTTGGCTTACCAAAATTGGATGCACTGGAATGATTTGATGGCTTTACTGCTCTCTGGCCTATATAGAAATGTCGTCGAGATATATGTACACATAAATTGGTCAGGCTGATGATCATTTTGTTTTGTGGATGACACATAACAAGACACTTGAATGAAACTTGTTGCTGCCGCTTCTTGCCAAGTTCGATTTCGGCTTAAATATGAATCAAATTTCATCAAAATTATGCAAATTGGCAGCTGCTTGGCTAAATTGCTTTTGGCTTGAAATGGCAACCTCATATCATTTAATCGCATTAGACTAGAGTAAAGTAAGACAGCAGCTGCTTATATGCCGAACAAGGTTTAAATCTGGGAATAGGATGATCAAAATTATGATTTCAGCTCTATCCCATAAACGAATATTAATTGATTAATCTATTCAGCTTAAAGAGAACTTTCAGCTGACTTTGATTGATTAACAGACTTGACATCACTGCCACATAATTAGTCAAAACTCATTTCTTTTATATGGAATTCCCTACTGGAAGTTGTGGTAATTGAGAATTGACTTATAGTCCTCAAGTCTATGAGTTTATAGTTATTTGACATTGTAAATCATTTAAGAAACTGATTGCTTCATAAGTTATTTGACGGAAACTACTCAGTTCTCTGTAACCATAAACTTGATCTATTCATACTATTTTAGAAATTCTACTGAAATTATATTATAAAATGAAAACTTTACTTTGTCTTGTTCTTTAAATATTTTGACATTCCGAATCCAAATTATTGGTTTATTCTTTTAAGTAATGATTAATTCAAAACCTTAAATTCCGTAAACATTTTTTTTAAAGAAATTTTTAAATTTATCATAACTTTAATATGGTAAACCAAACTACGAGTATTAAATACTCACAACACTTTAGTAATTAACTTCAGAATTTATTTATGAATCGTGATAAGTATTTAAGAATTTTGAGTTAGAGAAATTTAAATTTCCCAAAATAGTTATTAATTTTCTTACAACAGGAATCAACCTTGGAATAAAGGGAATGTAATGGAGAATTTCTGTTCCATGAAACGAATTTTTTTAAATTGTAATATTAATGTTCATAATCGACAATTAAGCCGAATTTGACATTTGATGCTGATAAAGAAAATTATTGGCTACATCGAATACCTATATTTAGGTATTCGATCTTATAAACTATATACTCAATTTATCTGTACTTTTGCTTTAATAAACGGAACCATAAAGAGTTGAACTCTTCAGTTTTGAACTTGAACTTTTTAATTTGTTGTTCGTTTAAATTCTCGCTTAAAAGTAATACTGTTTTCAATTTTTAAAGTCAATACATGTATATTTTCGAATAATTTTTAGTAAGTTTGTCAGTTTGGTTGCCCATTTGATGGCTCTGATTCATTGGCCAAGCCAAGTGCCGGAAGCAAACACTTCAAACAGAACTCAAATTGAGGGATTTTCCAGTGACGACGTCGCATCAACTTCAACTATTTTTTGTATTTGTATTTATTTTTGTTTATTTTGTTGTAGTTTGTTTTATATTTCGTTTGAATATTCAGCTCACGAAGTGTATTTAATGCATTTTTTTATTTCCATGTCTTGTTTTTGTGTGTAAAAAAATATAACAAAACAGTTTCATTTGTGTGAAGAGTTTTGTTTACATTGAACAGTTGCTCACTTGAATGCACTCACCATTTTCTAGCAACGCTTCTTAACAACAAAAAATCCAAAAAATAAAAAAAAAAACAAAAAGAGTGATGAGAATATTATGGATATTTGATTTGTTTATAAGCAGTTTTATTTATTATAATTAAATGCCACTTGAAGCGCTCGATTTGAACTAAAGCGCCTTCTAGACGGACTTGGGCTATTTATAAGCCTGTCCGAGTCTCAGTCTCGGTCTCTGTGTCGGTCTCTGTCTCTGTCTCCAAAAAGGTCGCATAGCTGAGAACAGCTGAGAAGTGAGACAAGCCAACGTTGGCGTCATCATCATCAGTGTTCGAGAGTTTGAGTCTCAGTTTTCGACTCAGTTGATTTGACAAACTTGGTAGTGTTTGTCAGTCGGAACTGCTTTTTGTTGTTGTCGCTTTTGTTTGATTTCAGTTAAAAGTCATTTACTGTTTCTTTGCCATACATTTAGTCATTCATTCACTCATTCATTCATTCATTCATACATTTGCCATACATCGCTCCTCAGCTTAGCCATCAGGTTATTTATATTTTCACGTACTTGACAACTTGACTATGGCATATGAGAGTTCTCAAATGCGTAGGCGTCACATTTTAATATGTTATTGCTTGTGCGCTAAAACGGGCTTTATTCAGGGATCTGAGTATACGCTTTTCAAATACCCTATACATTTAGAAGTAATCGGGTATCGTTAAATGTATTAAAAACAAGGACCGCAAATAAGAGTTATGAATGTACATTTTAACTAAATTATAATTCCTGATTAAAAATTATAAACTACACTGATCAAAAAATGTTCTAAAATCAAGACTTTGGTCTCAGAACTAAGAATTTTGGTCTAAAAAATGCGTAGAGAACATAAAATTCTTAAATTTAGAAAACACATCTTGATTTTAAGAACATTTCAAATAAGAATAAGTTCTTAATTTAAGACCAAACAGTCTTAAATTCTCAAACCAAAAATAAAAAAATAAGGCAGGTGTTTTAAACTATAAACTTATTTTTTTTTTGATATTCTACTTTTTTGGATTTATTTTTTATTTTATAAATATTCCGATTATATGTTTTTTCCTTGGCTAGAGCGGGTTTCGAGCGGGTTTGTCTTCATATTAAATATGACATATTTATATTTTCTTATCAATTTAAGATTCTTAATTCTTGATTTAAGAACTGCGAATTTTTAGATTTATGTTCTTAGTTTTATTAATTTGGAAATAAAATGGTCTTATTTTAAGAACCAAATATTTAAGATGAATGTTCTTGATTTTAGAAGTTGGTCTTTTTTTCAACTGAACTAAAGGAGCTATATATATGATCTAAAGGAGATATATAAATATATGGAGATATATAGATATATATAAATGATCTAACTCCTTTAGTTCAAAAGAAATTTGAATTCAATTTTTATTTTCAATTTTTGTAATAAAAATTGAAAAATAACTTTTATTTTCAATTTTTATTATAAAAAGTTATGGTTTAATTTTTATATACAAATTGAAAAATATTAATTATTTTTTATTCTTATCATATTAATTAATTTTAATAATTAAAAATAATGTTATAATAAAAAACTACAAATAAAAGTTTATCCTGTTTTTTAATTTGCCGTTAAAATATAACAAATGTCTATTTTTCTCAATCTTCTTGGAGGCTTTTAGTGCCTCAATTTTTAACTACCGAAGTGTGACTGTAATCCAAGATTGTTCCTGTTTCGTATTTAATTTTAAACTTAAACTTAAACCTGTATCATCCCTCATATAGTGTTTCTTTTAAATCTGCCAAACATGTGTCTATTTATTTTGTTCTTTAAAAAGAAGTTGCAGTTGAAACAAGAGTTGGGCAAGATTGATTAATTTTTAATTAAATATTATAAAACATAAATATCAAATAAGATCATCTGGTACATGTTGAAGGTACCTTTATAGACCTGTTACATACCTTAGTTCAAGCATATGTTACCCTATTAATAACATTAATACGTGATATTAAAATAAGAGGTGAATATAATTTATAATAAAAAGATGCCTTTATACAAAATTGCCATACACTGGACTTTTTTTTAAAAACTTATTTGCGATTTATTATTAAATTTGGGTTTCATTGATGATACTAATGTAGTTAAGCCATCTCTCTTTGATCATCGTTTATCGATCTTAGAGCTCTAAGTTTGTGCGCATTATTAATTACAGAGCACCTAAATATGGTCACGTTTATATAAGTATATATATCACATATGTACATATGTGTTATATACGAGTACAAGTACCTATCCAGCAATTTGTATCTCATGAAGGCGTTTGTTTTTGTTATCCACAAACAGAGCGATCCGAGAGTGCGTTGTAGATACACACTTAAACCAAATGCTAATTGCAATTAAATAGATACACCTACTTAGCAATGGGTTGACATACTATAGTATACTACAAATATGTGTCTTGACATTCATGCTGTTCGTTCTAATTTGTTTATGTTATTTCTATTTAATTTATGCTTTTTCATTTTAGTGTGGCCGGAAATCTGTTGAAAAAAACCGTGTAATAGACTTGCCTATTTCAATTCCATTTAATTTCCGTCGGCCCAAAAGGCAACATTTGTTTCACTTTAAAAGTATATTCCATAATAATTACAATGCCTAAAAAATACAAATAAATTCAACAAATTTGTTAAATATTCAGCCGTCATTTGTGTTTTTTTCTCCATTTATTTAAATACTTTTGATTGGCTGAAATGTCAACAAACGAAAATAGAAAATGATTAAATTATCTTCAATAATTTTGTAATATTATTGTGATAAATAGGGGATTAAGAAAAATAGGCTTATAATATTGGCAAAATAGTCGAGATTTATTTTATTTTTACTATTTAAGGTAGAAAGGTTATCTGTTTGTCTATAAGATACAAATAATATTATACAATCAATTATACAATCAGGGATTTATCTTTGTCGGATCCACTTTAAGCTTTGAGTGAAACCATTTAGTCTGCATTTGAATATTGATTGACTGGTTAGTTTAGAAGATAAGTACCTTTCAATTCAACCACTATCAGGTAATAAGGAGCATTAATTTCAAGCGAATGCTAATTGGACTGTGTTGGACTCAATTGGCAATCCAATTTGAATGTTGAGAACGTCAGTTGGTAAGTATCACAAGTACTCAAATTTCGATTTCCAATAATTGACCTGCAATTGTCATTATTCATTTAAAATTGAGACCAGAGTCCAGTGCCAACACCTGGCCAGGGTCCGGCTACGTGTCCTGTGTGTCCTGTGCTTTCTGCCAATGCCAATTTGCCGCCCGGTGGCTATTTAATTATGCGTCTTGTGCAAATCTTTCGGCTTACGCAGCTCATTTGTCAAATGGCCAAGGTCGCGACAGGTTGCCTGAAGTTTTGGCCCAAACTGGAACTGAGTACCTCCGGTTTCTTAGGGGGGAGAGCTTCTGGGTGGCCTGACCTGTTCATAATTTATGCCGCCTAAATCAATCATATTCAATCATGGCGCTGTATGGTGTATCTGACGGATGCCTAAGTTCATGGTTTGAATGCTTCATGCTCCAGCCCAAAACCAGATTCGCATTGACAAATGTTATATAATCAATTTGGCATTATTAATTTGAATACACGCCGCGCTTGACACCTGTGTGCGGCCCTCGTACCCACAATTTGCCACACCCACAAATCCCAAATCCAAATCCAAATGCAAAACCGCCCACAATTCAATTAGTTCTAGAATCTAGATACTTTTGCACACTCATTGAATGAAGCGCTACAAAATTGGTCAACAAACTGGTCCGGACAGATTGAAATGCGCTTTTCAAATCGAATCGAAATTTATCGCTACTTATCTGACTCTGAATCTGATTATATTCATATATGTATTTGTTAGCAGCTTAATTAACCAGTTCAATATATTTTATTCCTAATATACTACTGGTTTTTTTTCAAACAAAATAATATTTGTTTTAATTTATTCTCAAGAAACAAGAAAGCAAATGCAACTTAACTAAGCTAATCCTAATAAGGGTATAAATCCTAATTCGTCATCTGCAATTCTTATTTGTAATATGTTTTCCCACCTTCAGGGCAAAGATATAAAAACATTTTAAAAACAGTTCTTGTAGACAAATACTCGTAAATAAGCTAAATATAGTAAAAATCGAATATATATAATTATATAATTAATACAAAAAAAAAAAAAAAGAATAATAATAATAATAATAATAATAATAATAATAATAATAATAATAATAATAATAATAATAATAATAATAATAATAATAATAATAATAATAATAATAATAATAATAATAATAATAATAATAATAATAATAATAATAATAATAATAATAATAATAATAATAATAATAATAATAATAATAATAATAATAATAATAATAATAATAATAATAATAATAATAATAATAATAATAATAATAATAATAATAATAATAATAATAATAATAATAATAATAATAATAATAATAATAATAATAATAATAATAATAATAATAATAATAATAATAATAATAATAATAATAATAATAATAATAATAATAATAATAATAATAATAATAATAATAATAATAATAATAATAATAATAATAATAATAATAATAATAATAATAATAATAATAATAATAATATAATTATTTAATTGAATGATCATTATTATGTTTATGCAAAATTTGGTTTTTAAATATCACTTGTCAAAACAGTTTTACAGAACGGGATGAAGATCTAAATGGACTTTTTTTTATCAATTGATTAATATTAATATTACTTTAAATTTACTTTATATTTCGTAGCAATTAATAATATGTGAATTTTCACGTTGAATTTAGGCAAAAGGATTTTGTCTTATATTCACCAACTCTAATTAAATGCAATCCACACAATTGGTCTAAAAATAAATATTAGAAGAGGTTAAAGATATTCACTTCCGAAATATCTTGTTGAAAGTAAAAAACGGAACAGGCCTGTTATTTTTAATTAATTAATTAATTTTCTTTCGCTAATTAAATAAATAAATGTCAATTATTTCTCCTCCAATCGTTCTTAGCCCGCATTAATTACCGTCATCCTCAAATTATTCCTTAAACGTTTCGTAAATTGACACACATTCTATTTTTATAATATGCAATAAATACACATTGGCGATAATTGTAACAATTTATGCGTAAAAGTTGAATGTGAAATTTAGCACATTATACTGTAAATATCTCGGCAATAAAACTTCTTTACAATTTAACGATAATTTTAGCATGAAAATAGGGTATAGTATGAAAAGTATATTATTGGTCATTTAGTAAGCCAAGTTAAATGCTTGAATCCTTGTACTCAGTTGAAGAATAAGTACACGCACTTTATGAATGACAGTTAATGGGTTGTACAGCATTTGCGTTAAGTATCCGCTCCGTGGTGCGGGGTGTCGACAAACTGTCAGCTAATTTAAGGGCAATTTGCATAAATCGCTCGCTAGTCCGTCGATTCCTATAAAAGGCAACTGTCGAACGATGGATAGTCAAAAGTGTCTGACAAGATGTTGACCGTAGACTCGACGCGTGCCTTTAAGTATCTGTGGTATATCTGGCGTATGTTGGGATTGCATCCGCCCGATGGTGATACATTTTGGGCAAGGCATTATACAGCCTATGGCATTTTTATCCATATTCTTTCCAACTTTTGTGTACCGATTACATTCTACATAGAATGTATATTAAGTAGCTCTCTGGCCGTGTTCTGCGAAACCTTTTATGTGGTTGCCGTGATTATCACAGAGCAAATGAAGTTCGCTAATTCTTGGCTTATGATCGGTCGATTTAAGAACCTGCATATGACACTGCATCAATTGGATAGTCGATTGCAGAGCGAAAACGAGCGTGACATTATACGGAATCACATCCGCAACTCGAAACGAATCTTTGTTTGGATCGGGCGTTTGTTCTCAGCAATCGCAGTGTCTGCAACTATGCTTGTGTTCTTGACTGGGGAACTTGCCGCTCTCGCGTGGTATCCATGGGACTGGAAGAGCTCGAATCGTGCTTATTGGTGGACAGTCTTCTGTCAAATACTATCCATCAGTTCACTGTGTATAATGGCTACCATCAATAATGCCTATCCGATTTCCTACCTAACCATGGTAGCTGGACACTACAGGGCATTGGCATTACGAATCTCCATGCTGGGTCATTCCAATGAATTTCAGATGGTCACTTATGACAAACTGATTGACTGCATTGAAGATCACAAGGCAATATTATTGTAAGTTACTTAATTCGCTTCCCATTAAGTTGGTATTGTTATGGAGTTTTTCTTATACACTGATAAAAATAAAATCTTCTTAGGTCCAGATTTTGGTCTCAGAACTAAGAATATTAGTCTAAAAAATGTCTAAAACATCTTGATTTTAAGAACATTTCAAATAAGAATAAGTTCTAATTTTTAGACCAAAATGTTTAAAATTCTCAAGCCAAAAACTTCATTATGTTTTTTTTTTATATATGTACTTTTTTCTTGTTTGGTTTCTTTTTTTATAAATATTCCGATAATATGTTTTTCCTTGGGAAAAAAACGAAATTCGAAACCTAGCTTGTTATCAAACTTATGAATATTGTCTCGTTATAAAATATGACATATTTATATTTTCCCAATAATTTAAGATTTGTTATTCTTACATTAAGAACTGCGATTTTTTTAATGAATATTCTTAGTATTAGTAAATTGGTCTTAAAATGGTCTTACTTTAAGAACAAAATATGTAAGATGTATATTTATATTTTTTTCTAACATTTTAAGATTTGTTATTCTTAAATTAAGAACTGCGATTTTTTAAATTAATATTCTTAATATTAGTAATTTGGTCTTAAGAACAAAATATGTAAGATGAATGATCTTGATTATAGAAGTTGGTCTTTTTTTCTATTAGATTGCTCGATACGATTCAGGACGCGCT
Source organism: Drosophila kuntzei (assembly GCA_035042165.1). Classification (NCBI taxonomy): domain Eukaryota; kingdom Metazoa; phylum Arthropoda; class Insecta; order Diptera; family Drosophilidae; genus Drosophila; species Drosophila kuntzei. The sequence continues at coordinate 221,186 of JAWNLU010001437.1, forward strand.
ATCATCAGTTTTATTCTTTCAACTCGCCTGCACAGCTTCATCATTGTGTACTCTAGCCTTTTACATCTTCTTCGTTCAATTGAGCGTGTCTAAGTTGTTTCATCTATTCTTCAATTTCATCGGCGTCTCTTGTGAAACCTTTTTAATATGCTATGCTGCCGATGAAGTCGGCGACGGTGCAGAGCAGGTGTAAGGCGGTCTATGACTGCAATTGGTTGGAACAGTCTATCAAGTTCCAACGCACCTTGATCCTAATTCTTAAACGATCTCAACGTCCCGTCACCATTACGGCAGCAGGACTTTTGCCTGTGCGCATGACAACCTTTCTAGCGGTATGTAAAGCTCATCCAAATTCACAGAATTACTGAATATTCATTATCTTTAAGTATAATTTATTATTTATTATTAATTTAAAAGATCTATTGTAATTTGTATCACTTCATATAAATATTATGGTTGAGCGTAAATCAAAAATTCTGTAAGTCCCATGCGGAATAAAAAGGAAATAGTTTGGGCTACATAACAAAAATTAAAAATCTTCGATGCGTCCCCTCATGACTTCCAAAAATTTTGCACAAATAATGATTTTATATAGTACACGAGTTTTTAAAAAAGGAATATGCATTTATTTATTGTATTTGCATGTACTCTTTTAAATTAAATTTTCTTCAACTCATTCCAAGTCAATAGTTCGGTTTAAAAAGCTCAAAAATGTATTGTTTGAATCATTTACAAACAGTTTCATTTATTTCTGCATAAGAATTAATATTTTTAAATGCTTTTCTGTTTGCAGGTTGGGAAAACGGCATACTCGATGTTCACGCTGCTTAACAATTTAAAATCGTAGAGTTAAATTGCAATCGTAGAAAGCCGAGAAAATGTCTGCAATCAAATTGAAAATGGTTGTTAAACCGAACACTCACTCACACAGAGAAAAGAAAGAAAGAGTGCACAGCTTTTTATTATTATTTAAAGCATAAGGACACAGAGAAAAAATATGGCGAATGCGTCGAAGCGAATGGTCACCAATATGGCCACTGACTGGCAGCGTTCCGTATCCATGAATATGGCGTGACGTGTGCGTGCGTGCCGCCATTTTCATTCAACTGCAACCGGAAATGCGCATTTTATGCAAGTGTCACCCACTGCCGTCCAACGGAAGTTGTTTATCTTATGCCTTTGTCCCTTTTCCTTTTCCTCCTCCTTCTCTTCGTTTCACGTTTCTTTTGGAATACCCTAACAGTGGCAATTTAAAGTTTGTTAGGCATCGTGAGACGCATTAAAGAAAGTTCTTCCGGTGCCATGAGCATACGAATATAATTCGATAATTTGATGAAAAGAAATTGGTTAACTATGTACGATCTAGATATTTGTGAGTGATACCAATTATTTCCGAATCAAACTATTTTTACAAAATATATCAAGTTTAGATATATTTCTGTACAGTCCTTATAGTCCTGATACCAAATATTTCCGAATCAAACTATTTTTACAGAATATATCAAGTTTTAATATATTTCTGTACAGTCCTACCACAATTTATTGTAATTGCAAGAGTATTTAGTTTTGGGCATTCCGAAGTAAACTTTTTTTGTCGAGCATTTCATTTTTTTAACGTTGATGTCAACGGATTTGCGGGCCTGTGACTTTTATGAGCCTCTGAACTGACACTGGAATGGAGCACAAAGGCGACCATGGACTTTTGAAGCGCTTATTACATAATCCTGCAGCTCATTATTAAATAAATTTACAGGAAATTTAAAAAAAAAAAAACAGAAAAAGTAAAACACAAAAATGGAGAAATGCAAAATGTATATGTCGTATTAAGAGCTTTGTCACCTGCACCACAACTGCCACAGTTGCCACGTCTGCTTTAGTTCTTAATAGGCGTTCATTAAATATGGGAATTTTAATTAAAGCCTCTCTCGCGGCTGATACTCCCCGCTACCCTGATCTCCTGCTTGTGACCAAATCAGAGCTTATGCATTCAGCTTAATCATATTTACAGAAATGTTTTCAATTAAATGACAACACGCTTAACATGCTCCGCTGAGAGTTCCGATATATACGAGTATTATGCATGTATGTATATGAATGCCCTCCACAGATTTATTCCCTGGATTGACAAAGCCCGCATAAGTCGGTTAATGGATGTGCGATTTACGATTTGCCATTGCCAATAAATTATCATTATTATTTTTATTTTTTCTTTTAATGCCAAACGCACGAGTCTGATTGCCATTGTTTCAATCTTTCGAATTTTTAACTGATATATGCCTTATTTTTATTTCAAAATTTATCACTATAGTCTTTAGCTACAATTATAAACACATAATAAAATGATTGTTTTAGAATGCTTTAATAATGAAGTGAGTTATATTTTCATTTGGTTTGGAGTCCTGAGAATTAGTAAGAAATTTTTGTATGTGGTAAATCGCAGTGATTGAATTTCATAGAGCATAAATAACTTTTATGTTTATAATATCTACTATCGTAATGATAGGATAGACAGACTATTTATATACTGAAACACACAGCAGTATCTTCGATGGAAGTCTTAAAATTCTCGGTAAACTTTACACAGGCAGATTTCTTCCAGCACGCCGTCTTTTTATTTTGAAAACTCGGCTACAGTTGAAACAAAATAAAAGGAAAATTATCTTCAGTTTACAACAGGGATTTTAACCGAAGCGAATATCGGTTTCAGTTACGGTTGCGGTTATGTTCGGTTTTCGGTTATCGGTTATTTTGTTCATTTAGTTTGAAAATTTCCATTATTATGATTTCCCTTATAAATGAATCGGTTACTTAACGGTTATTTTGATTTAAGGAGCTTCGGCTTATAGGTTTTGGTAAAGCGAAAAAATTTTTTTTCTGTTACGGTTTTAGTTACGGCTATAAATTTCAATCGGTTTTCCACCGGTTAAAGGTTACGGTTTCGGTTAAGGTTTTAATCCCTGGTTTATAACCTTTTCATTCCAATTTCGGCTTCTTCAACTTCAACAAATTTTAATTAATAAATAAAGACAACACAAAAAGCGAGTTTTTAGATAAATGTAAAAATGTTTTTGGAGCGTATATTTAAAATTTCAAATATTTACAAAATAACCTGGGAAAATAATTTGTCGAAACTCATGGAAAGATCAGACAAGTTTCAAGAAAATTAAATGTAAAAATTTTTAAATATTCAGAGCACAGCACCAATATTATTAGCATACAAATTACATAAAAAAAATGATAAAAGTATATAAAATAAATCATAAGAAACTAGCTGAAAATTGTGCAACATAGTTGGCAACAACAACAATTATAATAACAACAGCAACTGCGGCTGAAGGTAAAGCAATGTTTATAGTCAGCTTACAGCAAGAAAAACTATAGAAATACACATACACAAGCACACACACACACACACACACATACACACACACACACACACATACACACACTCACATAGAGAACAAGAGTAATAAAAATAGCCGGAAGCAAAGCGTTGTTGTCCTGCCTTTGAATGTTGCAGTTGTTACTGCTGTTGTTGCTGTTGTCGTCAGCATCTGTGCTTAGGGATATTTCACAATATTCGCGGCGGCTGTTGGCTGCTTTGCTCCGATACTGCCCCCGATAGCACCGCTGTCACCTGGCAACCTTCCACTTGTTGCGGTTGTTTCAACCGTCTGTCGCTGTTGCTGCAGTTGTTGCTGTTGTTGCTTTGTGCCCGTTGCTGAGGCAGTCGACACTGCCGGATGATACAAATGCGTGCCATAGTGTACGGCGCCCGGATGGCTAAAATATGGTATAATGGCTGGCGAGACTGGGCCCGGAGTGTGCTGATGTTGCTCCTCAATGTAGTTGGCCAGCGGCACGGCATGGGGCTGGTAAAGATGTTGCTGCTGCTGTTGCAGCGATGGTTGGTAGTGATGGTAATGGTGCATCGGCTGTGGCTGCTGCTGCTGCAACTGCTGCTGCAACTGCTGCTGTTGGTGTCCTAATGCGCTGGCTGCTGACAATCTGACAACATGAATTGGTGGCGTTGATTCATGGGCTAGATTGTAACCCGCCTTTGGGTTATTATTGCTAAAACGTGGCAATATTGCAAATTGATGTTGCTGCTGCTGCTGTTCGGTTGGTGCCTGCACATAAATTGGATTGTAGTGCACAATGGGCAGCGACTGTTGCTGCTGCTGCTGGTGTTGCTGCTGCTGTTGATGTAGACTCTGATGCTGTAGCTGATGCGACGCTGTTGTTGCTGTGGGCAACACCAATGCTGCTGCCGACGGTGCTGCTGCTGCTGCTGTTGCTGCTGTCACAGTTGTAGTTGTTGCCGCTGCTGGTGCTGAAACGGAAGGAGTTGCTGCCGACGGGACGGCCGCGTATTTATGTTGCTGTTGTCCCTGCTTTGGGCCCAATCTCACTAGTCTTCCCTGATGTTGCTGATGGTGCTGCTGTTGCTGATGTAGCGGATATGCTGTAAAATACCAAAAAGGTTGCCAAAGTCATATTCAACGTTGTCATCAGTGCCAACGGCTTTTTCAGTCAGTTAAATTAGCGCCTCCGTTGCGAGGCTGCATGAAATAAACACTAATTGCAACATCCCTAGTACCAAGTACAGTTGTGTCTGTCACACAGCCCACACTGTGCTATTGAGGTTATGTCAGATGCACGATTTTAGCTGTTCGTCTTTATTTTTGATTTATTGACATATTTTCATTGAGATTGTAATGAAAGAGGAAGATTCTTTCCCACTTTTAAGATGTTTCGACTTATTGCTTCTATTTCCAAGCTAAATTTAATTTTCTGCAAGCTTTTATATGAAGAGTGAAGAGTACATAGAACTTAGTATTGTTTCTTTTAAATTTGATTGTTTTTATATTTCGTAAATTCTAGTTTCAAGCAGGAATTGCATATCAGAACTATGAGTTAAAAAAATCTAATCTGAAAAAACATTATCCGGATGACTGTACAAATTTTGGATATATGTAACAAACATTCCAATTTTTCATATTACGTAAAAAAAAATACATTTTTAATGCAAACCACAATTTCAAAATTAATTAAAAAAGCAATAAAAATACTAAAATTAAATTTCTTTCTTGCCACTTTTGGTATATTTTGTATGTGAATTAGATTTTTTTAAAATAAAATTTGTTTTCAAAAGTTAAAAAGTTATAAAAAAAAATTTGGAATTTAAATATTATTTCATAAGTTTTTTAGAAATCACAGTATTTTTTTTTTGACAAAAATCCACAAATTGTATTATTTTTGAAAAATGGCTATATTACGGAGTTAACGAGATTTTTTTATATTTCCGGACTTGGTATAAAATAGAAACTTGTAAACTTTGTGTTGCAACCAAAGAGAAAGTTGAGGCTTTGAAGCCTTGAGATCTCAGACCTTTAAATCCCTACCCAATAAATGGTTGGTTAACGATCTTTATGTTTTCGTGGGCGTATAAAAAATCTTTATCAACAAATCGTATACTGATAGTTAGTGCTATAATTATACAGTTCTCTCAACTTACCATATAATGTGGTTTGTTGACCCACTGGCGGCTCGGAATAGATCATTGGGGTCTGGTGCTGGTAGATTCGTTGCAACTGAAACTGTGGCTGCGATTGATAAATAACTGGGGCAGCTTTGGAATACAGAGTCTGAAATTGTGGCTGAGATTGAGATTGAGACTGTTGCTGCTGCTGATGTTGCTGATGTTGGTACTGTTGCTGATGTTGGTACTGTTGTTGATGCTGCTGGAGTTGCTGTGCGGCAGCGAGCAAAACATTGGCTGGTATCTGTACATACTGCTGTCCATAAGGTGCTGCTGAAGTTGGTCCAGCAACTTGTGGTGCACTATTTGAATCCGATTGATAGTATGGCCTATACATGCCCTGATGATCGCGAGCCAATGGACCGAGTAGCTGCATTATTGGATGACTTGCAGCAGCTACGGCTGACTCTGGTGTTGATGGTGGTGTTGCTGTGGATGTGGTGGTGCTGGTGCTGGTGCTTGTTGTTGTGCTGCTGCTGGGCGCTGTGCTGGAGGGCACTGGCAACAAATTGCCGCCAAGTTGTTGCTGCAACTGCCGCATATATGAAAGGGGTATAGCAATAATATACTGTATACGTTGCCCTGGCAACGACAGTTGCTGGTGTGGTGCTGCAGCTGATCCTAATTGATATTGCTGTGGGGCAACTCGCTCAAATATGCTCGGATCCGCCTCTACATAGTTGTAAATTGGCGACTGTTGCTGTGGTGCCGGCGACTTGACAATCGGTCTCTGATAAAGCTCCAATTGCGGCGGCACTCCGAAACTAAAGCGATGATGTTGCTGTTGATGTTGCTGTTGCTGCTGTGGATGGTGCTGTGAAAGTCGGAGTGGTCCTGGCAAACCTGCCCTGACAGCGGCATGCCTTTGTTCACCCGCTGTTGGTGGTGCATACCGAATATTGCCGATTTCCGATTTTCCATAGTAAGTCTGAAAGTGTTGCGTTCATTAAATGCGATTGCTGTGGTTCCAGGCTATTGTTGTTGTTCGTGTTGTTCATACCTGTTGTGCTGCATCGGCTGCCGTATAGCGTACAGTTGTGGGCTCAAAGATGGAATCCCTTTCCCCCGCTTCGTAGTATGTTGCCGATGGGAAAATGGGCCTGAAGGCCGTCTCTTTGGTTGGATTGCTTATATACACGGAACCTACATTAAAGTGAAATATATAAAATATTTAATATGCAAATTGATCTATTTTGTTTAACTTACTTTTATAAACATAAGTTTTTTGATATAAATGAATTTATTTCTACTTATGTTTATTTTTGTTTCTTACAAGTTTTATGTATTTTGAATTTTAAAATCGCATATTAAAGACCAAACCAATTTGTAAATAATTTATATATCTATACTAATTATTTGAAATATAATATTTTCAGTATTTATTTAATTTTAGTATTTATTCCGAACCAGCAGCAACTCAACCCAATAATATGTGTTCGTTTTTAATTAAATTAAATATAAATTTACCATTGAAAGGTCATAATAATATTGATTGAAAAACTGCATAAATGAATTTTTGTTTTAATTATGAAAATTAATTTAAAAAGAACCAATTGAAATATGGGATGATTGTAGGATTTCGTCTACCTTGGCTTCTCATATGAGTTTATTCACTCTATCAATTAAGAATATTAATCAAAACAACTAAAACCCGACTGTCAATATTAAATCAATTTTAAAATTGTACATTGGGTATTAAAAACAGATTGATAATACAAATTGAAGCCCGTATCTATTTTATCATCTTCGGAGTTTGTTTTGCATAAAGCCTTTCATTTATCTTACCAGTTTGGTCCGAGGAATCGCGTTTCTCAGTTTTGCTCTTTGGTTCCTCGACGCTGGGCGTCAGTTTAGTGGTTGTTACTGGATCGACTTGGGCATCCGTTGGTTTGGTTTCTATTTCCTCGGCATGGGAGATAGAGATGCAGCAAATAAATAGAACGACAAGCTAAAAGAATAACGAGAGAAATGTAAATGAATATGAGTTTCATTTTATTTTATTTTCATTTCATTTCATTTTAATTAACAACAAACACATAAGTAATACTAGCATGTATAGTGCATAAATGTTGATGTGATATCACTTATTTAGCACATTTTAAATACACTATTTGAATGTGGCAAAATGATGCAATAAATGACAGCAGCCACAGAGCAAAATATACATATAAAGGCAAACATTTGATTAAAATTGCGTTTTATGTTGCATGTTGAACATTTCATGCTTCATGTTTGATATTTATGCGGTGTTTGTTTTATCGCAGCCATTTGCATTGTAATTTCATAATAATTTAATTAAATTGATTTATAAATGCAATTATTCATATAATTGTGGCCACCGCATGTGAGAGTTACTATTAAACAAATTGCTGTTTTTGTTGTTACTATTTACTACAGTTACAGTTGTTACAGTTGTTGTTGTTGTTACAATTATTATTGCATTGCACACATAATTAAAAACTGTGTATTAATTATGCTGGCACTAGCCACACTTTTCAATGCCACGTATGTACAATGAACCTAAGCACAGTTCATATTGTGTAGTTACAACAAATGCAGCATTCATTGGGGCAATTAGTTTTCAACACAGTTGCGTGCAAACATCAAATACTTCCTATATCAAAACTTCCGAAATGGAAATGGAAATGAAAAGACGTGGGTACAAATCTATATGAGTTAAAGATAAAGATTATTTATAAAAGACTGTTATTTTTTGCATTTGAAAATGGATTAAAGACAAAGTCAGATTAAATCTATATGATATTAAAATTTGCAATCCCAGATTAAGTAATTAATTATTTCTATGAGTAAGTAATTAAAGTACAAGTAAATTTTGTTAAAGAAAAAAAATCCATATGATTTTAAAATTTGCAATCCCAGATAAAGTAATTGGTTAATTCTATGAGTAAGATATTAAAGTACAAGTTAATGTTGTTAAAGAAAAAAAATAAAATCTCTATGATATTTAAATTTGCAATCCCAGATTAAGTAATTAATTATTTCTATGAGTAAGTAATTAAAGTACAAGTAAATTTTGTTAAAGAAAAAAAAAATAAAATCCATATGATTTTAAAATTTGCAATCCCAGATTAAGTAATTGGTTAATTCTATGAGTGTGTTATTAAAGTACAAGTTAATGTTGTTAAAAAAAAAAATTTGAAACACATTTTTTTTCGATATTTTTAAAAACTCTAGACATGTATACAGTTACTTAAATTAATAATGAATTGTACTGGAATTTCGAAACGATTAAAATGGAATGAGATTTCTATGTTCCTTTAGGCAAGATTAAATTAGAACATATGAATTATTGAAATTGTTAAAATTTACAAATTTGAATGAATTTAATGAAATTTAATTTAATCTAAGTCAAATTCTGTATATACAGAGGCGATACAAAGCCCAAAATTCCTAATCATTTCTATGATATCTGCGATTACGTCGTTGGTTGATTATAAATTATCTAAATTTTCAAATCTTTTTTAAATATATTTAAATTCATTTATGTATTGCATTCAAATCATTTCAATCGATTTCAATTCAATTGTTTTACAAATTTAAAATCAATTTCAACTGAATACTCGTAAGTGAATGATATTTTAGATTTCCAGTTATATTTATCATTTACACGGGATAATAACTTTTGATATTGTATTCGTACAGTATTAATTTTAATTAGTCGCAATTTTAATTTTTTATTTTTCAAAATAAATAATTTAGTATCAGTATACCGAATAAAAAAAACAATATCCGCAGCAACAACCTCAAAAAAAAAATGACAAAACAGAGCATAATTAATGCTGATTGTAACAAAATATAATATAATATGATGTGTATTATTAATGATTTATTCACCTTTATGAGCGACATTGTTTGAAGTCGTTTGAATTATTTAATTACACTTTTTTCTTTATTTATTGTTATTGTTATTGGTGTTATATTATATTTTTTAATGGTTTTTATTATGTTTTTCTATTTTGCTTTTGACACTCAATTAAATACCGTTTCACGTGAGAAAAATAAACAAAAACATAAACATTGCTTAATGCGTTGCTTTTTATTTTTATATATATATATTTGATTTTTTGTATCGTTTAAGTTCAGTTTATGAAATTTGCAGTTGATTTGTTGAAACGAACATTACGCATACGCCGCATGTGCGTTTCGGATGTGAATCGCGATTCGCGTCTAATGTTTGTGGTGGCGTGTTAGCTAACAAAGTGAGAGTGAAATTGGCAATGCGGCGGCGTTGCATTTTATAGGCTTGCAAGCGGCTTGCAACTTGGCCATCGAATGGGTGCAAGCACCTGGCACCGATCGCTTCTTGTTTGTTGTTTGTTGTCTGTTGTCTGTTATTGTTGTTGTTCGTTGTTGCTTGTTGTTTGTTGTTTGCTATTTGTGTTGTTGGTTAACTGAAGACGGCTGCCATATGGAGCATATTCATTACGATAATCGACTGATTATCATTAGATGCCTTGGTCATTGTCAGCATCTATTTAAAGCTCGCTTTGCTTTTCTTTCAGTTGTTGTGGCCATGTTTGCTTTGTAATCAGCCCATCAAATGCAATGCCAACGACAACTGCAAGTGCAACTGCAACTACAACTACAATTACAACTACAACTACAACTACAGCTACAGCTACAACTACAACCAATTAGCAGTCGCTGGTGGCGCTTCGAGTTTTCTCGTTTTTCACTTTGCTGCCACAAAATGCAAATTCTACTTACTCGCAAGCAAGAACAACGGCAACAGCAACAACAATGACAACAACGACAACACAAAGTCGTTGGCTTAGTGTTTGGTCAATGGGCAGCGTTGTAGCTGCCACAAGCAACATCTCGTTTGCTTTGAAGCACAAACCCCCTTCTCCTCCTTCTCCTTCTCCTCCTTCTACGTCCTTCCTTTCCCTCTTCCAACGCACTGCTGTCCGTTGCAGGCTAGTTTTGCTGTCATTCTTTGTGCTTGTGCTGCAACATCCGCAACTCAGTGTTCCCTTCCCCATTCCCCATGCCCCATTCCCCACGCTGCCACGTTATTGCCATTAACGTCTGTTTTTAGTTTATGAGCTTGTACTTCATATTTGCATTGCAATTTATTGCGCCCTTAGCTTAGTTTTATTAAATTCCATTTTGCCTCTCCGATTTATCGCAGGTATCACAGATGATAACTGAACTGATTGTATTCAGAGGATAAATTACAATACAAGTGTCTGAATATACAAGTGATTGCAATAAAAGTGACCTTGGTTGCTCTTCATTTGAAAGTTGCTGTCATCTGTGTTCCGTTAATCCTAAAACCGGAAAGTTAGCAATTTTGCCTTTCATAAAAATATCTGAACAAGTATTGATAAATACTCGAACGTTCTCCGCTCCTAAGTCCCTAAGAGCTAGGCCAGAATTACCGTGGGTCGAGTTCAAGCACTAGCTGTAGTGAGTAATGAAAAGAATTACCCTGTGTCGGGTTCTAGTTCAACACTGATTTCTTTATTCACGTATATTCGTTTATATAGCCGACAGAGGATCGACCCCTTGGCGACTTTGAGTTACAATACAATGATACTTATTCTAGATCAATATTATTTTCAGTTTGAGTGACATTATTCGAGTTTTTTAATATAGTTTTGAGTATTTGTAAGATTAGAAATGCCACAAGTGCATCGCCACCAATCACATGTGTTAGGACTCGCTTATCTCCTTCTACACTTAATCGCGGCCAACCTTTCTATTTTTAGTTCAGTCAGGACTACAAGCCAAGTATTTCTTATATTGTTTCTAGCGAGCGCTGCTCACACATTATTATTATTTATAAAAAATATCATTTTATTAAATTAAATGAAATAAAAATATCATTTTATGAAATTAATTGAAAAAGAAGTGAATCACAAAAGTTGGCGATTTCCGTAACTTGTAACCAAAAAAAACTTCTTCACAAAGTAAAAGTCTAGTGACGAAAGGGTTTTCCTGCACCAAAATTTCTGATATCCCATTTTGTGACGAACGATATTAAATTTAATATATTAATTAATTAAAAGATAAGGTTTGGCATTCAACGATATTAAATTTAATATCCGGTATATAACGATCGGTATATAACTCGACCTGATCGGACAGTCGTAGCAAATTTTCCATTCTTCGTGTCACTAGCGCGGACTGCCGTCCGCAGGGATTATTTCTAAAATGCCCTATGAATTAAATATGCTTTTAAAAAACCCCTAGAAGATAAACGTTATCTGATGTACATGCAAAGATTTACAGAAATACTTGGCTTATTTTTATTAAATTTAATTTTGCCTCTCCGATTTATCGCTGGTATCACAGATGATAACTGAACTGATTGTATTCAGATGATAAATCACAATACAAATGTCAGAATAGTGACTATGGTTGCTCTTCATTTGAAAGGTAATGTCAGCTATGTTGTTTGCAATTTTGCCTTTAATAAACTTATCGCTTTATGAATAATATTTGAAAACATTAAATACAAATGCTATCAAAATTTTGCAAAAAATGAAGTAAATCCCAAAAGATTGTAATTTCCGTAACTTGTAATAAAAAGCATTACAAGATAAAAGTTATCTGATCTAACATTCCAAAATTAGCAGAAACTACCAAGATGCACAGTTGGATTTTTTGGGCTAAGCTTGAAAAATAAGTGGGTTCGATTCCCAGTCATGTAATTTTAAATGTGGAATAAAACGCAATTCACAAAACCAAATATAAAAAAAAGAAAAAGAGAATAGCCTTTGTGAAATTATGTAAATTATATCAGATTAAGTGACAAAGAAAGCTAACTAATAGAAGCAGAAGAATACAAGTATGTGGAAATGCTTTAAGTAAATTTCACATAAAGCTACTCAAAATACATCAAGGAATTTATTTTAAATTGCTTCATAATGTTACTTTATGCGTATTTAAAGGGACTTAAGTCGATTGACAATCCATATAGATTAAACATTGGGGTGGACAGGCATGCCCAATTAAATAGGCACTTATGAACCACATTCCAATTATCGTAAACGCGATTCTCTTATTGTCTTTTCTCGGTCTCTTTATCCGGCAATGTTATTACACAAGAGCATTGCAAATTTTACATCCATTAAGAGTTTGGGACTATAAAAACTGTTTGGGCCCCTACCTCATCCTCACCTCACCTCACCTCACCCTTCGGCAAACTGCGTCCCTTCAGCGGTGTTGCCCAACGAACCGATTACGATGACGACGACGACGATAGAAGAGGACGACTTTATGAGCGTTCCTAATAAAATCAAGTGGCTTTCTGTAAAACTTAACTGTTACTTCTGGCTGCCATAGCAACAAAAACAATTGCTGCATCCAGAAAGAGATAGATAGAGAGAGAGAGAGAGAGAGAGAGAGGTAGAACAACAATGATGTCAAAAATGCCCATGTTACATCAAATAAATGCCCCAATTTGCAGTGACACATAAAATATGGTAGTGGCAAGATTAAAGCCCCATGTCGGAGGTTTACATACATATATAGGAATAAACGGATCAGTCGAACGCACTCAACTTCAGGATACCCTGTGCTCAGGCGCGCTTAGAAGATTTGTTCAGCATGTGTATGACAAACTTAAATATATATTACATATTCTGTCAGATCCGATTTGATCCAACTTCGGTCAGAATATATATGACAAATCCAGATGCATATGCTGTTAGTTTGGTTAAGATTTTTCAAAAAACTAAAAAAATGTTCTTAAACAAACCTGATTGTCGACCAATCGATCCTATGGCAGCTATGTGATATAAACCGATTTCAATCAAATTTGGTCAGGATGTATATGACCAACTGAACTCCGTCAGTTTGGTTCAGGTATCTCAAAAAACAATAATGTTTTTCATAGTAAAACTTGATTTTCGAGCGTTCTTTCCTTTGACAGCTATATTCTGATATAGTGGACCGATTTGAGGCAAATTTGTTAGGCCTTCTGGGCCGGTGTAAAAAACTCACCACGTCATTTTCGATATCACTTCGGTTATTTTTAATTACGTGCCAAAATTTGAAAATAAAATAAAATCTGCCTGACATTATTATTAGTCTACATTCCAAATTTGGTGCTCCTACACTGATAAAAAAGACCAACTTCAAAAATCAAGAACATTCATTTTAAATATTTTGTTCTTAAAATAATAACATTTTAGGAACAAATTATAATACTAAGAATATTAATCTAAAAATTCGCAGTTCTTAATATATAGAATTAAAAATCTTAAAATGTTAAGAAAATATAAATATGTCATATTTAATATGAAGACAGTTTGTTGGTAACAAGACGAGGGATCGAAGCCCGCTATAGCTGAGGAAAAAACATATAATCGGAATATTTATAAAAAAAAAAATAAATCAAAAAAAAGCATATATAAAAAAAAAAAGTTTAAAGTTTAAAACACCTGCCTTACTTTTTTATTTTTTGTTTGAGAATTTAAGACTGTTATTTTTAGTTGAAATGTTCTTAAAATCAATATGTGTTTTCTAAATTCAAGAAATTTATTTTCTCGACGCATTTTTTAGACGAAAATTCTTAGTTCTGAGACCAAAATCTTGACTTTAGAATATTTTTTTTATCAGTGTAGGTTTAATCGTCTCTGACATGGGCACATCGACTCCGCTGTTGATGTTAATCACGTATATATATTTTTTATGGGGTCTGCCACACATCCTTCTGCCTGTTACATACTTTGCACAAACTTAATATACCCACACATGGTATAAAAATAAAGAATTTGCGACTGGGGCAACTGTATGGTTGCAGTGCGCCACTTGAAAGCCTTGCCTCTAACATCCTTTAATTGCTGCTGCTGCTGTTGCTGCTGGGTCGAGGGTAGAAAGAGTTATAATTAGCAGTGCAAACGTTGACTTAAAAAAATAACAAAAGCCCTAAAAACAACAACAACAACAGCAACAACAACGAGAGCAGCTGCGAGTTGTTCCTGGAGCCTGATGAGCCTCTGCCTGTTTATGACGCACATGGCACAGTTAAGGTCCTCGCACAAGCAACAAGGATTACAAATTTCTCGAGCAACAGCAACAGTAATCGACTTTCATTCTGCTCTTTCAGTTTCGTTGTACTCATACTCATCCTCTCATCCTCTCATCCTCTCACATCTCCATGTCCTTAGTCCTATAATTTTCCTTGTTTGGGCCAACAATTGTCAATGCGCTGAATTTGTTGTCCCAGTTAAGACTCATGCTGCATGTTGGCAGCTTCACAGCAACAAGTGAATCCGCCAGTGATTATTTTGAATACATGTAAAGCACTCGAATTACGTCAACGCTGATTACTCCTAACAAGTAGAAGATACATTTCTATTAAATTACTTCAATGACTCGAAGATACACACAAAATAATCTCTTCACATTTTCTGGCTGACACAATCCTTTACACAAGACATTACAATTCCCACACGTCGGTATGGATTACTAACATTTAAAAAAACAAAGAGATTGTATTTCGTATAGATCTTTGAATATGTATGGCTTTAAGTCCAAACGGTATACAAATAATATAGATATAAAGTTGATGAATACTGAATACTGATGATCTCACTTTTATTGCAAATAGTTAAATTAGTTCTAGTATTTCTCTTATATTAATTGCAGAGATATCTTAACGTTAAATGCATAGAAATTAATATCAAATTTGAAAACATATCTTTAATAAAAATTTTACTGGACTATCTATCATAATCGGATATGGTTAATAATTAAATAAAATATAACTTAGACTGCTACAAACATTATATCTTTCTTATAGTAATTGTGTTTGAAATAAAGTTAAATTTCCTTAATCCAACTTAAGATTTATAGATCGACAGACGTCTTCATTATAATCAGCATAATGTTAGAACATCTTTCTTCCGCTTGTATGGATTTAGGAAATATTTATTATGTTCTTAATCAGACACGTTCCTTGGGCAAGTACGATTCATTTAAAATAAACCCTTCTTAATCGTTACAATCTAAATAATTTTAGTATACTTGAAGTAAACATAAATATGTATGCCCTTTTATAGAGTGTCGTCTTTATTAACCCAACGACTGGTTTCAAAGAACTGGATTTGGTTAAGGAAGTTGCCCAATTTGTATCGACATTAAGTTAATACAAATTAACAGTCAATTGAATAATATCGAAATTAAGAATTATACTTATTTGGAAAAACGAGTCACTTTCAGTTACTGAATCAGAAGTTGATTCAGAAATGGAATTAGATATGAACTAAACATTTGAAGCACACATGAATCAAATATACTTATATAAAATTATAAATTTGGTAAATCTATAATCAAACATTTGTATTGGAAACATGAACAAACTTTGCACTTTCATATAAATATTACAGTTGGGTATCCCTAAAATGAACTATGGTATCTGATCGAAATGTTTAGATTTTGAGTTAGCGAGAAAATAATAATTATTTTTTTGAATTATAGTTACAATTATTTTATTGAAATTAATAAATTTGTTTAAAATATTTATTAAAATTGTATTTATTAAATTTACTAAGATAAGAGTTAAATTGTATCTTATTTACTTTTACGAAAAACCACTTTACAAATTTTCTATGCTGAGACTTTAAAATCTGGTATTTTTATTAATATTAATATTATTAATATATCTTAAAATAAGATTATTATTAATAATTTATATTTTATTAAAATTATTTTTCTTAATATATAAAATATCTAAACTTAACTCTTCAATTTTAATTAAAGAGGCTTTACTGTACTTGCATAATTTAAAATTCCAAATAAGAAATTAACTCAAATGGCGAAAATTTGATTTGCTTGAAAGTTTTCATATTTGCGAAATTATAGACAGAAAATTAAATTGTGCAAATGTTGTTTTTTTTTTATTTTTTTGTCATTTCATATTGTTGTATTTGATTTCATAATCATTAAATGACTCTGCAAGATGATGATGAATGCTGTTGGCTCAACTGCTTTTGCCACTTGGCCAGATTCATGCCACTGCCAGGCAATGGCCAATAAAGGCGGCCAACTGAGCTGCTAACTGGTTGCCTAGCAACTAATTAGCTCCTCGAAAACCAACTATGTATGTATTACGAGTGCGAATGCATGGAGACATGTCATTTCAGGAAATGCGATGCGATGTGGTGCGATGTGGTGCGATGTGATGCGTGAGTCTTAAAGGAAAGTGAATGCTTTATGCAATCATCCATGGAGAGTGGGCAGACGAAACTAACCAGCGCAGCAGCTGTTACAGCTTGAAAACAAGTTCGTATCCCCAAAAGGAAGACAGCAAATCTGGCTGGCCGTTTTTTTTTCGAATTGCCACGGAAACACGGAGAATTGGCAACAGGCGAGTGCCAACTGGCCAACAGGCTTGGGGGCCAACAGCTTCAGGCAGGCTCAAGCTAAAATGTAAGCAGGTGAACTGGTTTAAATGGCTTTGACTGTGCGGTCAAATCGCAGACGGCGTTGGCCTTCTCCTTTCCTTTAGCCAGACACAATTGGGCTAAAAGCACACTTTAAATACGCTTCTGAACTGGACGAGATGGTCCAGATAATCTGCCCCTTGGGCTACATATAGCAACATAAATTTGCATTATGTTTTCTCAACCTTCTTTTAACTTTATACTAAAAAGTTGACAAGTGGATCATAAAAAATATATAAAGGCGGACAGGCAAATTTTAGAAAAAACTCTGGAAGTAGTTATAAAGCTCCAAGTTTAATTATTCCATGTAAATTGTAGACTATTTATTTATATACCAATACTTAAAGCTCATCAACAAGTCGCATATTTTGTATCTTTCGCAACTGATCCGATAATAAGTTGTTGATGCACTTTGTACCCTATTCATCGGTTTTCCATATATCTTTTCAACTCCTCTGCCATGTTTTTAGTATTATTTGTTTTTTAATTTCTTGGAATGAAAACAAGATTGTCAACGCTCAAAGCAACTGTGGGGGCTAGTTTCCTATTTATATGATAGACTTCTGTTTCCCAGTGGCGTTCACTTAAGTACAACTAATCGTATCACATTCATGGTCATATTATACTTTTATTTAAATTCTCTGAATTCAGTATTTACGCAGGCTTCAAAGAAACTTGTTTACAGTTGGCCTTGATGAAAGATATTAAAAAGTTGGAGTATCATGCTGTTTCCTGACTAAGAATCTTATCGCAGTCTTTACACAAAAAAAAAATATTAAGTCAACAATTTGCACTTTTTCTTTTCTAGGAAAGAATGTAGCAATATCTGTTAATTTCAAGAAAACTACAGCAGATAAAGAGCTCATCTATTGAAAGCATACACTAGAATAAGTTAATATTGTTATTTGTTGTTTTCAAGTGCTTTCAAGACTTTTAATTACATTTACTATTTTACATCACATGAACATTCACTTTTCCGAAAATAATCTCAAAAATATGTAAGATTATAGCTTAAATCAAAATTAAAAGTAATTAAAAAGAGTTTATTTTAATGTTAAGATAGATTAAAAATAATTAAATGAAGATAAAACTAAGCACTATTATTGTGACTATTGCATAATTAATAAAATAAAAAAAAAAGATCCGAAATTTCGGAATAAAATCAATTCATTGCGGTGTCAGAAGTACGGTAATTCCGGTATTTCTTAAATCAAGCACAAAATACTTGATTAAAGCTCGAATTTTCTCAGCAATATTTTGATTTTCGGGGTTCTGTAGAATTTTTTCTATTTAGATTCGACTTTTTAGGGTTCTTTAATTTTTTTAATGTTGCCATTTATCCGCGTATTGTGTTGAGTTAACAATAATATCCTGAATACATACTTACAATTTTTAAATTGAATTTTTAGAATGTTTTTCTTTTTCTGTGTATGTAAATTCTTGTTGCGACAGTATAAAAAAGTAAGTAAATACAAGTGTAAGGTAAAAAAATATAGCCTATTGTTTTTTTAGTTTCTTTCGATATCTCAAAGTACAAAGTACGACAATTAAGAAGACTTTAATTTTCTAAAAGTAATGTTAATCATCTTAAGAGTCTTGATAAAGTATGTTTCTCTGTTAAATTGATTATACCCCATTTTCATTGCAATCCCCTGTGGAAGTGTCCGCTTCTGCAGACGCCTCTGCTCTAACCACCTAGCAAAGTCAAGTTGTCAACAAAACCAAAGTGAACCAAACCAAAATCCAAACCCAACAACCACAACAACCACATTGACAATTTTAGCCAGATTCCGATACAGATTTTGTGCCTCTGTCGCTGTCGCTGTCTCTTTCTCTGAATCGGCTTCTCTCTTTCTCTCGCTGCCGCTGTCGCTGTCGGGCTCCCCAAAACAGTTAAAAGCAAAATTATTCATTACGATTTCCGCGCTAGCGAGAAAAAAATTGAAATGAAATGAAATGAAATAAAACAAGTGGGAAAGTCTATTGTGGAGATCCCGACTATAGGAATACCCGTTAGATACACTGATAAAAAAATGTTCTAAAATCAAGAGTTTGGTCTCAGAATTAAGAGGTTTCGTCTAAAAAATGCGTCGAGAACATAAAAATCTTAAATTTAGAAAACACATCTTGATTTTAAGAACATTTTAAATAGGAATAAGTTCTTAAATTAGGGCCAAACAGTCTTAAATTCTCATACAAAAAATAAAAAAGTAAGGCAGGTGTTTTAAACTTTAAACTATTTTTTTTTGATAATAATAAATAAATAAATAATAAATAAATCTGCCAAATTTCAGGGACTGAAAATAATAGATATTGGAAAAAAATACAACTGAAAAAATCAACTTTAAGAACAAGTGCAATTTTTGTTTCAATTATGCCAATTATACATCAGAATTTTTAAATTAAAAATCATTTTAAATGGTCATTTAAAGACTTTTATTTTATAAATCAAATTTAATAATTATTTGTGATTAAAAAAGTAATATACTTATAATTAGTAATTATTAATTTTCAGTCTTTTTTAAGAGATTTTAATAATTTTTTTTAAATAAATGTCTTAAAAGACTATTATTTTTGAGAAAAAATATATAATAAAAGTCTTTTATATTATTTGAAAACTTTTTGATAAAAATGTTTGTACATACATATATCCGCTTATACTTAACATATACATTTCCAAATTAACACCCAAGACATTCTATGAACAATTATCCCCTACTAACAAACTACGTTTCTTTTATGCCGATGGAACTTTTGAATTTATTAAGCAGAAGACTTTTATTCAAAAAAATCATCAAAAGCACTGAACAAAATTTTTTTTTATTCGCAATAAATTATTAAGTTAGATTTATAAAATAAAAGTCTAAATAATCATTAAAAACTATTTATTTTTGCTTATTGCTGCCAAAATTGGTGGCTCTTTTTCTTATAGTCTCTAAGATCTATGCGGAGATGCCTCCTTTTGCCTGTTACACACATTTCAACGAATACAATATACCCTTTAAGTTATTTTTTAAGTAACGGGTATAATAAAATAAAACGCGAGCACGCGGACGTTGACGTAGTAGATGTGGACAAAGAAAAACTTTTCCATGAAAATGTTTCAAATGCTCATTTGGATTTGCTCTGCGTGTGTGTGTGTGTGTGTGGTTAAGGCATTTGGGTGTTGGGGCGTTCGCTACTTTGGGGCGTGGCATGACGACTTGCCGCGCGCCGCCTGCCAACAATTGACTTGGAATAAGTTTCACATTGAAATGATGCCAATTTGCTGCCTGTTGTTGTTCGTTGTTGTTGTTGTTGTTGTTGTCGGTTGTTGGTTGTTACAGTTGGCGCTGCTTAAGCTGCGACACTGCCGCAGATAATTTGCGGCGATGTTGTAATTTTTCTGGTTAAAGTTTTGCCAGTAAACAACTTGAGGCGTTGTTGCAGTTCCAAGCATTCCATGCCACAGGCGGCAAGCATCCACGCGAGGCACGGGTGGGCACAAGTGGGCACAAGCGGGCACAATTGGGCACGGATGGGCACGGGGGGATTCAGCGTCTGCGACTGAGACTTGGCCGTTAGGCAGCCACTTCATTTTATTGTTATTGTAATTTATTTCGTAATTTTGCTTACGCAGCGCCTTATGCACTTGTCTGAACCATGCCCACACTAATCTCACAGCCTCCAATTTCGCTGCCCGCCACTTGTTGCCCCGCTGTCTGCCCCATTACCCTGTTGACTCCCCTTGTCCCGCTATCCCGTTGCTGTTCCAAACTTATGGCCGGGTGCTCAGTTCAAAAAAACTTTCTTTAATTTTAATCAAAAAAGTTTGTTGTTGCTTTTTGGCGGGCAACAAAACGCGTTTAATTGGACAAGGGAATACATATTAACAAATAATAAAAAAAAAAAAAACACACCCACAACAACAACAAATTAGAAGGTGTGGACTACGAGATACTCTGTACAAAGATCCTTTCTACAATTTAATTAATTCAGCAAACAATTGTACTCTTATTAGCAATAGCAAAATTTAAAGATGACATTAATAGAATATAATAGAATATAATATAATAACATTATATTAATTTAATTTTGCAATATGGGAATATTACGATCTAATCAAATCACACTATTTTTGTTTGCTTCGTTTCAATTTGGAACAGATTTTCCTTCAAGAGATTTCTATCTCCGTAAATCTTTGAGATTGTTGCGTTTCACTTCAAAAACGAATTTTATTCCACTTAAATTTCCAAATATGGAAAACAAACTGACATTTATAATTTCTCAAATCCTTAAGATTAGACTGGATTTTTATCAAAGTTTAGTTAAGATCTCACATATCCAATATCTAACTGAAATTCATAAACTTCTCTCAGTTAAAATTCAGCTAGACTATAAAAAAAGGTTTGACCTTAGTGTATTACGCCCGTTCTATCTATTTAGTGCAGGGTATGCAGCACACAAATTAAGAAGATGAAATTATTTTTAAATTTTTGACAAGCCCACAAGATTTACAAAATGACAAATGTTTTTATAAAGTGCAAACACTTTAATAACAATGTAAGAAATAACAATGAAAAATCTTGAATTCTTTACAGAGATGAAATTTATTGCAAAAATATTTGTTTAGTTATTTATCATTTACAGAAATAAATTGTAATTTTAAATTCTGTTTTTCAAAAACTTTCTTAACGCTTAAATTAAAATAAAAAAAGTAGTGAATGGGTCTATCGATTGTGGATTGGTATGGAAAACAATTTAAATTCATTTAATTGAATTGCAAATTAAATGCTAAGAATTTAACGCTTGGTTGTTGTGATTTTTCATTGTCAGCAGACTGAAAACGCATTCAACCGCTTGAAACGCCTAAAACTATGCAATGAAAATAAGATACAACAAAGCAAAAGCAAAAACAAAAGCAAAAACAAAAGCATGACAATTATTTGCTGTGATAGACCACAAGAAAATGTGTAACTGACAGTGCGCATTTGGCGAGGCTTTGAATTTTGGGCCGAAAAACGCACAGAAACGGAAACTGAAACTGAAACTGTAAAACAGAAGCTGGGCAAGGAGACTGTATAAAATGCCAAACGCACAAAAAGACGGTATAATAAACACGGCCCAAATACTCAGGCAAAATACTCGCAAATTGCCCAGTCAAATGAAAAACTATTTAAATGCAATTGCTGGCCAAGCGTCGATTTGCTCACTGAATATTCGAGTGCGCAATGAAAATATTTGCTGAGGAGCGACACTCACACTCACACACACTCACACACACACAACCACACACACCCACACAGCCACAACCGAATTTTGAAACAGTAAGAGCACCTAAACCATCCCACTATGGGGAATTTGCCCGATTTTTTGGAATAAATTAATAACTCGAGAGCGAAACAAGATATTTTAGTGCGATTTTTTTCATTAGGCATATCATATCAATATTAGAGTGGGTCAATTTGTATGGACCAAAAAAAATGTACAAAGCGGTTGTCAAATTCGTAATCTACGATGAATTCTAAGAAAAGTTGCCCATGAAACCATGGGTCTAAAGTCAAAATCGAGCTTCCGATTTTTACGGACAAAATTTCAGCTGTACATTAAAAAACTCGATGTCCTTAATGACTGACTGACTGAAACATCACGCTGGAGCGGAAACGGATAAAGCTATAGGGCTGAAATTTTCATGCAACATATCTGAGACGTAAATATCGTGGAATAAGGCTGCGTTTTCCAATATTCCAACTGGAAGGGGTTCAAAAGGGGTTCCAACTGGAAGGAGTTTAAGGACAAAGTTAGCTTAATATGTAAAAGCTGTTTGTTCAATATGCAACAGGCCTAGAAAAGTGGTCGTGGTACCACCTAAATCCTTGATTTCGCGATATTCAAATTTTTTGTTTTTCAAGCTATCCAAACCAAACTTTTAGGCTTGGTGAGTTACTATAATACTAATTTGTTGCTAAAATATGATCAAAATCGGACAACTATATCATATAGAAATAATAGGAATTATCGGTTGCAAAACATTTTTTTTCCGAAAACCTTGCTATTTTTCCATATTTTCAGGTCAAACTGACCAGATATAAGTAATAGTAAGTTTCTAATATATTGGTTCACTTTTGACTACTATATCATATAGAGAAATCGGTAGTAAAAAGCCGTCTTTTAGTGAAATGAACATTTTCATTTTACTCTAGTTAATTCTTATACTGAGAACATAGAAAAAATCATTCAGTTTTATCTCATAAAATTCGCTCAATGTCCTCAAAATAGTTGCCGGTAATAACCGCTTTAAAGCAGCTAAAAATTGCATCCTCTTTTGCGCTTTTTACTATCACAGAGCTCCATGTGAAAAATGAACTCTACATGTTCAAATCAGAGGTTATGTGCTAAAAAGGTAAATTTCATAAAATGTGCACTTTAGGATTGTATGCATTTAAAAGAGAGCTAAATTATCTACAACGTGTCATATATATTAAGATGGAACTCGGTGGACATTTTTTTGTTTCTCCATTTAAAGTTAAGATTTCATTTCAAATTTCTACAAATGAGAGCATTAAAACACATAGTAAAAACCTCTCTCAATTGACTGCATATCATAGCTTTAATAACGAAAATTACGAGTTTTATTTGTCTAAAATTAGCTCTGTTAAAATTTCTGTTATGTAACATTACAGTTTGGACATTTCCTGATCGGTTGCTGTTATTATTAACGTATTTTAACAACTTTCAAAATCTGAATTTATTCCAAAAAAAAATCAACCAAATTTCCCATAGTGCATCCTACAGTCCGGGTGGCAGTCAGTTAGCAGATAGTATAAGTTCCGCTATCAGTGCTGCATCCGGCGCCCCCGACTGGGAATGTCGCTCTTCACCAAACGGGAAGGGAATAGGGGAATGGATAATGGAATTGTTGGGTGTTTAGTAGCGTAGGTCGTTATGTTCATTTTTGTTTTGGATGCAACAATGAGGCTAGTGGTTAGCTGTAATAGTTGCCTCTCCAAGTCTCAAATATGAATAAATAAGACCACTGAGTGTCGAACCAATTGAAGGCAACGGCATCGAGCATCGCGCATCGCGCATCAGACCTCAGGACCTGAATATTCATGATAGATAAGCTTTAAAGCGGATTTCATGTTGCTTTAAGCAGTTTCCTGAAGGGCCATGAAATACCAGGAATAACGCGAAACATTTAATCGGCAATTTTTGAAATATGAACGTTTTAAATACATTGTTAAGCTGGGTTAACCAGGTTTTATGAATACAGTTCCCCAATTGCCACTATAATAATAAATTAGGAAGTTATGGAAGTATCAATTTAACAGAACAAACGCATATTACAGATTAAGCACATGGTCTTTTACAGTCGGGTTCTCTCGCCTGTTGCCTTTCCTACTAGTTGAAATATTTTTTAATTATCATAAATTTTTTTTTATTTGTTAAATACATATAAAATATTATCTTTGATATACTTAATAGTTTTGCGATCAGAAATTATATTCAATATATTTTTAGTATTATATACAGTTAGTCGAGAAAGTGTTTTGACAACATCAAAATTTTACACATTTTTTCTTGCAAAAAATATATATTTTTATGGATATCTAATTTAGTTTTTATTATATTTTTCTAGGCTCTGGTTCATAGAACAACTTAAAAAAAAAGAAAAATAAATTTCATGGAACTTAACTATTTAAAAAAAAAACAAGTATATATGTGAATTTAAATTTTGTCAAAACACTTTCTTGTCTAGCTGTATAAATACTTAAATTGAAAATAAAATTATTTTAGCTTTTATTTTAATTCTAATCAGGCTATCAAACCGAAACGAATATCGGTATCAGTTAGGATTTCGGTTAGGTTCGTATTTTGGTTTTCGGTTACGAAGAGTCATCGGTTTCTTGGATGTTTCGGGTTGCTAAGTACGTTAATATGTTAACAAATATTTTTTTATTTCAAAAAAATCTATTTAATAAGATCAATATATAAAATTTAAAATCTATTTATTAAGATTAATTTAAATTTGAAATCAAAGTTAGTTTTAAAAACGATGGTTACACCTTTACAACATAATTGAATATTTTATGATTGTACCGAAATTAATCGTTATTCTTGAGTCGGTTTTGAATAATTTAGGTATTTCGGTTTCGGTATAATTAAAAAGTTTTGTTTCGGTTAGGATTTCAGTTGCGGTTGCCAATTTTAATCGGTTAATACCGGTTAAATATTGCCGTTTCGATTACGGATTTAATCCTTGAATTAAATTAAATTTTTCAGTAACAGTTGATTAGTTCATTTTATAATTATGAAACATTAGTGTAGAAAATAGTCATTATTACCTATTTGTTTTTATTATTATTATTAACATATAAGTTTTGCACGTAGTTTTGTTTGGAATTAGCTGAAAATCAAAGAGAACTTTAACGAGCAGCATACGCTGCGTAAAATTGCGATACATTTTAACGTATTTGAGCATATCCTTTATGCCTTACAGACATCTCTAGTATAGTATATGAGAGTACGCACAGACCCAGAATGAGCCGCTCCCCACACCAAGAAATGGGATCGACAATTTGCTTTTAGCCAATGTGGAGCTCATTTCAGAAATGAATTTTTATCTGCGCCTGGCACCGCGATTCATCAGCAGCAGCGACGGCAGCAGAAGAAGAAGAAGAAAAAAAAAAAAAAAAACACTGCAGGCGTTAACATAAACAGGCAAAAATGGTCTATATGAAACGATGTACTCGTATAAGCCAACAGACAGCCGCATCCGCAGTCTGTGCTGCCCGAATCCGCTCCGGACCCCGCCGGCTTATTTCAAGCAATTCCCAAAGCTCATACCCTGGACGCAGTCAAGTGTGCAACACTTTGGGCGCTCCACCAACTCGAATACTTCGTACTTATTTATTTATTTCTTTTCGTTTATTTTCATTTTTCTCCCGTTCCCTTTGCGTATATTCCAGTTCCCAACACACAGCTCACATCTCACAGTTGCCAGCTCTCAGCTCTCAGTGATTCGAGCTGAGTTGAGTCGAGTTGAGTCACTCACTCAGTCAGTTAACGTTTCCTGCCCCAGCAATTATATCACTTCCCATCGCCGGCTGGCAACTGGAGCTTCAGTTTGGGCCACTTTGGGTTTGGGCTGCCACTGCGTTTCACTCGTGCGTGCAAAATTTAAGCTAATTTGCTGATTTTTTTCTCTCACTGTTTTTGTTACTTTTTTTTTGCAAGTATTTTTATACTTTTGTATTTTTTGCGCCCGCCTAATTTTGTTAATTGCATGTTAAATTTGGATTTTACTCGCTTTCATGGCTTTCTTTTAATTTTAATTTTAATTTGTATTAAATGCGAATTCCTTTTAAATGCCACTGACATAATGCAACTCCCAACTGCCAATTCCCAATTGCCATTTCCCAACACGCCTAAATGGTCGAAAAATGCGGCAGCGGAAGAGAGAATTTCAAATGAGAAAGAAGTCTTTTTCATCAAGGCTTTTGAGCATATGTAAGTATTTTACCACTTGGTCGATCAACCGTATAATCATACACATTAAATAATTCACCATATTATATGCAAATAATTATCATAAAATGGCAAATTATTCAACTCATTGGCAAGTGTTTTATTTATTTCGATTTCCATGATATATTCATCTCAAAGTTAGTCTTCCTACTAAGTACATATACATCAATTAAAGAAGAGTTCTTCAATTTCGAACTGCATAATTGCTATAACTAGTGGAAACTGAAAAGATTTCTGGCTCTCCAACTATTTTATTTGAGCTGAAATAAAAAAAGTTTACTTTGATCATTTCAACTGCTTTTTACCCCTAGCAATGAATGTACACTAACTTTTTCATGGAATGTGTGAATTTGTTAACTGATTTCGCTGTTGATTCTGCTATTTACGCAGGGTATATTATTTGTTTTTCCCTTTTTAACCTGCATTTAGCGGATTTTTAGGTCGATTTGATTACTATAGAATTATTATAAAAGTACACTGAAAAAAGACCAACTTCTAAAATCAAGAACATTTGTCTTAAATATTTTGTTCTTAAAATAAGAACATTTTAAGACCAAATTACTAATTCTATGAATAATAATCTAAAAATTCGCAGTTCTTAATATAAGAATGGAAAATCTTAAATTGTTAAGAAAATATAAATATGTCATAATTAATATGGAGACAATAATGGCACCGTGGCACTCTGGTTAGAGTCGCCGCTTCAGTTTGGTTAACAAGTCGAGGGGGATCGAAACCCGCTCTAGCCAAGGAAAAAACATATAATCGGAATATTTCTAAAAAAAAAATTAATCCAAAAAAAGTATAAATATCAAAAAAAAAAAATAAAATAAGTTTTAAGTTTAAAACACCTGCCTTATTTTATTATTTTTAGTTTGAGAATATAAGACTGTTTGGTCTTAAATGAAGATCTTTTTGTTATTTGAAATGTTCTTAAAATTAAAATGTGTTTTCTAAATTTTTTTATGTTCTCGACGCAGTTTTTAGACCAAAATTCTTAGTTCGGAGACCAAAATCTTGATTTTAGAACATTTTTTTTATCAGTGTATCAGAGCAATAAACTACTGAATACCATTTTATTTGTAGCTTTCAGGTTTGAAAATAAAGAGCAAAATAAGTTGTTGAAATATATTCTCTTTTGGATATTCCCTGTACTAAACTTCCGACTCTTCTGAAGATTATATCATTTGGTACTCAAGCGAACAATATGTTGTTATATTTAAAAAGGGTATTTCAGTATCGACATACATATATTTTTTTCAGTATTTCTGTTTATCCAAGCCCTCTCTTGGTGCCAGAGAAAACAGTTGGCATTAAATTATTTCGACTAATTTGCTGAAAATGATATTTGGCAACGCTCATTACTTTTATTTTATTAAAATGAGAGCGGGCATTTTTCAAGGCGTGTATCTTAAACTCAATGGAGCGCATATGAATCGAATATGTGTGCGTTTGTGCGTGTGTTTGTGTGTGTGTGCGTGTGTGTGTGTGTGTGTGTGACGCGTGTGTGCATCTGTTGCTGTCTGTTGGGTGTGTGTTAATAAGTTTGACACAGTCAAGGCGAGCAGTCGCTTCTTGGCCCACATGTGGTATGAGTAATGTGCTTCCAGCAGCAAAAACCCAACTGAGCACCTAAATAATGACAGACTGTTTATTCGCGCTATTTGCTTAAGAAGGGGGCGTGGCAAGAGGCGGTGGGGCGTGGTTGGCATCCCAACATCTCCTTAGAATGATAAAAACAAGATAGGAGACTCAACGCTGAGGAATGAGACGTATAATGTTTATTTAAAATTCACTTCAAATGTAATTATTGAAATGCTTAAACGCAAATTAATCCTGACACGCCTTCAAATAATGTAAGCACAGGTTACAGGAAAAATGTTGAAAATGTTAATTTATGTAGGAAATCTTTGTAATTGCCGTCAATTTATCCTTTGACTTATGCGTAGAAAGGGAATTTATATAATTGAAGCATACGAATCTAACTTACTTTTGGGTCTTTAACTAACGCCTTGAATCCTTGCGATTATTTTATCTAATGATTAATAAACCTTAATAGGTTGTAAGAACTCCTTCGTTAACATAATGAACAACAGTTTTAAACATTTATTGATGGTTAAATAATTATCTTTTGTTAAATAGTTTTCGTTGCTTTATTAAGCTCAAAATTTTTACTATAAGAGTGCAGAATTATTTGAAAAAATTTAGAATTTCTAGTCTCAGAATTAAAACAAAAAAAAAGATTTTTAAAATCAAAAGCTTGTGATTATTTTACCTAAAAAAGTATTTTTTCGATAACTAAAACTTAATGAGTCGAACAAATTTCGCCCTTAATATTATGAACAAAATTTTTGAATATTTATTTATAATTCAATATTAGTTAAATAGTTTTCATTGCTGTATTAAGGGCAAAATATTCGAAAAAATGCAGAATGAAATTTGTAGTCTCAGAATTAACACATAAATAGAAAAAAATGAAAAATTTCTAGATTTGCACACTGGCTAAAAACTCACCAGCCATAATATTAAATAATATTGAGTTCGATTCGAAAAGTAATCTCTATTGTGAGGAAGACTGTATTCCTTTTAACTAACAAGAATAAGGAATTAAAAATAAATGTTAAAGAACAAAGATGAAAGTGAAAGTGAAAGAGAAAGCTGAACCTGCAATTGTAATGATAAAATCATCGAGTGCATAATGTAATGTAACATAATTTGAGTTACGAATTCGATAGGAATGCACAAAAATTATGGATATATTTTACAGTCTCTTGTTGACTCCATCTCTCTTTCTCACTATCTCTCTCTGTCTCTTTCGTGCTCTCTTTATTTATCTTTGTCTTTGGGTCTGTGTACAGTCGAGTGATCTCTGGGCAGGTGCGATGTCAATTTCTGCACTTACAGTTGGCTGCAAATGGGAAAAGCAAATGCAAAAAAAAAGGAAGCGCACAATGGAAGGGAGGGAAATGAGGGGTGTGGCAAGTCCTTTGCCAGAGGATAACGATTTATGTAAAGTTGCCAATTTAATTTCCTGCGCCCCGAAAAATGCAGCACGCATTTGGGAAAAGTGTAGAAACATTTTCAACTCGAAGCTAATATTCAAATGATGGTACTAAAAACATACGTACATATATTCTCGTAACTTGCTAACTAAAAAGAGAGTGTTGAGAAGAGAAGGGGGTGTATTGTATGTACACTGATAAAAAAATGTTACCAAATCAATTCGAGAACATGAAATTCTTAAATAAAGAAAACACATCTTGATTTTAAGAACATTTCAAATAAGAATAAGTTCTTAATTTAAGACCAAACAGTCTTAAAATCTCAAACCAAAAATAAAAAAATAAGGCAGGTGTTTTAAACTTTAAACTTATTTTTTTTTTGATATGTTTTTTTTATTTTTTTTTTTATAAATTTTCGGACTTTATGGATTTTCCTTGTCTAGAGCGGGTTTCGATCCCTCGACTTTGTTTACCAAATTGAAGCGGCGACTGTAACCAGAGCGCCACGGTGACATTATTTTCTTCACATTAAATATGACATATTTATATTTTCTCATCAATTTAAGATTTTTAATTCTTATATTAAGAACTGCGAGTTTTTAGATTAATATTCTTAGTTTTATGAATTTGGTCTTAAAATGGTCTTATGTTAAGAACAAAATATTTAAGATGAATATTCTTGTTTTAGAAGTTGGTCTTTTTTTCAGTGTAGGTATGTAGCAAGCACTCGAAATGAACTAACGCAAATGAAATTTCAGTGGAAAATTTACGAACGCATTAAATTTGCAAACCAAATAGCAGGCGCAAAGTGCAAACCTTTCGGGCACAGGAAGTCAAAGTTCGAACAACAACAGCAACAAGGACAATAAGAGGACAATGTCTTTCTGGAGAGAGCGAGGCAAAAGCAAAGTTAATGGCAGCACGTAGCCAACACCGACACGGACACGGACATGGACACGGACATGGACACGGCGGATACGAACAAGTACGCCAAAATGTAGGACAACGCTGCCTGCTCTACAATTTCCAGCTTCTGCTCCGGCTCCGGCTCCGGTTACAGCATCAGCTCCTGCTTCGGTTCCAGCTTCCAATTGAAGTTGTTGCTTCAGGTCCAGGACTCGGCCTTTTAATAATACACTTTTCTATTTGGTGCCCACTTTTTACATTTTTAATGAAATTATTTTCAACAATTTATAATTGCCACGAGCAGTCAACCGGCATCAGTGAAGGAGCTGCCTGCGTTTAGTTAAATGCACCCCGGGGAGAGTTTTGTGCCCAACAAATTTATATGAATTATACGATATGTATGCCTCCTGTGTGCCAGCCTTGTGTCTGGCCAACATTTACATGGCTCCCAGTTTTTCAAACTTGCCCCAAGACTTGAATTCTCCATCTGCCCATCTTCCCACTGCCACTGCCTTTCCCTTAGTCATTGACTCCCTTGGCGCTTGTTGTTCTAAGCACTTAACAGTTAGTAGCAGGCATGTTTGCTATTATAATATAGCACAAGGTGTGCTATTTATAGTCATCTCAGATAAACACAGCACAATAAAAAAAAAACCAACTGCATGCAATTCATTAATTTCGAGAACTAAATTGAGGTAAGTGAATGAAATTAACTCGATGTGAATCACTCAAAAATGTTATCAATTTCATTTTAATAATGATTATAAAAGTATGTATTTGATCTAGAAGGCGCTGGGAAAAATATCAAATTTACTTATTTAGGTATTCGTATCACAATATTCAGTTGACTTTTGCAGCTCCAATAAGTTATTTCATTTACAATTTAATAATATACATTTAAATTGTAAACACATAAAAGTATAGATTGTCCCAGGATTTGCATATAACTAACGTTTTTACAGCAAATTCCACAGAAACCATTTATCGTCAATTAATTCTTGTTACACTCGCGGTCATAAACATAAGTGCAGATCGATCAACAGTGGATATGAAGAACTTTGCCGATTTGCAGACCATGTTCAAGAGTACAGTAAGTGCTCCCCATAGCGAACCAATGGATACCAGTGTCGATGCTGGAACATCTGAACAACAATCGACAGACACAGATACAGCTACAGCTGATGTTGATGATGTTGTGGCTGTTGCTGTTGCGGATGTTAAGGATGCAACTGATGTTAATGATGTTAAGGATGCTGAGAGTGTGGGAACTACAGCCGAACTACAGCAAGTTGCCAACTCGGAAGAATGCGAACTATCTAATGAGATGGTGGCACGTGAACTTCTGCTCAAGCATCCATTGCA
This sequence comes from Drosophila kuntzei, assembly GCA_035042165.1. Taxonomy (NCBI): domain Eukaryota; kingdom Metazoa; phylum Arthropoda; class Insecta; order Diptera; family Drosophilidae; genus Drosophila; species Drosophila kuntzei. The sequence continues at coordinate 252,922 of JAWNLU010001437.1, forward strand.
GAATGTGTGGACTCTGTGGTATTTGGAGAACGATCGCACCAAATCCTGGGAGGATATGCAAAACGAAATCACTAGCTTTGATACCGTCGAGGACTTCTGGAGCCTATACAATCACATCAAGCCACCGTCAGAAATCAAATTGGGCAGCGATTACTCGCTATTCAAAAAGGGAATCCGACCAATGTGGGAAGATGCCGCCAATAATAACGGCGGCCGTTGGGTAATCGCTCTCAATAAGATACTGAAGGATGACTTGGACAAATTGTGGCTTGATGTGGTAAGCATTAATTATCTCTGTTCATTAATCATGCACTTACCATTATCATTTATGCTACATACTTAGCTACTTTGCTTGATTGGTGAAGTGTTTGATCGTTTCGATGAGATCTGTGGCGCTGTTGTCAATATACGTGGCAAGAGCAACAAGATATCAATCTGGACTGCCAATGGGAACAATAAGGAAGCAATTCTTGAGATTGGGCACAAGCTGCGCGATGCCCTACGTCTGGGACCCCAGAATTTGCTTCAATATCAGCTCCATAAGGATGCAATGTCCAAGCAGGGCTCCAATGTCAAGTCGACATTCACTTTGTAAACTCACAAAATTAATTAAGAGCCTAGCTACCAGTGTTGCATTTTCTTTGAGTAGAATCTAAGTTATAATCGTATTATAGGCGAACACGTAACAATAACATCCACACAAATGCCCGGGCTTAAAGTATATAGTATTACAAATGTACCTTATATATATATATACGAGTATTTGTTAACGAAAATTATTAAAGTTGCTTTTGTTCTTTGTGAATCTCGCGAATAAAAAAAGTATTGAAGCAATATTCATCGAGATTTTCCTTTATTCTTTATAAATTTTAGACTTTGTGCCTGGGACCATAACTATTATAATTAATAAGCAATAATCTTTTATGGTTATTTAAAGACTTTTATTTTATACATCAAATTTAACATTTATGAAAAAATCAGTCTTTAACCTCTTTTTTTAGGAAGTAAATAAAAGTCTTTAAGGACTTTTATTTTTTGTAAACCTTTCGTAAAAAGTCTTTGTAAATATCTTCGCTAATATTTAAGATATACATTTCAAAATTACAACTCCAGTAATACCCACGATATTCTATGAACAATTATCCTCTACTTACTTTTATGCCGATCGGACTTTTAAATTTATTAATCAGAAATAAAAGTCTTTAAAATGTTTTGCTTAAAAATTAAATTTGATTTATAAAATAATAGTATTTAAATAGCCATTAATAAGAATTTTTCAATTACAAATTATTTATTATAAGTTTATTAGCTGTTTGCGAAGATATTGTAAATATATAAAATTGTAAATATTTAAAACAAAAATTGCACTGGTTCTTGTACTTGATTTTTTTAACTTAATTTTTATTCAATAACGTTTTTTTTTAGTCCCTTTGTGCTGACTGAAAGTGAAAGATTTCATCCCACAAGCAAACAATTGTTTTTTTTTCTCCCAAATTATCTAAAAATTAACAATTTCACTCAATCGATTAATCGAATAGAAATGTGGGTTGACAACAAGTCAAGTCTTTCTATTAAACTTAATTACTAATTATAGTTGACACTAGTATGGAACTCGTGGGCGTGGAATTCTATTGGGCGGAGGTGGCAACCCTTTTATAGGTGTGCAACTCTGTCACAAGTGCTGACCGTGTAGCAGTGTTAACATTGCGGTAAAGATAACGAACTCGTGTTTGCTGTCCTGCCACTTATTATAGTGTCATTGTTGTTGTTGTTGTTGTCATTGTTGTTGCTGTTGTCATTATCTGTTGACAGCGGTAGAGCAGAGTTGCCACTGCAGCAGAGACCCTTATCAAAGTGAGAGACGCGTCGCATTATTGAGCTAAATCAGTTGAACGGACACACAAAAACACCGAGCACAAATGCTCAACAAACATACAAACAAAAAAACTAACATATTTATTCGAGGGGTTGACTAAGATATACCCTATAGCAAGTTGTACAGTATTGTTAAGCAGCTGCTCGATTAAATACTTTAGCATTATCGATAAGTCACTTATCATCAGGGATTAAAACCTTAACCGAAACCGTAATCTTCAACCGATTGAAATTTGTAACCGTAACCGAAAATATTTTTGTCCTCTTTACCGAAACCCATTAACCGAACCTCTTTAAACCGAAATAACCGTTTAGTAACCGATTCATTTATAAGGGTTAATTTCGGTTCTGGCCGTCGCAGCTACTGAGCAACTTTGATAACTTTGAACTGCCATAACTTTTTCAAAAGGCAATCAATTTCCATGCGCAATGTAAATTTGAGCATGATTTTTCCTCAAAATTAGTTCTGCATTTAAATTTTGTTCAGTTTGAAAATTCGAAAATTTAGAATTTTTTTGAAATTTTACAGTGTTACCCCTTATCGTTTTTCGAAAAAATTCAAAATTTTCGAATTTTCAAAATGAACAAAATTTAAATGCAGAACAAATTTAGACGTAAAATAATGCTCAAATTTACATTGAGCATGGAAATTGATTGATTTTTGACAAAGTTATGGCAGTTCAAAGTTATTAAAAATCATTACACTGGATCATTCTAGAAACCAGATAACATTATTTTCCAGGCTAAAAAGAGCATTAAGTCTTTTTCATGTAAAGCAATGAATAAAGCTTCTTATTTTGGTCAAACGAAAAGCTTAATTTTTATTTTTTTGTGAACCCAAACCATACCGGTATTTTTAAACCGATACTTATAAAAAACCGATAACAATTACGAAACCGATACTCCAAGATTTTGCATAACCGATAACCGAATATCTGCACCGATATTCGTTTCGGTTTTAATCCCTGCTTATCATACTCGATAAATTCAGTTGAATGTGTTGCAAATATATAATATATATGCCTCGCTATCGCTTTACAGGGTATCTAAATATTGTTTCCCCTGTCCATTTGCCATCGTTTGATTCACATCCATGTCACACTCAGATATGTTTTTAGGCAAAAGTTTAGGCATATTTTTGGCATTTCTCGTAGCTCATTAAATTTTAATGGCCATACAATCATTTCAATCAAACCGACTTATATTATCTGTCCCCCATTATGATCGCATTGCAAATGTCAACTGATGGCAATAATTTGTTGGACGCCTTTTAATAGATACCCGTAAGTGATACCGGCTGACAGTTATCGAAATATATTCGCCTCTGTTAATTTCTGTTAATTTAGAAGCTTTCCTCTCTCACGTATCTTCTTAAGAATCCAATAATAGAATATATTTATTTTATTTTCGACTCCATCATTTATGGTAGGGTATTATTTCAATTGTATTAATTCCATTTTTAAGCCCTGTACTTAAAAAATACAAGGTATCTATGGGATTTGTTAGAAATATACAGATAGTCAAGAAAGAAAATAAAGATTCACATACATATTTGTTTTTTATTTTTTAAAATAGTTCAGCTCAATAAAAATTGTTTTTTTAATTTGTTTTTTAACTTATTTCATAGACTAGAATAAGAAATAAAATAAAAAACTATAAAAAATATATGTAATTATGTATATATTTTTGGCAAAATAAATTGTTTAAGTTTTTAATTTTGTCAAAACACTTTCTTGACTATCTGATAATATTATAACTAAGCATTAAGAATCCATATGATCATGTCTGAATCTTTGTCCACTCAGAACTTAGAGACATACAAATATAAGTAGATCTAGTTTATTTGAGCTTTAAGAAAATAAACTCGAAGTTTATTCAAGAAACAATTTTAAGCAGCATTGACCAAAAGTACAGGGTCTCTCACAGTAGAGTTGAGTTTGCTCGACTGCAGCCTTATTAAATCGTTGAAAGTTACCAATGTAAGTTTCAAATAACCTTCTCACATCGATTCCTTGATTTTTCGAATGCCATGAGCCGAAAACTATGCTGAATAAATGTGTGTGTGCTTCGATGCGGGTTTGGAATTTGGAATGAGTCTGAGTGGCGACTTTACTGGCTGTTGCATGCCACAGAAAATGATGAAAAAAAGCTACAAAATAATAAAAGCGAAAGGGAGAAAAAAAAAAATTGTTAATGCTCACAATTTGCACAAAGAAGCTTTACAAAACAGGGCGCTGAAATGCAGCCACTTAGTTCATGAATATGCATGTTGTGTGTTTACTATGCACACTAACAACAGCATATGTGTGTGTGTGTGTGTGTGTGTGTGTGTGTGTGTGTGTGTGTGTGTGTGTGTGTGTGTGCTATTAGTAGCTGTCACTCGTTACATGTATGTATGCATATTCGGTTGTCCCTCCATTTTGGCCAAATGCTCGTCTGTCCATCCGTCCATCTGTCCATCTGTTCATCTGTGGTCCTTCGCCTGCTCGCGTAGCGTTGCCACTGTTTACTATTAAATTAGCATATGAAAGAGATGCAAGCACACATTCGCACACACTTCACACACACACACACACACACATACGTATGAGTATAGTCACTCATGTATGTTCTCGCACATACTTGGATGTGAGTTCGTTTTGAAAATTCAGGCAAATGTTTGACTGAGATCCATGATGCAAAACTAGCAAAATGCGTGGATTTTATTTTCGTTGTATGTGCACATATGTACATATATGTTTGTGAGTATATATGTACATATATCTATGTGCTTATGCTTGTGTATTTGTACATATGAAAGTACTTGTCAGCTGCACATTCAAACACATCCTATTCCGAATTTTTAAATCTGCTTCTGACTGAAATTGAAATCGGCTTTAACGCTGAAAACTTATAGAATTTCTAATGAGCGTTGCGTATACTTAATGAGCGCACTGTGTGCATAGAACTTTGTAGATATTTTTCTTATACATCCATACATACATAAAACACATTTCCTTGATTGATTCGATAACTTTGCCAAAGTGCGAGTCATGTTTCAAAATTAAAATTTCACAATATACAATTTTCCAACTTGTTAATTAGGCACCGGAAATGAAAAAGAACTAAAGTTATGACAAGACTTTGCAATTTTAATAGGCGCAGCTTGAATTTGTAAGCATCTATGACTACACTGATAAAAAAGTGTTCTAAAATCAAGATTTTGGTCTAAAAAATGCGTCGAGAACAAAAAATTCTTAAATTTAGAAAACACATCTTGATTTTAAAAACATTTCAAATAAGAATAAGTTCTTAATTTAAGACCAAACAGTCTTAAATTTCAACCAAAAATAAAAAAATAAGCCAGGTGTTTTAAACTTTAAACTTATTTTTTAAATTTATACTTTTTTTTTATAAATATTCCGATCATATGTTTTTTCCTTAGGTAGAGCGCGTTTCGATCCCTCGACTTGTTACAAACTGAAGCGGCGACTTTAACCAGAGCGCACGAGTGTCATTATTGTCTTCATATTAAATATGACATATTTATATTTTTTTATCAATTTAAGATTTTTAATTCTTATATTAAGAACTGCGACTTTTTAGATTAATATTCTTAGTTTTATTAATTTGGTCTTAAAATGGTCTTATTTTAAGAACAAAATATTTAAGATGAATGTTCTTGATTTTAGAAGTTGGTCTTTTTTTTCAGTGTAAGTACAATCAGAACAAGTGGGGAACATGAAAATCGAAATTGAGTATTAAGTTTGAAGATGGAATATTTTAGGAGATGCAGTGACAGCTTTCGCGCCAACATTGGCCAATCCAATGATCCAGCTTCATGCAGTACTGATGGCACTTGGGATAGTGCGGATGGTAGCGGGATTGCTCCTGGCAGAGACCCCGATCCATGGCGATAGCTCGCGATTTGATAGAAACGATGCCAAGTGGCTTTGATGTCGTTGTCGCATCCGATACGAATACTTCCTTTGACGCAGAGTCACCTCCATCTAGTTCATCATCCAGCACGGGCGTTGGCTCCGGTGCTGGAACTGGAGCTGGAACTGGAGCTGGAACTGGAACTGGAACTGGTTCTGGGGCAGCATTTGCTTCACGCCGCCATTGTAGTCTTCTGGCCTGACCGGTGCTCATACAGAGGCACAGGCAAAGGCCCAGACATAGGATCCACATTTGCAATAATTATCTCTCACGTCTCACGTCTTGAATGCTGCGAATTTGAATTTAGATCTGCGAGTCTGTTTCTCATGCGATTCTATACAGCAATTGGCATCAATATTAAATATCAATGCCTCAATGCAGTTTCACTTTTCTAGCTTTTGCTAATCAGACGCTTCAAGGTCAGAGGTCAGCGCTAATCAACAATGCCGCGACTCAGATTTCATTTCTATTGCAAAACACACACAAAAAAAGAACAACACATTTATTCAGATCGTCACTATGATCGAATATTGATAGCAATGCCAAATGTACAGTGTACAGTGACTCAAAACGATTTTCAGCCACCATCTTATTCAATAGAAATACAGCAGAAAATCATGATTAAAAGTTATCTTTGTAGATCAGATAACTCTGTTTCTTTCAGTTCGTGAACTGGAAGAGTGTTTTATTTTGCGAATTTAAGAAATAATGATATGAGATTAAAATATTATAACTAAAATTGAATGAGACAATTTGTTATAATTTATTTACTCTTTTCTTATTAATTGTGAATTGCTTAATCTTAATAATATCTTATATAATTGGCATAAGCTTGTAAAACTACGAATCGAAGTAAAAAAATAATAGATTGAAAAAAGTAACAGATTGATATGGAAAAACCATTTACGATATATCTTAAATATCACAAATTTGACTTAAATATTTAAAATGTTCTTTAAATGTATAATTATTTCAAATTATAATTTGAAAATTTCTTAATGGAACTATTTATTATAATTTCCTTTCTTTTTTATTAATTGATGAATTGATTAATCTTAATAATAATCGAATAAATAAAAAATTATAAACGTAGTAATATATTGATATGTAGAAAACATTAACGATACATTTTAACTATCATAAATATATAAACATATAAATATACATATGTTCATAAATGTATAATTATTTCAAAATATAATTTGGAAACTTCTTAATGGAACTATTTATTAAAATTTCCTTACTTTTTTTATTAATTGTAAATTGCATAATCTTAATAATAATCGAATAAATAAATATTTATAAGCGTAGTAATAGATTGATATGCAATACACATTTTCGAGATATCTTAAATATCAGAAATATGACTTAAATATTTAAAATGTTCTTTAAATGTATAATTATTTCAATATATAATTTTAAAAGTTCTTAAGGGAATTATTTATTATAACTTCTAATCTTTTTATTAATTGTAAATTGCTTAATCTTAATAATATTTTAAATAATAAGCATCAGATTGTAGAATTACGAATCGAAATAAATAAATAATTATAAACGTTGCAATAGATTGATATGGAAAAACCATTGACGACATATCTTAAATATCATAAATATGATTTAAAATTTAAATATATAATTATCTCAATAGATCAATTGTTGTTCAAATTTTAGTTTGTGCATTTTGATTTCTTATGGTTGTTCATTTAAATTTGTTTTCACATTTAAATATTTTTAAATTTTTACTCCGATTTCAATGTCCACATGACTATGTATAATTATGAACAAAACCCTTTGATTGTCTCAGTCATGTCATGGTCACTTTATGGTCAAACCCATCATCAATTCTATTGCTTATCAGCTCCAATTATTACACAATTTTCTATCGTTCAAAACACACATATACACTTAGTACTATATAAAAGCCTCAATTATGTTTACACATAAGCAACAACAACCAAGAATTGGAGGAATAGAATGAGGAGAGGGAGAGGGGAGGGGGGAGGGGGAACGATCAAAAATGTTGAGCTGAAATTTATGCGGAAATTTGATTTTTATGTGCGCGAATGTTTTAGAGGCTGCTTGTAAAGTAAGTAAAATTGATGGGCGACGGACAAAGCAGTTAAAGGAACATCAAAATGCTTGGCGAGGCAAAACTGGCAAACATTGTGGGCTAATTTTTGGCACACAAACATGCACGGAAACGCATAAAAGTCCATTTGCTTTAAAATGCAAAAACAATAACAATAATCATAATAATAATACACAATAACAGTAACGACAACGACAACGAAGCAGCAGTCAAATATACGATGGTACGAGTGTTATTCTCTATAAAGAACAGCTGCCAAAACAACTTTTAGAATGTTTGCCAATTTCCCCATGCGACTCAACCACCCGCCATTTAGCATCACCGAGTGCTGCCTTCTCCTCTGCCATCTCCTCTGCCTCTGCCTCATTTTACAAATTCTCCAAAAGAAGTCAATAAAATTATGTAACATAAAATTGTGGCGATTTTCCCGCCTCATCATCAATTGAGCAGCGCCATTAGTGGCCGATATGAAACTGCATTTCCCATTATTTATGATGTGAATTCTATGGCGCATTTATGAAATAAAGAATATGTACATCTTTATCTCCACACATCATATTGGAATATTAAAAACAAGTTATAATTTATCAAAAGAAACTCATAAAGTATGTGCTTAGCAACGGAAGTATCTATAAAATCTATATAGATTTTGTAGAGAATTGCTTTTGAAAACAATCGTTCAAAATGTCAATTTAAAAATAATTTAATTTAATTAAATAAATTTTAAATTTGAATAAATTGCTCAAATCTGACAATTAAATTTGCATTTAAAAAATTAATTAATTTTAATTCAATAAGTTTTACATTTTAGTGCACTGGTGAAAAAAATGTTCTAAAATTAAGATTTTGGTCTCAGAACTAAGAGTTTTGGTCTAAAAAATGCGTCGAGAACATAAAATTCTGGAATTTAGAAAACACATCTTGATTTTAAGAACATTTAAAATAGGAATAAGTTTTATATTATACTATTATATTTTTTATATTCCGATTATATGTTTTTTCCTTGGCTTGAGCGGGTTTCGATCCCTCGACTTGTTACCAAACTGAACACGGCGACTCTAACCAGAGCACCACGGTGACATTTTTGTCTTCATATTAAATACGACATATTCATATTTTATTAATAATTTAAGATTTTTAATTCTTATATTAAGAACTGCGAATTTTTAGATTGATATTCTTAGTTTTATTAATTTGGTCTTAAAATGTTCTTATTTTATTCTTGATTTCAGAAGTTGGTCTATTTTTTAAGTATGTACATATATAACTCTTTAAAATGTTTATAATATTTGAAAGCTTTAGTTGGCTTGGTTCTAGGAGCACCGACCATTTATTTATATGTCGAATGATAAAATGATGATAATAATGATGATGAAAAATGTAAATTCCTGATATGAATACTAGACATAATTATAAGGGATTGCTTACAAGAAAAATCGTCGCAGATTTGTCAATATGTGCATGTTTTATGCCTTGAAATGAAAATATAAAAGCTTTCCCAGCCGGCAACGTATAAATCAATGACTGTACATTTTCCATTTTCCATTTTGCAATTGCTTAAGAAAAGCGCAAAACCATTCAGAAAATCACTTGAGGCGTCAATAGCAAATTGATTTGGTAAACCACAAAGTCAGGCCAAAAGACAAAGTATAATCTCAACAGCTTTCGAATTTGTTAAAAAGCCGACGTAAATATTACAAAAGACTGCCGTCTAAACGATTTAATTTCGTTACCGGAAATGAAGCAGAATAATCGTTCAAAATAAACAAATAACAAGAAAAGCATCAAGTAAAAATGTTATTATTATCAATAAGCGACATGTAGATGCTCTGTCTTTCTCTTTTAAAAACATATATATTCTTGATCAGTAATTCGATTTCGAAATAATATATGATTATTTTTTTTAATAATATATTAGACCAAATAATATATTAGACCAAATTTTACGTTGCTAAAGAGTGAGTACAGGGTCTCAAACAGTAGAGTTGAGTGCATTGCTGAACCAATAAATGAAGCCTTATCATTCAAAGATAGAAAACTTTTTTCGAAAAAAATAATTTTAAAATTTAAAAACTTGTTGATAAAGTTGTCGATTTTTTTTTACAACTGGGCGAATCTAGTCAAAGTATAATAATTTACAAAATATGTATTTTAAATGTATAATAATATTTAATATAAACTAAATTATTTTCCTACATTTCAGTTGAAATTCTCTTGTTATTTAATTATAATACTAATATTTAAAGAACTTTTTATCTTATTGACACAATTTTTTGTATGCCCAGTTTGGTAGAGTATATGAACAGGTAGAGAAAATGCAAGGAATTGTAGAAAAATTTGCTCAACTTGTTGATGGCCTCGACTGACGGTCATGAAAAGATATTATCAGTGGGGCAACTTTTATGTATTTTTTCTTTATTTTGTTATTTTGTTGTTTTTGGTGGCTTTAATTAAAAAAGTTTCCTTTTGGTCTTCCTGGCTTCTAAGTTTGTCATGGCAACTAACTGAGAAGCTCGTATGTGCCTAAACATGTATGTACATGGATATATGGATAAACTAATATACACATACATGTATAAAAATATATATATTACAAACCAGTTATTATTTATTATATACATAAGTATTGACTTATGTCGAACATGTATTTTGTTTTTGATTCGATGTTTTGACATCAAAAATGTTTCATAACTTCAATAATATACATACATACTCATGTGTACAAAAGGCAATGGGTCTGTCCTCGTCAATCCTCCGTCTCTCGGTTGACATTGCCATTGCTCGGCTACACTCAGTTCCTTTTCAGATAAAAGAAATATGTTAATCAAAAGTAAAATCAAAAGCAATATGCAGACAGTCCCCATTCCCCATTCAACATACTTCGTCATTCTTGGGAACCCCCGAAATTTGAAGTCGGATGTGTGAGGAAACCAAAAAAAAAAAATTCACTTATGTATGTTGATTTAATTAAATTTTCATACTTATGTATGGGTAAGTCTGTATGTCTGTATAAGTGAACGTAAATGCGCTTTCAAGCTGCCAAGTTACTCGTACTTCCAAAGAACTGCTCCGAATATCGAATGAGTGCGAGAATCCCATTAACATATGAGGAGAGGAAACGAATCCAGTGCTCATCAGAAATCATAATAAACAAAGGGCAGCAAGAAACGAAGAAATAACAAGACCGAGTAGATATTCTGTAAAAAAATAAACACATTTCTTATATGAAAACTTATTGTTGATTTGTATTTATTATATTTAAAAAAATAATAAGATTAATATATTTAATACAATCATTTGAATGCTAGAGATTTATTTATAAATTAGATATAATAAATGTACACATATAAATATGTCTAGAAAGATTTTTAGGAATATAGTCCATAAGATCCCTGAGAGCATGTGTTTTCAAATACATATCATTCCTATCTGCATACATTTGAATCATACTGAAAATATGCCTCTTGGAGTGAACATACCCAGAACATAGTCTTAGGTATAGAGTATAGAAATAACAACATCGACAACGACATCAGCCATAACATTAAACTCAAGGAAAGTCACAGACATCGTCATGCTGATTGTATTTGTATTGCAAATCATATACAAAACACAATAGACTTTGAAGCAACAAAAAAAAATCACGATAAAAGAACAGTTTCCTCACCCGAATCATATAAGGAATATAAATTTGACTTTAAGAAGTTAAGCAGACTAGTTACAAATAATGTCAAAGTACTTTAATGTCGAAGACATTGTTTGACATTGTCTGTTATTATCGTGTTTGTTTAAAGACAGAAGCGGACATATTCTATAGAGTATACATATTATATAAAGAGGTACACGTCAATCTGAGATGTATGGTTTTTGAAATATTGAAAACTATCTCTATAGGATGTTACATATATTTGTTTTGGCACTAGTCACTGAAAATTATAATGAGAATCTTAAATTCGATAACATTTCTACTAATTAATAAATATTTATAATATTAATGATATGAATCGTAATAATATTAAGAAATACTTTTTGAAACGAATCCAGTCCCAAGACAATTTTATTTTATTTTGTTATCAATTAGTATTATATTTAGATAATATTATTAAACATAATTTTGGAAATAAATAAATATTATATTTATTTAGATATTATTATTATTATATATTATTATATTATTATTATTATATTTAGATAATATTATTAAACATAATTTTGGATATAAATAAATAGACTCTCACATATGCATTTGAGTTCTCACATTTGTGACTTTGGATTGAATTGGATAGATTTGATATTGTTTAAGGCTTGTCTATAAATTCGATATTAAATGTAAATTGGCAATTTAATAAATGGGACGCAAATAGAAAATTGAGTTGCGAACACATAAACACTCAAATCCTGTATGTATACATACATCACACACACACTCATGCACAGACAATGGCTAACACATAAAGTCAGCATTATTATCGTTACCTCAGTGCTTATCGGGACATTGGGTACAGGGTACAATGTACAGGGTACAAAGGCACGGGGACTGAGAAGCACAGAGGGCACAAGGAACAAAAGACAATCACGAACAAAACAATTTGATAATTAATCGTTTTGAACTCTCGACTGCTCCCGGTTTAATATAATATATGGCGCAGCATAATCACATCATATCATTTATATCGGATGGTTGTGTGCGTGCGAACCGGAACCGGAAACGGCAAAAACGATGTTGTTGTTGTTGCCGGGAAGTCGCCAAAAACCTTTTTTTTTGTAGACGTCATTGCCGTGATATGCTGAGGAGGCCTTTTAATCCTCTGACTGTCTGACCGACTGACCGCAACGTCTGATGTTTAATAAGCCTTTATGATTATGTACATATCATATTCACTTGATTAATTGTATGTGGAAGTATTTTTCAGTATCTAAATACATATTTATCAATATTTTTATTATATTTGAGCTGAGTTGAGTTGAGTTTTCAGTGAAGATATTCTGGAAGTGTATATATTTAACCTGTTCTAATTACATTCTGGAGCCACTTTGCGAATTGAATTTAATTTGAGTTAATCATTTGAACATTTTTTGGTAATTAACCTGAGTGCAACTGGAATAAATAAATAAATATTGTATGCTATAAAATAAAAAGTGAATAGTATATGTTCATATAATCAGCAAAAATAATAAAAATAAAAAATAATTATTATTTTCAAATTTGTATACAAAGTTTAACCATAACTTTTATTTTAAATTTGTATAATAAAAATTTAAAAAATTCAAATATCTTTTGAACTAAATGAGCTATGTATGTATATATGATCTAGCTCCTTTAGCTCAAAACATATTTGAATTCAATTTTTATAATAAAAATTTAAAAATAATAATTATTTTTTATTTTTATCATGTAAATTAATTTTAATAATTAATAATAATTTTAAAATAAAAAATTGCAATTAAAAGTTTATCCTGTTTTTGAATTTGCCGTAAAAAAAAAACATATATATATTTTTCTCACTTTTCTTGGAGGCTTTTAGTGCCTCAATTTTTTGAAACTCATAACTCTTATTTGCGGTCCCTAGTTTTAAATACAATTGAACTACACTAGTTACACTTGCTAACGATTGATGACGTGTAGATTATTGTGACTCTATAGATTCGATCTATCTTAACAAATGCCAATAATACTATATATAATTTTAATGTATGTGCATAGGACTCGCATAACATTGCTTTAACACATATGCACTAAAAGAAAAGATGAACTTCTGAAATCAAGAACATTAATCTAACATATTTTGTTTTTAAAATAATACCACTTTAAGACCAAATTTTGAATACTATGAATATTAATATAAAAAATCGCAGTTCTTAATAAATATCTTAAACTGTTAGAAAAATATAAATATATCAAAATAAAACAACAATAAAAATATTATAAGTTTAAAACCTGACTTATTTTTTGTTTATGTTATCTTGAGTATTTAAAACAGTTTGGTCTATAAATAAGAATTTTGTCTAATTTGGTCAAGATGTGTTTACTAACTTTAAGAATTTCATGTTCACGTCGCATTTTTAAGACGAAAGTTCTTAGTTCTGAGACCAAAATATTGATTTTAGAACCTTTTTTTTATCAGTGTGTGTGTGTATTTTGAATTGTGTATAAGCCTTGCTGGAAGCCATATTGAAACGCTTGTCAACTAATTGGGTTACACTTGAATACGAGCATACACAATGATTACGATGAGATGTTGGCAACTCAAATGTATCATTGGTCAGTTGACTAGCTGAGTATCGTAGTTGGTCTGTCTGGCCACAGAAACTTGTCATTTAGGCCAACATTGTCAAACAATTACATGACTTTACAATTAATTTGTCCTAACAATATGATAACAGTTCAAAAGTGACAATGATATGGGATAGGATGGAATGGGAGTCATCACTCCGAGGAGATGGAGACAAAAATATGTTCTGTCAGATTCTAAGGCCAAGCCACATGCTCGTGTAAATGTAAATGAAAATTTTAAGTGCACAGTCAGTATCTGAAAAGGAGGAGGAGGACGAGGAAGTTGGGTTTGTCGACTGGTCGATGTGATAATGAAATTTACAGCAGTGAACGCAATGGCAATGGCTTTCTGACTTGGATGGGCGATGCCAACGTCTACACTGAAAAAAAGACCAACTTCTAAAATCAAGAACATTAATCTTAAATATTTGTTCTTAAAATAAGACCATTTTAAGACCAAATTAATAAAACTAAGAATATTAATCTAAAAATTCGCAGTTCTTAAATCAGGAATTAAAAATCTTAAATTGATAAGTAAATATAAATATGTCATATTTAATATGAAGACAAACCCGCTCGAAACCCGCTCTAGCCAAGGAAAAAACATATAATCGGAATATTTATTATAAAGACAAAAAAAAAAAAAGTATAAATTAAAAAAAAAAATAAGTTTAAAGTTTAAAACACCTGCCTTATTTTTTTATTCTTGGTTTGAGAACTTAAGACTGTTTGGTCTTAAATTATGAACTTATTCTTATTTGAAATGTTCTTAAAATCAAGATGTGTTTCCTAAATTTAAGAATTTTATGTTCTCGACGCATTTTTAGACCAAAATTCTTAGTTCTGAGACCAAAATCTTGATTTTAGAACATTTTTTTTTCAGTGTAGCTTGCTGTCACTGTCTGTGAGTTGGAGTCGGAGTTGGAGTCGGAGGATTTCAGGCAATGGATATCATCGGCCTGGTGACACTCAAGAGCCGCTGTCCTTGTTGTTAGATCAACGGCTCACACACTAACTCACACTAGCACAAATGCGTTGTAATCTAATCAAATGACAATATACTCCAACCCTCAACTCAGCTATCGTTGTATATTAGCCAGACTGTTGCTGACAGAGGCACACATTACGACTATGTATGTATCAGAGAGCTGCAACGGGTATGTTCGTGTATGAGCGCTCACCATTGCCAAAAATTCAATTTAATCTACCAGCGGCTCAGCCGCAATGTGTTTCGTTCGAGTTGTGCGTGTCTATCAGAGAGCTGCAACGGGTATGTTCGTGTATGAGCGCTCACCATTGCCAAAAATTCAATTTAATCTACCAGCGGCTCAGCCGCAATGTGTTCGTTCGAGTTGTGCGTGTCTATGTTTACGATCGTGTAACGGACACGATTTCTTGTTTACGAACTACTCGGCTCGATCGTGTGCCGTTTATGACGATACACAAATGAACGGACGATTTGGGTATGACTTGAGCGCATGACTCTCGTGTGCGTATGGGTAGACACTCGAGCCACTCGAGTGTCCGTTTGTGTATCTAAACGAGCGTCCGCTTGGGTATCTGTTCACGCCTTCGTTTGCGTATGTGTACGACCCCTTGTTTGGGTATATACATAAATGAGTAATGGTTTTGTGGTGCATATGCGAGCGTTTACATATGTACGTGTAAGCATTTTTATACTTTTATTGTTTGTATTATTGAAAGAAAATAAAAACAATAAAACACAGAATTTATTTTATTTGAAAAATACTTTTAAAATGTATTACTTATATTCGATTTTATTTATTTTTAAAATAAGATCTAATGCTTCAAACATTTCTTTGACTAAACTTTTTTATGAATGTTTAACGAATGTAACTAATTAATATTGACTTTATTCTAAAAGTTATACTTTTTTATATTTTCTTATGCTCATTGACTAAATTTAATTTGTAATTGGGACAACCATTCAGGTCCACAATTGCAAAAAAGACATTAATTATCTACCTATCTATTACCTTCTTATAAAATTTGCGAAAATTTCCAAAAGTACGTGGGAAACCTTGTAACCCGTCGGCCAAAAAATTTTGAAGCCTTTCATGTATTTATTACCTATTAACTACACACTTTATCAGGTACGCCCAAAATACAAATTGTCAAAAAAAACCCATCAGTTGGGCTCAGTTTTAGGGTACGTCCGCCTGTTTCATTCATGCATTGCAACGAATAAAATATACCTGTAAACTTTACGGGTAACAAGTAGAAAAATAATGCTACTTTTATCCACTCTGTATACAAATTTTAATATTTTCATTGTATATTTATTTAAATCAATTAAAATTATAGAAATATTTTAAGCATAGTGCATACTATTTCATTTATGTACACATATACGTACGTATATGTAATGTAAGCGTAAACGCTGCTACGTGCTTGCACATTTTGCTTTTTCGAGTGGCTCGAGTTTGAACTCGAGTGGCACTGGAGTATATTGTATCTCGGCTACCATGAGCGTTCGGAGCACAAACGAACAGAACGATCATGACTCGTGATTAAACAAAAACGCACGATCACAAACGATCATCATGATTTCTGACGGTGTGGTTCGAACTGAGCGTTCGACTCAAACGCTCAGTTCAAACGATCCGCTCCGCTCGCTCAAACAAAATGAAAAAATCATAATGAGTTCGAGTCAATGTTCGAGCCTGATCGAACATTTCTTACCCGTTGCAGCTCTCTGGTATGTATGTTGTGTCTCTTTCGATATTGTTAGCTCTGTCTCTTTTACTGTTTGCGTTCAGAGTGTGTGTGTGTGTGTGTGTGTGAGTCGGTCGGACGGTTCTGTCTGAGCTGCAATTTAAACGTCATTTATTTTAAATGTAATAACTATTTCAGCATGCAGTCAGTTGCCGGTTGCTTGCCTGATTGTAAAAATGATTGCATGTAATCACTCATACGACACATTGACCAACACAATGCCAACCCATCAACCCATCAACCCATCACCGACCATCGTGTTTTGTTTGTAAAACTGATTTGTTATGCCTCGCATCTTGTTATCGATTTCAAAATACAATCAATCATTCTTCAGAGCGCGCTTACAGAAAGTTATCCCATTTTGTCTGTCATTTGAAGGAGATGGAATACTTGAAATTGCATCAAAATGCATCCATAATCCTTCACATCTTATTTTCTGATATTTTGTTCAATGGCTTGCATCAAGTTACGAGTATACCAACATTTAGTGATACTTAAAGAAACTATTAATGTTTTTATATTGATTTTCGTCGGAATTTAATACCGAAACTGAGCCGAGATTATGATCATAGAATTTGTGACACTACTTTATACATTGATGTTTATAAATATCCCAGAAGAAATCTCATACAATTATAATTGATCGCTGAATTGTGATACTAGTAAACCAAAAACCACAAAAAGTCACATAATAAACAAATACGTTCAAATACGATTATACATACAGTTAGTGAAAAAAATGTTTTGACAAAATTAAAAATATACACATTTTTCTGAACAAATATATATTTTTTTTATGGATCTTTATTTTAGTTCTTATTTTATTATTGGTCTGGTTCTTAGAAAAAGTTATTAAATAAAAATAATTTTCATTACACTTTACTATTATATATTTTACTATGTGATATTGTGATATAGTTCACGGATTTGAACCAAATGTGGTCAGGATATAGAGGACCAATCCAGATAGTTATTCAGTAAGATTGGTTGAGATAAAAGATGGGCACGGGCCTTTTCGGGCTTCGTATCTCGCGGGCCTATTCAACAAAATCCACGGGCTTCGTGCCTGAAAATCGCAAACGGGCTTTTTTCCGTTCGTGCCCGGCCCTCAGCTAAAAGCCCGACGCCCGGTAGGCTCGAAAACTCATACAATTTTTCTGTATGATGCCCAGTTAATATCAAATAGATATCGATACGTATCTATATGTTTAAAATTGACGCTCTAAAATTAAAACTTAATATGAATTAATTTAAAAAAAAGTTAAAAATAAAAATCATCAAAAAATATTTTTTATAAATATGTGAACTTTTTCTTGACTAACTGTACGTGCAAAACTACCGATGAATATACATTTATATACATACATATTTGTGTGCTTCAGTGTTGGCGATTTAGCAATTTTTTCAGTCGGAAAAATTATCAAATATCCTAAATACAAATATTTATAGTTTTTTATAAATTCGTAAAATTAATTAAAACCGCGCACATTTGGTTACAGAAAATGAAGAATGAAGAGGAAGCCCAATAATAATATACATATGTATGTACATATGCATGATTAAAATCTAAATTCTTGAAAAAAGTATATTCTGCATAGTATTTATTTTTTATCCTTATCCGAGTAGTTGGCATCACTGTTGAGAAGCACAACATTTTAAACAAAACATTTTCTTGAGATCAGTTCATATCGAATGCTCCAGCGGTTCGTGTCGTTCTTAGATGAATATTTGAAATTGAATTTGCTGAAATTGCGCATTTATCTGCGGATCGAGATAAGTTCGTTGAAAATGTCTACAAAGCACCTTTTTCATTAAATACTGATTTGCCTTGGATGTTGCGTGATCTCAAGATGGTCTGTGTGACTCAAATCGATGGTAAAACTCATGAGACTCCGCAAACTCTTGGGTATTATCGCGATCCGATGCCAATTGAATATCCTATTATCTTGGACAAGGGAAATCAGGAGTACATTAAAAAATACCATGCGTATATGAGAAACCTAACTGCATGAAATATCTTATGTCTCAGCGTAATTCAGGAGAGTTTGACTTTTGCACCAATCGCGGAATATTGGTTAAAATGATGACATCATTTTTTGATTTTGATTTCGTGGCCATTAAGTTTAGGGGATGTATTTATCTAAAGTATAAAATGAACACCTCTGAGGAGTTTGTTCACAGGGCTGAAGTTCTGAAACAACATTTAATGGTTGGTAAGTACTAGAGGTCTGCAAAAATGCATTCAAGATGTTATTTTACACTGAAAAAAAGACCAATTTCTAAAATCAAGAACATTCATCTTAAATCAAGTCGAGGGATCGAAAACACACCCTCTAGCCAAGGAAAAAACAGATAATCGGAATATTTATAAAAAAAAAATCCAAAAAAAGTATAAATATCAAAAAAAATTTATATTATTTTTTTATTTTTGGTTTGAGAATTTAAGACTGTTTGGTCTTAAATTAAGAACTTATTCTTATTTAAAAAGTTCTTAAAATCAAGATGTGTTTTCTAAATTTAAGAATTTTATGTTCTCGACGCATTATTTAGACCAAAATTCTTAGTTCTGAGATCAAAATCTTGATTTTAGAACATTTTTCTTATCAGTGTAGATACACACTCTGTGTTTATATCAAGGGTATGGTATGCACACGGAATATTTACCCAAATCTAAATTAAATGTAATGTGTTGTTACAATAAATTTAATATAATATATGTTTCAAATCAATTATTTCATTACATTTTCCAGATACTCCGGGTGGCATTCCAGATACCAAAAAGTCCATCGATTACAGCAAGCAAAACTATGGAACTTTTAGTGCCAAGTTGGGAAAATTGCGACTTTTATATACTGCGGACGTGATCGGCGTGGAGAATAGCGAACCATTAGGAGATTTGTGAGTTAATCGAAGAATCTTTCTAAATCGAATTGTATTTAATGTACTGTTTATATTTGTATATTAGAAATGATCCAGATGTACTGCAACGGTGCAAATTGACTTTGCTAAAAGTTTATCCAATTCACTGCAAGAATTGGATGAAGAATTACCGCATGAAAAGCTGGTTACTTCAGGCCCATTTAGTGGGCATAGACCAGATAAAATTTGCTGGCTATACAAGTAATGAAGAGATTCCCTTAGCAATTACTACAGAGAGCTGTGAGAAGTTAATCAATGTAAGACAATAAAATGGATTTGTTGTAATCACTTCTAATCTATAAATTGTATCTTTTGATTAGGAACAGGAATGGTCCCTCTCCAATCAGTTGACTCAACTTCACCATTTTCTCAGCGAGATTAAAGACGTTATGTCTGATGTTGACTGCCCTTATACGACCTACGTCTTCAAATTGAAGAACAAGTCGGTCTTCTACAAGTGCATTAAGGGTAAAAACAAGGAGAGTTTTCTTAATCAAGAGTACATTGATTTCGTATTGGGATCCTAGTGACTTATTGATAACTTCAGTTAAATATTTGTGTTTCGGTTTATTCACAGTTTTTAAAATTGAATTTTGTACAATATGCGAAATATAGAATTACAAACAAATAATAGAAAAAATTTGCTCAACTTTGTCCTGTCTAAAATTTTACTCTGGTTGCCCAACGCATAAATCAGACAACTGGCTGCCAGTTGCCACCTGCTGGTTCCAAGAACTTAGAAAGATGCCACAAACATTTGAAATTATGAAAGCTCAGAGTGAAGCGCAGCAAGTTACATAAACAAGTTGAAACAATTATGAAATTATATAAGAAAGTTTCAGTCAAGCTACTGAGAAGATAAAATGCTGCACTAAGGATAAGCTCAAATTTATTTCATTTATGAATCTTTTTATTTTCTCGATCACTACAACGATCTAGATCTGACAATATTGGAATCTAATTAAATATTCTTGTTCAAAAACAAGTTCACCGACTTATTGTTAAATCGAATCATTATGTTCGACAGCTGCCTGATACCATTAAGCAAATAACCTAGAGAGAACTCACCCCATACAACTGAAAGTGCCTCCACTGAAAAAATATTTATATTGGATTGGGATTGGATTACTTAGGAAATACTTTAAAGATATGCGAGTATGTAACTAGAATGCTGTGTTCTGCAAATTTCATTTAAGAGTAAACTATTTCTATTAATCAATTGAATTGCGGCTTTCAAAGCTATTCAAACTCTGCCACAGACCTTATCTATTCATGAGGGAATGAATTCAGAGACCATGTGAAGTCAATGCTTGACCATCTCAGCGATAAGATATGTAGTTGTGCGTTGAAATTGAAAGCAGTCAGCGACTGAGATAATGATGCCCAGAACACATGTTAATGTGCTTGTAGTATGTAGTACTCCTACACTGATAAAAAAAACGCTTATCAAATCAAGATTTTGGTCTCAGAACTAAGAATTTTGGTCTAAAAAATGCGTCGAGGACATAAAATTCTTCAATTTAGAAAACACATCTTGATATTAAGAACATTTCAAATAAGAGTAAGTTCATAATTTTAGACCAAACAGTCTTAAATTTTCAAACCAAAAATAAAAAATAAGGCAGGTGTTTTCAACTTTAAACTTATCTTTTTTTTTTCGATATTTAAACTTTTTTGGATTTTTTTTTTAAATATTCCGATTATATGTTTGTTCCTTGGCTAAATGGGTTTCGAACCCTCGACTTGTTACCAAACTGAAGCGGCGACTCTAACCAGAGCACCACGGTGCCATTATTGTGTCCATATTAAATATGACACATTTATATTTTCTTATCAATTTAAGATTTTTAATTCTTATATTAAGAACTGAGAATTTTTAGATTAATATTCTTAGTTTTATTAATTTGGTCTTAAAATGGTTTTATTTTAAGAACAAAATAATTAAGATGAATATTTTGGATTTTAAAAGTTGGTCTTTTTTTTCAGTGCAATGGGTTACAAATAAATAAATAATATATTTTTCTAACAATTTAATATTTTTAACTGCAATTTTTTAGATTAAAATTTTTAGTATCAGTAATTTGGTCTTATTTTAAGAACAATATATAGAAGACAAATGTTCCTGATTTTAAAAGTTGGTCTATTTTTTCAGAGTGTAGTACTCCTATACTATACTCTACTTACTATATCAGTATACAGTTTCCAGTGTTCGGTATTCAGTTCCCTTTGGACAGTACTTGCATTATTTCACTCACATACGAGACGGAGGTCATCTGCATATTCTGCATACGAACATATGTATCTGTATATGTATATGTATCTGTGTGTATGTCATGCTAACGTTCAAAATTTAACGGGCCATGACAATGGCGATTGAACTGCAGGAATAAGGGAACGGAAAAGGGGCCGGGAGCGAGAGCGGAAGTAGGAGCTCGTTCCTTGCTCGCCTGTGATTAAAATGATATTTTCAGACAATGTCAAGCAGCGTGTGACTAATGGGTCTATGGGTTGTCCGAAATGTCTGTTATTACTTGATAAATCTTGTCGGTCACACATTTTAGCAGACCAAGAGACACACACACACACACACACACACACACACACACACACACACACACACTTGTTCATACACATATGTGTATTCAAGGCTGTGTTTGTTTTATGCAAATCCCCCGCATTCGAGCCTAATGACAAATGGGTCAAAAATTTGCGGCTAATGACACAAATATGCTTGTTTCTGCCTATAAATTTTATGCATAAATAAATCCATAGAAGGCTAGAAATTGCTAAGAAAAATGAAAAGGGAAACGAGAAAAGCAAAAATAGAAATCATATGTGTAAAAAAACAAGTAAGTTCGCTACAGTTGAGCTGCTCGACTGTTTAAAGCCCAGTAACTGTATCATCGTTGCCTTTCAATTTAGAGAGTGTAAGAGTGCTCGACTACAGGACACCCTAGACTAGACCCTTAGGTACCCTAACACGTATTTGTACTCACTTAATAAATAATAATATTAAATAATAGAAGAGGCAACAAAAAAAATTAGGATTTACTATAAACTATTAATAAATATATCTCACACACATTGTCACAAACGCAATAGCCTCTGCAGCCTTTTGGGTACTGGGCTTAAAATAAAATAAATGCTGAGAGAATAGAGCAAACAAACAAACTATGATTGAAGACTTTCCGGCAACGACCTTTGCGGGTTTCTGGCACCACACATTAATCAATGAGCAAATAAACATAAGATTAACTTAAATGGCCATAAGGGTAACGCTCCAACAATATAATGGATTTGGTTCAAAAGGTTCACAGCACTCAGACAAGTCGTTGATGCTGTATTCCAATTGGCACTGCTACTCGTATTAGATGCAATCTTAATACATAAATACACTCATCTGCAATCTCATAGAATGCCTTTTAACCCCAAATCCCACTATCCCAAATTCAAGTATTACACTGAATACAAAAATGTTCTATAAACAAGATTTTGGTCTCAGAACTAAAATTTTGGTCTAAAAAATGCGTCGAGAACATAAAATTCTTAATTTTAGAAAACACATCTTGATTTTAAGAACATTTCAAATAAGAGTAAGTTCATAATTTAACACCAAACAGTCTTAAATTCTCAAGCCAAAAATAAAAAAGCAGGTGTTTTAAACTTTAAACTTATATTTTTTTATATTTATACTTTTTTTGGATTTATTTATTTTTTTTTATAAAGATTTAAGATTTTAAATTCTTATATTAAGAACTGCATAGTTTTAGATTAATATTCTTAGTTTTATTAATTTGGTCTTAAAATGGTCTTATTTTAAGAACAAAAAATTTTAGATTAATGTTCTTGATTTTAGAAATTGGTCTTTTTTTTCAGTGTATACTTATTATACTATATGAAAATATGAGAGCTTTGTTCGATAAACTAGCCTTGATATCAAGTTTCGACTCTGTACCTAAAAGGTACGAAAGGTCTTTTAAGTTTGTTAAGTGAAAAATATGCGTATCGGGCGGAAGGAGATAATTTTTTTTATGTTAAAATCTATTTGAAGCATTTACTGTTAATAAATAAATACACTTTTTGAATATATGCACATACTATTATCAATTTAATGAATTTATGCAATTTATAAAAATGTACATACTTAAAGGAGTGATGGTTTTAGGGATGAAACTACACTTAAGTAGATTTATCTTGAAAATGTGTGTGAGCTTCGATAGATAAATATTAAACGCACATGCCAGTTCAAATACAATGTTTTAAAATAATAATAATAAAAGAAAATATGTTAAATTAAATTATACAAATAAACTTTTTTCGTACAGACATGTTTTCGTGAGAAGTTTGTTTAAGAAACTTGCTTTGAAATATAATTCAAGCTCAAAATCTCTTGGAATTTATGTGATGTAGTTATTTGAATAAGAAATAAAGGCGAAATACATATTTCCTAGGAAATAAATACTTCATTTGTATTTCATTGTGCTTTTGGGTACAGTTTTATGATTGAAATTCGCTTATTTGAATGCTTTGTATACGAATACGAATACTTTGAGAAATCATTTGGCAGTCAATCGGCGACACATATTTTAATTAAACAAATTTGATGCTGCTTGCATATTGAATTATTGTTTTCCCTGAGATGCTGTGAAGGAACAATTAATTTTTTTGTGGCATTTAATGAAAATGGTGCTGCAGATGGATCCATTTTTCCGATTGCCTTTGCAGTTAATAAAAGCCAAATAAATTGAAAATCTGTTGAGCTGAAACTTGAACGTCAGCTTCTACTTGGGCACAGCCTTTTAGCACGTACTGTATGTGATATATTATTTACATTAGTTGTCCAATTCAAATACAATAACTGCAATACAATGAAGTGGACTCTCTGTCTCTTTCCTTGTATTTCTCTCTGTCTCTCGCACTGTCTCTTTCTACTTTTCTCATTGTTTGTATTTGTATTCGTGCTGGTATTTGTATTTGTATTTGTATTTGCATTTGCATTTGTATTTGTATTTTTGTTAGTTGGTGGCTGGACAATAACAAAAGTGATTTTCTTATGGGATACACACACACATGCAAATCCCATAAGAAAATCATTGCTGACGACAATAAAAAAAGATAAACTTGAAGATAAACTAAGGCAAACACAAGAAGGCACAAGCCAAATACTCGTACGAGTTGCTGTAGAGGAGTAAAAAAGCGTAGAGACCTAAACAAATATGCAACATGCGTGACACTGGATAGATGGAGACAACTTGAATCCTTGGGAGTTGAGGCTCTCAACGCAACAGGAATCGCCTCTATTTCTCTTCATTACGATTGTCTCAAAATATCACAAGATAAATATAAATATAAATATTTAAATATTTATTTTCTCAGGAGCTTTAATGATCGACTTACATATGTACATGTTCACTGTAAATTGTATAAGCATGATTTACTTTAAGTTTTCTGCATTGGTTTCGCATACTGTACACAAAAAAAAAATACCAACTTCTAAAATCAAGAACATTCATCTTAAATATTTTGTCCTTAAAATAAGACCATTTCAAAACCAAATTACTTATACTAAGAATATTTATCTCAAATTTGGCAGTTCTTAACATAAGAAAATCTTAAATTGTTAAGAAAATATAAATATGTCATATTTAATATGAAGACAGTAATGGTTAATAACAAGTCGAGGGATCGAAACCCGCTCTAGCCAAGGAACAAACATATATTTATAAAAATATATGAAGGAATATTTATATAATATTTATAAAAAAAATAAATCCAAAAAAAGTATAAATATCAAGAAAAAAAAGCTTATAGTTTAAAGCACCTACCTGCCTAATTTTTATATTTTTGGCTTGAGAATTTAAGACTGTTTTGTCTAAAAATAAGAACTATATTATTTGAAATATTCTTAAAATCAAAATGTGTTTTCTTAATTTAAGAATTTGAGGTTCTCGACGCATTTTTTAGACCAAATTGGTTAGTTCTGAAACCGAAATCTTGATTTAAAAAAAATTTTTTTTTATCAGTGTATTTCTAAATTAATTAAAAAGTTAATTTTCCTAATTCCATGAATTTGTGTAAATTAGGTGTGACAATAATCCATCCATTAAATGTCAACCTTCAACAAGATCAAATCTTTTCTTTTTTAATGAAATAATTGTAAAACGCTTAAAAACCAAGTTATGCATAAGGTTCAAATCCGTCTTAAGTGCTTGAATTTACAACACAGCAATTCTTTCAGAGAGGCTGACATATCAATTTCAAACGCGCACAACACTCGACGGTTCGTACTTATAGTTTAACTGATTCAACAAAATGGCTTTCGAGTATTTAATTTAATGTTGCTTCTAATACAAAGAAGAGTATTGAAAAACATATGCAAACAATTCGCATTTCCCATGTATTATCATAAATTTCACGATATCATTAAAAATTGAGTAAGTTCACTTTTGGTAATTTATCTTTTAAAAAGTCTTTGAAAACATATTTTTAATTATAATTGGAAACTATTATTAAGACTGTTTAATGTAAGAAAAAAAATATCTTAACATCAGCTGACTGTGACGGGACTCGAACCCGCAATCGTCGGATCCGAAGTCCGACGCCCTATCCATTAGGCCACACAGCCCCTTTGATTTCAAGTAAACAAATCAAGAAATTTTAAACATTTAGAAAATCATAAAATACTAAATCATATTTAAATCATAATATTGTTTTATGTTCTTAATAAAAATTGAAATTCACTTATAACAAATTAATTGGTTTTAAAAATTAAGGAAAACATATAATCAGGGACTAAAACCTTAACCGAAACCGTAACCTTTAACCGATAAAATCCGATTGAAATTTGTAACTGTAACCGAAAAAATTTTCTTCCACTGTACCGAAACCCATTAACCGAAACTCTTTAAACCGAAATAATCGTTTAGTAACCGATTCATTTATAAGGGTTCATTTCGGTTCTGGCCGTCGCAGCTACTGAGCAACTTTGATAACTTTGAACTGTTATAACTTTGTCAAAAGGCAATCAATTTCCATGCGCAATGTAAATTTGAGCATGATTTTACTTCTAAATTCATTCTGCATTTAAATTTTGTTCAATTTGAAAATTCAAAATTTTCGAGATTTTTCGAAAAATTCTAAATTTTCGAATTTTCAAAATGAACCAAATTTAAATGCAGAATGAATTTAGAGGTAAAATTATGATCAAATTTACATTGCGCATGGAAATTTATTTTGTTTTGACAAAGTTATGGCAGTTCGAAGTTATTAAAAATCAGTAAAGTCAAAATAATTGAAATGTTCAAACCAAATTAACCAAATTTATATGAGATCAAATTATGATAAAGTCGACATTACGCACGACTATTCCAGTAACCAGATAACATTATTTTCCAGGCTAAAAAGAGCATCGAGTCTTTTTTCATGTAAAACAACGAATAAAGCTTCTTATTTTGGTCAACCTTAAAACCTTAATTTCTTTTTTTTTTGTGATCCGAAACTATACCGGTATTCTTAGACCGAAACTTACAAAAAACCGATAGCCGTTACAAACCGATACTCCAAGATTTTGCATAACCGATAACCGAAAACCTTAATTAATTCAGAACCGAAACCGTAACTGAAACCGATATTCGTTTCGATTTTAATCCCTGGTTATAATATTTGGTTATATTAAATTCAACGAGAATTTGGCTCTATTGTTTAAACTACCGAACCGAACATTTTCAAAAATTTTGGTGGTTTTGCAGTCATGGTTTAAATAGTGAGTTCTGAAAGGGTATCGAGTAGTCAGCATGCGGATAAAAAGAGATTTTTCTCTTTTATAATTTTTAAAGTTGTTTAATTACTTAGCATATTTTATTGGGGAGGTAAAGGAACTTGTGCTTGTTCAGTAGAGTGGAAAGAGATTTCGGGAAGAGGGCGTCGTCTTAAATATACTTGTGCTGAACTCGATTGCAAAAGGTGGCAAAAAGGGCTTAGTCGGCATTATGGAAAACACTTGACATAAGGCGGTTGCGATGGCTCTGACAGTCCTAAGTCAACACCTTGGGCATCCTTCAGCTTCAAGTCTGACAATAACATTGCTCACCTTGTGGTAATAAGCTTCAATATTATTATACAATTTTTGAGGTGCCTGCGTAAGGAGTAAAGAGTGAAAACTGAAAAGTGAAAAGTAAAATGGGGCCTCTGACTACAACTGAGCCTGGGCAATCATTTCTGTTTCATGTCTGTGCGCGGTAATTCCAGATAAATGAAAATGCATAAACAAAGAACTCATTAAATTCTGGCAAGTCGCCTGGCCATGGGGAGCTACCCATAAAGTAACTCTGTTTCTCCCCTTCATAAATACGAGTACCAAACAAATGTTGTTGTTGTTACGGTTGTTGTTCTTCGCTTTGCACCTGACCACTGGCAAAAGGCCTTGAGTGGCAACCTGGTCGAATGCATTTGCATTCCAAGTGGCTTCGCTCTGCAGTTTTTCCGCCGTGTACTTGCGATGTCCTTGGCCGATAGATTTCATTAAATTTCGCATTTCCCTGGTAGCCCTCGAATGACTCGAAGGACGTTTGGATTAAACGCCTCTTCGACCTCTGCACTCATTGTTGAACTTTATAATAATTTCCATTTGAAGCGATTTGCTCTTAAGACTTTCAGGTTCTTCTCAGCTTCATTTACATTAGCTGCCAAGGTTAGTCAACGCAGTCGTCGATTAATTGACAGCCATATATTTATTGGCCAAGAAGGGCGTGAACAAATTGATTTTACGGCTAACGAAGGCGAGGTTCGATTCATTTACCTTTGTTATTCTACAATAAAGAGTGCTGACATTTATTGAATTGCCTTGAAACCCAACGTGTACCGTCCAAAATTAATTTCATGTTCGCTGTTTTTGGTACTCCTCTTTACTTAGCAGCAGGGATTAAAACCGAAACGAATATCGGTTTCAGTAACGGTTTCGGTTCTGATCTAATTAAGGTTTTCGGTTATCGGTTATGCAAGATCTTGGAGTATCGGTTTCGCAACGGTTATCGGTTTTTTGTAAGTTTCGGTTTAAAAATACACGTATGGTTTCAGTTTACAAAAAATATAAAAATTAAGGTTCTCGGTTGACCAAAGACCAAAGACCTCGGTGTTGTCTGGTTACTGGAATGGTCCAGCGTAATGTCGATTTTATTATAATTCTATCTCTCATATAAATTTGGTTAATTTGGCTTGAACATTTCGGTTATTTTGATTTTACTGATTCTTAATAACTTATAAATTTTAACATGTTTTCATCTCTAAATTCGTTCTGCATTTAAATGTATTTTATTTTAAAAATTTCGAAATTTTTGAATTTTTAGAAATTTTACAGTGTTACAGTGTTATCATTTTTCGAAAAGTTTCGAAATTTTAGAATTTTTAAAATGAACAAAATTTAAATGCAGAACGAATTTTGAGGAAAAATCATGCTCAAATTTACATTGCGCGGAAATTGATTGCCTTTTGACAAAGTTATAACAGTTCAAAGTTATCAAAGTTGCTCAGTAGCTGCGACGGTCCAGAACAGAAAATAACCCTTATAAATGAATCGGTTACTAAACGGTTATTTTGGTTTAAAGAGTTTCGGCTTATGGGTTTCCGTACAGCGGAAAGAATTATTTTCGGATACGGTTTCAGTTACAGTTGCAAATTTCAATCGGTTTTTATCGGTTAAGGGTTACGGTTTCGGTTAAGGTTTTAGTCCCTGCTTAGCAGTCATCTTTAATTAACCTGTATCTTGTGTGCTTATTTTTGTTGCCAACTGCCACATGTCAAAATATTTAACTAGGCAATAAAAGTTGATAAAAATCTCATCTTGTACCGGGTGAGTCCGTCGAAAAATTACCGTACTAAAATAACAAATAATCCATAGTCTGCTGCCTAAATAATAATATGAATTAATTATAAATAAAACATAATAAGTTCCGTGCGGACTTTCTTTCTTTCTTTGTTTTTCTTTTTAATTGTTAATATGTTATCTCTAATACAGAGGACCCGATAAGTTGGATTTTAGAGACATGAAATTTAATTAATAATTTCAGCCACACCTGGGATTACAGTCCTTGAGAGCGGCATATGCAACTTTCGCCCATTAAAATCATTTCAGTCACTCGAAATGAATTTGCAACTCAAGAATTTCAAGTTATTCGTATACTTATAGAATGAAATTCGACTTTATGGCAAGAGTCACAGTCCAATCAAATGTTGCGTTTGAATTTGGATGGGCCCAATCTAGGGAGCTCTCAAATACGCCCACTTCATCATTGTCAACTGGCATGCAGCATACATTACTCATACGCCGCGTGTGCCCCAAATATTTGCTCAGATATCACTAATGCGCAGCCGTACGTTGCCGTCGTTGTTGCGACCGCAAACACGCAGTGTATCCGAAAGATACTTTTGCAGCACATCAAATTAGCGTTTTAACAAACTGGTCTGAATATTTGCCCAACACTTTTGGGACGCCGCACACACTCAAACACCTAGGCTATCAAACTAATACTAACACTAAAACTAACACACAAACACAAACACACACTCACAGACATACACACACACACACAGACACACACACAGACATTGACAATGTCAGGTGGTTTTAGTTGAGTTTCTCTTGCAATTTATGCCAGGCAAAGCAAACGCAGTTCAGCCAAAAGGCAAACAAATACAAATCCTATTTGAATTGTAAGCATTTGCCAGAGATGGACTGAGTTGGAATGAGTTTGGCTGACTGGGGGATACATTTGGGGATAAGGAGTGACAAAGGAAAGTGTGTACACACATATATTCAGCTAACTACGCGTCTCAATACGCTGCATTGACGTTGAGTAAATATTAATCTGAATCTGCAGACGACGAGTCGCTTCGCGATTGCCCCAATTGGCAATTGAAATCGGATGGGTCTTCACTTTACAAGTTGTTGCTTTCAATCGAAAGTCTACAATTTGCCCTCGCACACAGCCAAATCAATCGCAATTACAACAAACAAATTCTCAGATCCATCTGGTAAATGGAAATCAATTTGAAATGAGAATCACGTTCCGCCTTACAGCGTCTTTCACCTATTTTTGTTGCTCTCACTCACTCCAATTTCAGCTACACATTCAGTGTCAGCAACCAGGACACAGCTCCAGTTCCTTGTTTGCATTTCGATTGCCTTGCATAACATGTGCACTCGCAGTTCGTGCATAAAATTCATCTCGCAATGCCAATGGACTTTGAATGCCACTTATCTAACTTCTTTTAGTTCTACAACTTACTTATAAAGAACATGATAACGATCCTTACACTGAACTACGCTCGCCAGATACATATTTATAATTATATAGTTATCAGAATTATCAGTTCACTTATCGTATACTTAATACATGTTAAGCTCATTTATCTCAATGTTTCCTATGTACATATTTTATTTATTTAGTTAAAGCCAATTAAAGCTTAAGTACATATATAAAATGTAATATTAAAAATTATATTATATTTAATAAAATAACTTTCAATTCATAACTAAAATAATAAAAAAATAATTTAATTGAAATTTTAAATTAATTAATAGGAGTCAACTTGAGTGAGTTTGAAAATATGTTCGGAAAAATCTATGACATTGAAGGAATCCAACATTTTCGTGCAATTGCTTGCAAATGAAAATCTTTTCGAAATCTCTAGAGATTGAAGGTACGCCCTTCTTAGGCTCTCTAATTATTTTTTATTTCACACATTTCATAGAATATTTCTAAAATAGCTCTACAGTTTGCATATTCCAATAGTTTGAATATGCAAACTGTTCAATTTTAGGTCGATAACATTTAACAATGCAAACTCATTTAAAAATATTTATTTCATCAAATGATTATGGCAACATTTTTTATCTCAGATAAAAATCTTTGATTGATGGGTTTTTTTTTTTAAGATATCTAAGATACACTCTATGTAACTCCGTTCATTGAAAGATATTGTGAAAACGTAAATTTATTACATAAATTTTCATAAATATATTAAAATAACGAAAGGATTGACAACAAAAGTTCGGCAAGAACGAGGTCGGTCTAATATTTAGTAACAGGAACGTACATAAATATTAATTAACGTTTAAAGTAACAACGGCAAGGCAAGAAATGTCAAAGAAAACAACGTAAAATGAAATTATAATGTCACCTTTTCGTACAACATTTATCATCAGCATGTCCCTGCCAAAAAAGAAAAACAAAAACAAAGACCGGAAAAAACGAAAAAATAAACAAATAAACAAGTTGGAAAGGTTACAGTCAAGCGCACACGACTGTAGGATACCCTGCACTAGTCTATATTAAAAATTATGTAATTAATATATTAGAGTACGCATAAATATGTACATTTATACATTGGTATATGTACATATATCGAACAAAAACTACTGAAACAGATCACGAATACATAAATATTATTTTTAAAGCGTCTACAACGAGTTCTCCTGAAAGCTCTATACTATTGCACAGAGTTAGTATATCGTTGATACAGGGTATAAATATAATAAACAATGACAGGAAAAGCAACGACAACAGTGGGAAAATGGCGAATGAAAGACGATAAATTGTCACGTTTGCGGTGAAGTGCAAAGAAAATTGTGCTGCTTCTTCCTTTCCAATGACTTGGCTTTAATGCCCAAATACAACGATACAATGTGATCGAATTAATTACAGCAATAGCAACAGCAATCATAACAACAACAGCAACAGGTAACACAGAAACATCAGCAACAGCAACATGACCAAATCGATTCACAAATAAATCATATGAAAAGTGAAAACCTCATTAAATCACAATTAAGGGTCAATCAAACCGAAAACTCATTAACACAAACACAAATTCCATATATTCGTATGTCGAGTTTATGCCATGGCCAAAAGCAACAGTCGATTGTCTCGGCAGCAACGGCAACCATATTTTATATGTAGTATATGCGAGGGTGGCCTGATAAGTTATTATTTTTAAATATTTATCATCTGTTTTTAGAGCAATTAAGTTATGACCTTATGACTTCTAAATAATGAGATTGATAGGTTAGGGTTAAAGAGAAATGGGGGAGCGAAACGAAAATATATTTCACACAATTTTACCATTATATTTAGCTACTCTCATATTTTCCGGTGCATATCCTGATGAAACCGAGCTTTTATTTTGTATTATTAAATGCGATCTTATTGATCTGAGTATAAATAGCATTTTCTGACTATCATTTTAATATTTTCAAGGTAGTCTTTAGATACCTATTTGCAACCCACATATATATGTATATATAAACTTGTAAATTTTTTTCCTTTCGACTTTTTTATCCGATCTGAATCTGAAAAATTGATACGATTGAAATGTATATTTTACAAGCGAATATGACTGTTGGCTGAGATGATAGGTAGCTCTCGATTATTTGATTTCTGCGCTTTCTCTTAATAGTACACTCAGAAAAATATGTCATCTTAAAATTAGGTGCGTCCGTACTTGAATTTATACTGTTTTCATCTTCAAATTTTTAGAATGCTATGTACTACAAAACTTAAATTAAGCATGAACCGATCTTTAATTTAAATGACCTCTCATATGGTAGCTATTTAAAATAATATTCCGATTTTTACCGAACTTAGTCAGAATATATAAGACCATGGCAAATATAAAATCGGTGTGTCTCCTTAAGATACCTGCAGAAACAGAGTTAATTATACTAAATTAGTTTAAGATTTTTTGTAATTAAAATATTGTTTTCTAAGATTGAAATGAACTTAAAAGTAAGCATGTTTTGTACTAGACACATAAGAATAAGGAATAAGGTCAAGAGTAGATCATTGTTACTTCAATTAATCCCAAAACGTTCTTAAAGTATCTCAGAAAAATTTCATTTTAAAATATCCAGACTTGCGAAAACCGAACTGAACAGCTTTTAAGATCGTTTGTGCTTGAATATCTCCTGTTAAAGTTCCAAAATATTGATTTTTTTCTGAGTGTACTCGTATGTAGAACGGTATTAAACAGTTGCCAAATAGTTATTTAATTTGTTTGCCAACTTTGCTTAACTTACATGTCTGTCCGCCTCATCTGTCTGTCTGTCCGTCCGTCCGTCCGTCCATCTGTCTGCCTGTCTTGGGGGAGTTTGTTGTAGTTGCAATGCGTGTAGCATACTTTGCGGCCATCGGTTGACTGCGTGCCAAATGTGCGGTTACTCGGGAGAGTGTGTGTACGTATACGTGTGTGTGTGTGTGTGTGTGTGTGTGTGTGTGTGTACACACCTCTGAGTGTTTGCTGTGGTCGCTTAAGACAAATGAATTTCGATTTAATATTTAACGCAAAACCACATAAGCTGCCACCAAAAGTGGCAAAGTAATTAAAATTTGCAATTCAAGGTGCGTCGCGACTTTTAACATCACTGCAAATTTAACTAGGAACACCCAGAATCTGATTTTGAAATACATACATATCTTCAAGTTATGAGACTAAAGATACTTCAATGTCCTTGAATTAAAGACATGCCACAAATACTTGAAATTAGGTATTGAATTAATTTAACTAATACTGAACTGAAGCTAAAATATATGTATATAATTATAGCAGGGAATCAAAACGAAACAATTATCGGTTCCGGTACAAAAATTCAGTATTTAAAATTTTTAAAAACAAAAATATATTAACTTCCGAATGTATGTATTTTATCGAGGTTTACGTAACTAAAAATATTAAATAATTTTTAATATAAATTAAAATATAAATCGGTTATCGGTTATGCAAAATCTTGGAGGATCGGTTTCGTAACGGTTATAGGTTTTTTGTAAGTTTTGGTTTAAAAATAACGGTATGGTTTCAGATTACAAAAAAAAGAAATTAAGGTTTCCGGTTGACGCTTCATTCATTGTGTTACATGAAGAAAGACTTAATGCTATTTTTAGACTGGAAAATAATGTTATCTGGTGACTGGAATGATCCAGTGTAATGTCGATTTTATTATAATTTGATCTCATATAAATTTGGTTCATTTGGTTTAAAAATTTGGATTATTTTGATTTTACTGAACTTTACTGAACCAAATTTAAATGCAGAACGAATTTGGAGGTAAAATCATGCTCAAATTTAAATTCCGCATAAAAATTGATTGACTTTTGACAAAGTTATAGCAGTTCAAAGTTATAAGTACCTGCGACGGACAGAATCGAAATTAACCCTTATAAATGAATGGGTTACTAAACGGTTATTTCGGTTTAAAGAGTTTCGGTTTATGGGTTTCGGTACAGCGGAAAAATATTTTTTCGGTTACGGTTTCAGTTACGGTTACAAATTTCAATCGGTTATTACCGGTTAAAGGTTACGGTTTCGGTTAAGGTTTTAATCCCTGCATGAAACACATTTTATTTCGGATCCGGTACTGATTCCGGTTTTATTCCCTGAATAGTACGTTATGACAAAGAAATTAATTACTACATATACAGACTTAATGAGCAACCCACTTATAGATTTTAGCACTTAGACTATTTAACATAGGCGATATTATTGAAATAGAATGGCAGAAAAAATCGTATTTCAGGGTAAAACTAATTGTATAAACACTAACATTAATCAATTACGTTCTTATTGATAATTTAATATAATTGATTCTTCAATTGTTTAAAGTTAATATTGTTAAAGGGAATTCTAATAAGTATACGAATCGTGACACTTTATGCAAGAGTTCTCCTTAAATGTACCAATCAGTGCACATCTTGGAAATTTGAAAAATGCAAGTCGTTGAAAAGAAATTCAGGTGGAAAATGTTTATTGAAAACCTTTTGTTGCGTGTGTTGTTGGACAAAATTTCTTGGAACTGTCGAGTATATTATGCAATCAGTGCGGGAGATTGCAAAGTCAATAATTTGAATTCCATTGTTAAAAATATGTTTTTTTCTCAATTTTTTATTTTACTAACATGCTTTGTAAATTAATTGTCAATAAAGTGCAGATATTTACAAATCGAACAATTTATTTAAAGCAATATTTTTAATAACGCCGCCGCATTTATTTGTTCACTTTGAACATAAATTGGCTTTTATTTATGTATATTGAAAATAACGACAAGGCTGTCAATAAAACAAAGGAAAGGGATAGCGATAGAGCTGGCGATGAGATAGACATAGGTATACATATACTATATACACAGAAAAATATAACAATTCTAAAATTCAAGTGTAAAATTCATGACCTTAGCTGCAATTTAAGTATGTATTCAGGATATTATTGTTAAATTAAGACAATATGTTGATAAAATGGCGATTAGTTCTGTGACCAAAATCCTGATTTTAAAACATTTTTTTTATCAGTGTATTGATGAGAAAAATCGTGCTTGAATCAAATATTTTGTACTTGATTGAAGAAAGTCCAGGAATACCGTATGTCTGATTTATTTTATCCCGGAATTTCGGATTTTATTTTTCTGTGTATGTATACTTAGTATTCGCCATGGACAGGCGAGTTCTCCTCGCTTGACTCCTTCAGTTCTCCAGTTCTGCAATTCTTCAGTGCTGAAACTTTTCATTCCTTCAGTTCTCCACTTTGTTATCCCAAAGGGTGTCATAATTTTATATGCTGTTCGTCATCGATTCCTGTTGGCCAACTGACTGCAGCGGCTGCATCAAAGCGCCACAGTGTCCCTAAAAGAATGAATAGGAAAACGGATGGAAAATGGAAACGGGAATGAAATTGGGAATGAGAATGGCAACGACACCGGACATACAAAGTATTGTTGAGATGTTGAGAGCACTTCGCAGATTTTGTCGTCGTCCTCTGAAGTTGACATAATTATATTGTAAAATATCGTTGCGAATTCCGATTCCAGAAATATGTGTGTCGTGATTTACGATTTGTGCATCAGAGGAGCCGCTTTGTGAAGTTCCATTTGTGCGTGTGTGTGTGTGTGTATGTGTGTGTGTATAGTTGTGTGACGTCATCAAATTATTTTGGATTTAGTGTGATGGGGTGTGGTGTGGTGTGATGATGTGAGCTTTCCCATGCATTATTGTTGTGCGACAAGAAAAAAGCTGCGTCACGTTTAATAGCAAGCACTAGAAATGCAATTGCATCTGCTCGCTTTGTGGC
Source organism: Drosophila kuntzei (assembly GCA_035042165.1). Lineage (NCBI taxonomy): Eukaryota > Metazoa > Arthropoda > Insecta > Diptera > Drosophilidae > Drosophila > Drosophila kuntzei. The sequence goes on from JAWNLU010001437.1 coordinate 289,842, forward strand.
ACTTGCAACAGTGGCAACCTTTGTTGCAACTAAACATGTATGCATTTTCATATACATATATATGTACACTGAAAAAAAAGACCAACTTCTTAAATCAAGAACATTCATCTTAAATATTTTGTTCTTGAAAGAAGACCATTTTAAGACCAAATTAATAAAACTAAGAATATTAATCTAATAATTCGCAGTTCTTAATATAAGAATTAAAAATCTAAAATTGTTAATAATTGTCGTTCAGTTTGGTAACAAAGTCGAGGGATCGAAACCAGCTCTAACCAAGGAAAAAACATATAAAATCGGAATATTTATAAAAATAAAATAAATCCAAAAAGAGTATAAATATAAAATAAAAATAAGTTTAAAACACATGTCTATTTTTTATTTTTGGTTTGAGAATTTAAGACTGTTTGGTCTTAAATTAAGAACTTATTCTTATTTGAAATGTTCTTAAAATCAAGATGTGCTTTCTAAATCTAAGAATTTTATGTTCCCGACGCATTTTTAGACCAAAATTCTTGGTTCTGAGACCAAAATCTTGATTTTAGAACATTTTTTTATCAGTGTATATACATATATATATGTACATATACATATATATATATATATATATGTGTGTGTTTTCATTGCATATGTAGTTTGCAATAACTTTCTCGCGCTTTCCTTTTGTCAATTGCTTTGAAGTCGTTTTGCTCGTTGCCAGGTGACAAGCACAAATTATGAATATGCTAGGGAGTCCCCCTATTTCACACTCATAGGGTCCTAGCTCTGTTCAGTCCCTTCCAAAACACTCGATAATATGTTTTTACACTAGCAGAGTATGAAAACCTCTGCTGACTTGTATCGAAACATTATTTTTTAAGTTTTTCAGTCCCAAAATGTTCAAAATTTAGATAGTTTAATCAGAATTATTATAGGATCAGAATAGGAATTTCGATATACAAAAAAAAATGTTGTTCGCCTTCCTAAAAAAAGATGTTTTGATACAAGTCAGCAGGGGTTATCATACTCCAAATAAGGTACAAGTTTATTTTTGAGTGATGCGTTTGAAAATAAAAAAATTTAAAAGTGAGGGACACCCAATGTCAATTATTTCAATTATTCTCTCTCAGGGACCGTAACTTTTATAAGTTTTTAAATATGTATAAATTTCAATCTAAGAATTATTTTCAAACTTTTTTTTTTCAAGTTTCGATATATAAGTTATTTTTAATTTTTGTATTTAAAAAATGCAAAATATTTATAACATTTCAACTTTTATTTATAAGTTACGAATTTTCACTTATTTTTGATTTTGTTCAATAATAATAAGAAATAAGAGATATTTCTTATGTTTAATTTAAAAGTTACAAAAGTTTTTCCATTTGTTGGAAATAAATTAGAGAGTATTTTGAGTAAATTGTCAGTTCATAAACATATGCAAATGGTTAGCTGACTTATTTGTACACTAAATTGAAGGTCAACTAATTCATACGCCCCGTTGTACGCGCAGATGCCAAACATAACTTATCATTTTTTTACATCAGTTTTGAGCTGTCTATGAGATTGCCAACAATGTCGGACTTTATTTGCTAATCCTAAATACCAACCCATTAAGCTACATCTTTTGTTTTCCCTTATGAAGCAAAATGGGGGGGAGAATTCACCAAAAATTGAGTGCATCGCACATCATAAGGCCTCACAGCATGTGTATCAGAGAGCTGCAACGGGTATGTTCGTGTATGAGCGCTCACCATTGCCAAAAATTCAATTTAATCTACCAGCGGCTCAGCCGCAATGTGTTCGTTCGAGTTGTGCGTGTCTATGTTTACGATCGTGTAACGGACACGATTTCTTGTTTACGAACTACTCGGCTCGATCGTGTGCCGTTTATGACGATACACAAATGAACGGACGATTTGGGTATGACTTGAGCGCATGACTCTCGTGTGCGTATGGGTAGACACTCGAGCCACTCGAGTGTCCGTTTGTGTATCTAAACGAGCGTCCGTTTGGGTATCTGTTCACGCCTTCGTTTGCGTATGTGTACGACCCCTTGTTTGGGTATATACACAAATGAGTAATGGTTTTGTGGTGCATATGCGAGCGTTTACATATGTACGTGTAAGCATTTTTATACTTTTATTGTTTGTATTATTGAAAGAAAATAAAAACAATAAAACACAGAATTTATTTTATTTGAAAAATACTTTTAAAATGTATTACTTATATTCGATTTTATTTATTTTTAAAATAAGATCTAATGCTTCAAACATTTCTTTGACTAAACTTTTTTATGAATGTTTAACGAACTAATTAATATTAACTTTATTCTAAAAGTTATACTTTTTTATATTTTCTTATGCTCATTGACTAAATTTAATTTGTAATTGGGACAACCATTCAGGTCCACAATTGCAAAAAAGACATTAATTATCTACCTATCTATTACCTTCTTATAAAATTTGCGAAAATTTCCAAAAGTACGTGGGAAACCTTGTAACCCGTCGGCCAAAAAATTTTGAAGCCTTTCATGTATTTATTACCTATTAACTACACACTTTATCAGGTACGCCCAAAATACAAATTGTCAAAAAAAACCCATCAGTTGGGCTCAATAAAATATACCTGTAAACTTTACGGGTAACAAGTAGAAAAATAATGCTACTTTTATCCACTCTGTATACAAATTTTAATATTTTCATTGTATATTTATTTAAATCAATTAAAATTATAGAAATATTTTAAGCATAGTGCATACTATTTCATTTATGTACACATATACGTACGTATATGTAATGTAAGCGTAAACGCTGCTACGTGCTTGCACATTTTGCTTTTTCGAGTGGCTCGAGTTTGAACTCGAGTGGCACTGGAGTATATTGTATCTCGGCTACCATGAGCGTTCGGAGCACAAACGAACAGAACGATCATGACTCGTGATTAAACAAAAACGCACGATCACAAACGATCATCATGATTTCTGACGGTGTGGTTCGAACTGAGCGTTCGACTCAAACGCTCAGTTCAAACGATCCGCTCCGCTCGCTCAAACAAAATGAAAAAATCATAATGAGTTCGAGTCAATGTTCGAGCCTGATCGAACATTTCTTACCCGTTGCAGCTCTCTGATGTGTATATATGTGTGTATGTGTGTGTGTGTGTGTGTGTTTAGAAGACCATGCACTTGTCAAAAGAAATTGTTTACGCTTTTTAAGTTTACCAACAAGAGCAGCAGTAACAACAAGGTCTTTGTTGCAGTTTGATTTTGCTTTTGGGCAAGATGAGGAAAACGGAAAGAGCAAAGTATCTCAAAGTGGAATGGAGAATATACTCGAAGATGGCTAGCCAACATGGCCAATGGGCACACACAACTGGTATTAAGAAAGTTATCTACTTGTTATACACTTGGAGAATTTAAATTAAAACAAATGAACTCAGAACAAGATTTGCGGTCGGATATGTAAGTAGTTTTCTGGTTACAAAACTTGATAAAATCTATTAAATTGTCTCTGCAGCGTTTAAAGTTTCTTGCAGAAACTTTGTTTAGTTGACGTAAATGATTACTGGGAGGACAAAAATAGAGATCAACTATGATTGCGATAAAGGCAAATATATGTTTGCTTTATTTATTTCTTCATCTTCATCTTTATTCATCGCCCAGGCGCTTTAAAAGAACAAAGGTCCTATTAGGTTTGTAATAAAAATTTTAAAAATTCAACTAATATATATACATATATAATATAATGTATATATAAGTTTCTTATAGTTGGTGTTGGATTCAAGAGATTTTACTTATTTATTATTCCATCAGATTTTGTTTCTGCTATCCATTTACAGGCATTTATGTGTATGTAAATAGTATATATATAAAACTCTTTATCCTGACTCACTGACTCAACGTGTTGGCCAAGCGGCTAAAGGTAAAAAGCGAAAAGTTTTACACAACACAGCTGAGATAACTTCATCGTGCAATTTGACGGCGTTTTGCGAAATTCCACCTGTAAGTGTGTCAAATTCAGGTCTAAGTTCAGGGAATTGTTTCTTAAGATATCTTAAGCAAATTTACAAATTATATGTTTGAGACTGTCTCTAAGTTTGATCAAAGTCGGATTTCGATATCATATAGCTGCTATAGGAACAATCGGATGCAAATTAACCTTTAGTATGAAAAACGTTTTTGTTTCCTAAGATATTTCAACCAAACTCATACTAAAGGTATGAAGCTAAAAATGCTGTCCATTACACTATCGAATTTCTAAACCATCAGAATTCACCAGAACTTCCATTGTATGAATGTTATTGGATTATACCTATTGGGGATACCACATAATAAAAAATGCGTCAAATGCTTTACCTCTGTGGAAGTAAGAAACATCTTCAATGTATATATTTTTTTGCCTTTGACTTAACTTTATTAACATAACTAATTTTAATTCCGCGAGCGAAGCGAGTTTATAAATAAAATTGTAGGTACTTAGTCTACAGGGTATAGGTGCTAGAATTGATTAATTATGTTAATCAATCAATTATGTAATGTGGCTGTACTCGTAGTTGTCACACTTTATAGTTACTCGGCCATCTCATAGCTCTCAACTTCTTGCTTTACCCCTTGCCTCGCATAACCTCTGCCTGCCACTTTCCACTTTCCACTTGCCACACAGCGTGGCATCACTTGCTATGGCTCTGACTCTGACTATCGCTCTGGCAACGACAACGAGAACGAGAACGACAATGTCAGCAATGTCACGTAAACGAGTACAACGACAACAACAGCCGCAATATGAACAGCTACAATAGCAACAACAGCAACAACTGTTGTTAGTACAATGAAGAGCAAAATTGTTGGCCAAACCAAAAAGAAAAAAAAACTGTAAATAAATATTTCAACTATTTGTAACTTTATTAACTTTGCTCCAGTGGCGTAATTTATTGCATGCCAAAAAGCGAGAGAAAATAATAATACAAAAATCAAATGAAAATAAAAATAAAAATAAAAATGAATATAAAGTAAAAAAAAAAATTAAATAAAAAAATGCAACAACTTTTGTACAGGCGAGTGTCAAAATAAAAAACCAAGTGAATTTAATGCCTGGGAAAATTGTTTTAAGCCTTCCCTCAGAAAGTGCGAGTATTCTATAGAATGAGTATTTTTTTGCGGCCAGCAACTGCAGGAGTCTCCAGATGAGAAGATGCTCTATATGTGTTTGTTATTGTTGTTGTTGTTTTTATGGCTGTCCATGCCGTGCTTGTTATCCTTGTTGTTTAGTTAGCTGGCCGCTCAAATGCAAACATTGCGCATACGCCGCGTGCCGCATGTCCATGGATGCATTTAATTAAGTTGCCGCGACTCCGGCGCTAAGCGACTTTTAATAAGTCACGCCCTGCAAATCTGTATCGGTGTGTCTGAGTATGTGAATATGTGTAAGTGTGTGCGTGTGTGTGTTTGTGTGTGGATGAGTATGTTTGAACATTCACTTAGTGCTCTAATTGGCTGACCAACAGCAGAACATTTCCACAGTGTCAGGCAAGCAGACAGCAGGAAAATCCCGTGCATTTTGTGGCATATAACAATGTCAATTTCACAATTATTAACAATGTGCAAGCTAAGGACTCTTGTAATGACAATCATCAACAGTCGTTTGAGTATTCACTTGAGACATTACAACGGGCACCGAATACTCGTACACTGATAAAAAAAAATTTTCTAAAATCAAGATTTTAGTCTCAGAACTAAGTATTTTGGTCTAAAAAATGAGTCGAGAACTTAAAGTTCTTAATTTTAGAAAACACATCTTGATTTGAAGAACATTTCAAATAAGAATAAGTTCTTAATTTAAGACAAAACAATCTTAAATTCTCAAACCAAAAATAAAAAAAATAGGGCAAGTGTTTTAAACTTGAAACTTATTTTTTTATATTTATACATTTTTTGGATTTATTTTTATTTTTTTTATAAATATTCCGATCGACTTGTTACCAAACTGAAGCGGGGACTCTAACCAGGGCGCTACTGTGACATTATTGTCTTCATATTAAATATGACATATTTATATTTTCTTATCAATTTAAGATTTTTAATTCTTATATTAAGAACTGCGAATTTTTAGATTAATATTCTTAGTTTTATTAATTTGGTCTTATTTTAAGAGCAAAATATTTAAGATGAATGTTCTTGATTTTAGAAGTTGGTCTTTTTTTCAGTGTATGAGTATATCTGGAATAGCGTTCCGATCATTATTAAATTATAGTTTCGGTTCGAAAGATAAATAATTACATAAAGCTTATGCTTTTTTAATATCGCTCAATGATTTCCTACTTTGAATAAATATCAGAAAACCATAATTCGTATTTAAATCATAAAATTATGTTAAATTATTTACCAAATTGGCGGAAGTAGTAGAAAAATTAATTAACAAAAAAATCCAAGGAAAATGAAAGCAATTAAAAAGTATATATATATTTATTTTTTGTATTAAATTAGACCCACTTTCTGTTCAATATAATATTTTAGGTATCGATTTTATGTTTCTAAATTAATATAGTGCTAAGATTGAAATGCCTGAAGGGCCTTAAAACTATCTTGTATGCATAAATTATATTGCTTAGATTTGTTCAATGTGTGCAATATACACATATTTTAATAATTATTCGGCATATGAGAGACATTGTGCCTAAATTGTCGCATAAAATAATGACAGATGCATATGTTACTTTAACAGACTTTCCCAGATTTTTACTCCAGTTACTCGTACAGTGTTCGCTGTAATAAATGTAACATACGGAAGAAGAACTCGATTATTATATTCTTACTGGTGCTGCATGAATATACATACAGCAGACTTTCAATTTGAGTATATAGAACCTATTTTAATATATTCGCTTCACATTAAATCAAGTTCCATATACCGCAACAGGTATATACACACACACACACACACAAACATAAACACACTCACACACACACACACACATGCACAACAGACAATAAGTTTAGCAGCTGTCGCTTTTACTTGCATGACTTACAGTGAAACTTCTCCTTTCTATGAGAGTGAAATTCAGGCTGGCAAATAGGTTGCGTATCTTTTTGGTAAGCAGAATTGAGAGCGGAAAGAGGGAGATGAAGAGGGAGGAGGAGGAGGAGGGAGGAGGGAGTTGGTGGATGGGTTGGTCGGCTCAAACGAAAGTGAAAGTCATCACTTTTATTTCATACAATTTTTATTAGGCAGCAATATTTCATTCACTTAGTTAGGGTCGCCAAAGCGTTGTCTGTCAGCGTCTCCGACTTGTATGTAGCTGTACACTGAAAAAAAAGACCAACTTCTAAAATCAAGAACATTCATCTTAAATATTTTTTCTTAAAATAAGACCATTTTAATATCAAACTAATAAAACTAAGAATATTAATCTAAAAATTCGCAGTTCTTAATATAAGAATTAAAAATCTTAAATTGATAAGAAAATATATAAATATGTCATATTTAATGTGAAGATAACGCACCGTAGCGTTCTGGTTAAAGTTGTCGCTTCAGTTTGGTAACAAAGTCGAGGGATCGAAACCCGCTCTAGCCAAGGAAATAACATATAAAATCGGAATATTTATAAAAATAAAATAAATCCAAAAAAAGTATAAATATAAAATAAAAGTAAGTTTAAAACACCTGTCTTATTTTTTATTTTTGGTTTGAGAATTTAAGACTGTCTGGTCTTAAATTAAGAACTTATTCTTATTTAAAAGTTATTAAAATCAAGATGTGTTTTCTAAATTTAAGAATTTTATGTTCTCGACGCATTTTTTAGACCAAAATTCTTAATTCTGAAACCAAAATCTTGATTTTAGAAAATTTTTTTATCAGTGTGTAGCTCCTTTTCCAGAGTCAGCTTCAGCTCTAGCTCCAGCTCCAGCTTCAGCTTCAGCTCCAGCCGGTCTCCTATTCTCACTCCTGTGACTCTGGGCGTCTTCCATTCAGCTCTATTTGCTTTTACGACACGCCAGGGCCGACGACTACGACTTAAACCTTAGCAACAATGCCATTAAACTTGTACACGTTGTTGTTGTTGTTGCTGTTGTTGTTTTAGTTGTTGTTGTTGTTGTTTTAGTTGTTGTTCTTACTATGTGCCATTCCAGCTGATGTCTCTAGCAAAAAAAGTGTCGCAATTGTTACATAAATTATTCACATGCTGCAAGCGGGGGCCATCCGGTGGGGTGGGGTGGGGAGGGGAGGGGGGGTCTGAATACTTCTCATATCCATCGTTCTAAAAAGAAAACTTTCAGCTAAAGAGTTGGCAACACTGCAGTCCCACCTGGCTCTTATGATGTGTACAGTTAACATGCGTAAGTGTGTGTGTGTGTGTATGTGTTTCTATGTTTATGTACATACATACAAATATGTACATATGTATGTATATATATGCTGCTACATATTTCATGCAAAATGTCAAGTCCGTCTGTTAGCTTCATGTTTTCTTTTTTAGTTTGTTAGTTTGTTTTTTGTTTGCTTTTGCGAAGCTGAACAAGTCTTCAAGTCGCGTTCGTTAGTTTAAGGATCCTGAGAGCTGCAACTTTGCTGAATTTTCGACATATTCATCTATTGAATTGTAGTTTTCAACTAATTTCTTCTCCCTCTTGATAACGTTATACTCTCCAGTCAGATAAGAGCTACGTAAGACTTTGTCTTACATACTTATAAGCGTCATATAAGAAATAAGTAAAATAAGTAACATATTAATTTGGAATTTTTAACATATATATTGTTAATACTTGAGAGATGTTATTGAAAGCAAAATGAAAGTAGATGAGAAACATAAATGGTATATACTATATAAGCAAGGCTACAAACCACCAAAAATGTTGGTAAAGGTTCGGTTCATTGGTTCGAATCATAGATTCGGTTTGCGAACCGTTTAATTTACCGCCGAAACTTTCTAAAATTTATTAAAAATGTATATATATATGTAGTATGAAATGTTTCTGAATTTTATAAACAAATTAAATTTTTTTTTAAACTATTCGAGTTTTGCAAATTATTTAAATTAATTAAAATTTTAATAAGACTTATTTTGCCATGAGTTTTTATTCAAAGTCTCAACTAGTTGCACAATATTAGAAAAGTTCAAAGCAGGGATTAAAACCTCAACCGAAACCGTAACCTTTAACCGATAAAAACCGATTGAAATTTGCAACCGTTATTATTTTATTATTATTAATAATTTGAGAGTTTAGTATTTCATAAATTAAATAATATAAAATAATCAGTATGCACTTCAAAGCAATTGAATTATAATATTTGATAACCCTGAAATATTCTCACGCAACTTGTAGCCAATTGTCGTAATTGCGGATTCATTCATGCTTAATTTGTAAATATTTGAAATGCAAGTACAATTTAAGCAATTAACAAGCATTTTCGACCAAGAAGCGACCAGCAAACAGCTAACAAACAAGCTGGTCGCATAAATTAGTTGACTTAAATTGCACAATGCAAAAAGCCGCAAGAATAACTTTGGCAGCATTTAGTTTTGTTTTGAACTTGTCTGGAACTCGCATCTTGTTGTTGTTCCTACTGTTGCAGCTACCACAAAATAAAAAAAAAAAATAACAATAAATTATTCATATCCCATGGTCCAGTGATATGGGAAGGGAATTGACCCCCAAAAACACAGGTGAACCAACTTGACAACAACAACCACATAAAAACGAGTACAATAATAATAGTTTTTAGTACTCGTATCACTTCCATTCGTACATAGAGAGAAAAAAGTCGTACTCGAATTAAATATTTTCGATACTTAAAAATAATACTTGATATAAGTACGAATTATTAAAATGAGCATTCAAATTCTATAACCAAGTACAAACAATCTTGATATAAGAACAAATAATCTGGAATCAAGTAAAACTCAAAAATTACTAGAAATGAGTACTTAAATTCTTTATATAAGTTCGAGAAAAATCTTAATCAATTAAAATCTTAAATCAAGTACTTTAATTCTTATATTATATTCGTTCGCTTGCTTCGAATTCTCAAATATTTCTAGCATATTTTCATGGGGCTCTGAGAACATAAGACTTTATTTAACAGAATAATTTCTGTAGTCAGTCTTCACTTACTTTCACACTAACTGAAAGTTTTTTACACCCACACTTATGATTTTGATAATTTATTAGGTATCGTGAGGTGTTCCATAATGCTCTTAATACCTATTTCAAGAACATTTTATACATACAAATCAAGTTCACACGACTTTGAATTAAGTCTGAAATATGCTTAAATTAAGTATCATGTTCATATTGTAACATTATTTTTACTCAATACCAGAATTTAAAGAACTTGGATCAAGTTCATTTGTACTTAAATCAAGTACGTTTTAAAGTTAATTTAAGTTTGAAAATACTTAAATATTGTACTTAAAATATCGTACTTGAAATAAAATCAAATTACTTGACTTTAGTAATTTCAATCTTAGTGAGAAATCAAGTACGAAATGTGGTGTTTTAAGTTCGAAATACTTGATTTTTTCCCTCTGTGTATGCCGTCGAAAGAAATACCTTTTGGCAGTGTGTGTAGCAATTAGCATATGACTACAATTTAGTGTGATAAATTGAGTTGGGAACTTGCCTTAGAGAAACGGGAGAAACTGGGGAGATTAAGCAGTGAGAGAATGTCTGGGATGTCAATTTGTGTATAGAAAAACTCCCTAGCCACTTATTTGTCATTCCAACAATTCGTGGTTAACTTCTTTGAGACTACGACTTATGATTGCTTTCATTTCTTTTGACTTTCTGAGCATCCAAAGTATTATTTAGTATATTTTAGCCAATTCAGTCCTATTGAAATTGTGGATGAATTTGAAATTACTAATCGTATTAACAACAATGAGAACTGCTGAGCTTAATATATATATATGTATATATATGTATATATCAGGGATTAAAACCGAATGCTCGAATTAAGGTTTTCGGTTATCGGTTATGCAAAATCTTGGAGTATCGGTTTCGTAACGATTATCGGTTTTTTGTTAGTTTCGGTTTCACAAAAAAATAAAAGTTAAGGTTTTCGGCTGACCAAAATAAGAAGCGTTTTTCATTGTTTTAAATGAAAAAAGACTTAATGCTTTTATTAGCTTGAAAAATATTGTTACCTGGTTACTGAAATAGTCCAGTGTAATGTCGATTTTAATATAATTTGATCTCACATAAATTTGGTTCATTTGGCTTGAAAATTTGGATTATTTTGATATTACTGAACTTTGATAACTTTGAACCGCCATAACTTTGTCAAAAGTAAATTAATTTTTATGTGGAATGTAAATTTGAGCATGATTTTACCTCCAAAATCGTTCTGCATTTAAATTTTTTTAATTTTAGAAAATTTTAGAAAATCGAATTTTTTCGAAATTTTATCTTTATCTTTTTGATTTTTTCGAAAAAACTCGAATTTTCAATATGAGCAAAATTTAAATGCAGAACGAATTTGGAGGTAAAATCAAAGGTCAACTTTACATTCCGCATAAAAATTAATTGACTTTTGACAAAGTTATGGCAGTTCAAAGTTATCAGTTCCTGCGACGGCCAGTACCGAAATTAACCCTTATAAATCAATCGGTTAATTTCGGTTTAAAGAGCTTATGGGTTTCGGTACAGCGGAAAAATATTTTTTCGGTTACGGATTCAGTTAGGGTTACAAATTTCAGTCGGTTTTTATTGGTTAAAGGTTACGGTTTCGGTTAAGGTTTTAATAATTATAAATTCCATTATTGGCTTTTAAAATATCCCAATCAAAGTCACAGATTGTAAATTTTGTAAAGTCTGGATAAGTAGCATATATCATATACGTAGCTGCCATAGGAACAATCGGTTGAAAATCAGCGTTTAGTATGAACGAATTGTTGTTCCCTAAGATTTATCACTGCCATAAGAACTATTGTTTAAAATTATATACATACATATATCCTGTTTTAATTAAATATAATTTTAGCGGTGGCAATAGAGCTAAAATCTTATTAGACAACTTCAAAATATAAATTTCAAGTTTCGCTCTTATTTCAACGTTTTAGGGATATGAATCGGTTAAACATTTACACTTCAAAATATTTAAATTCTTTTCTGTCTAGTATTGTAGACGCGTCCTCTGCAATCCTCTGTGCACCTTAAACACACACATATACTTGTGTATTTCGCGGCTCCCAAGTGGATACAAAGCGCAAAAGTCATCGACCAATTTCCAAAAACAAAATGCAAATCGTCTGTCAAGCACATTCACACACACACACACACACACACACACACATACACACACACATGCGCAGAGGCCACTTATTTATTCCGTATTACGCATTATTCAAAACGCTCTTAGAAGACAGGATGAGTTAAGAAGACTCACTTAAAAAAAGAGCGAAAACGTCGCACTATGGCTCATTAAAAAAATTTAGATGGCAAAAAATCTGTAACTAGGTGAGATATCGGTTGGAAATTTGAAATATATGTTCAAAACACTTCAACAAAAATTCAGATTCAGTTTAAAAAATAAGTCAGTTATCAGAAATAAATAAGTTTGATACCAAATCCCTTCTCGACTTAAAGATGTACTGATCAAAAATTGTCCTTAAAACGCGTTTTATTCACATTTCATAATTTTTGAAAATTACCCCAACTTTGAAGACCTTCAAACCTCACAAAAATTTTATTTTAAATATAAAACTTTCTTCATAAAATTAATAAATGGTTAAAAGGTCACTAAGCAAAATTAATTTATCTGTTCCCTCTAGACCTACACGTAACTTTATCCCACTTACCTTAGATGCATGTATGGTACTACTAACTATTCTTTGCATGAACCTTTCCGAGTGCTCCGTGATTACTACAACAAACTCTATAGAGTTTTCAACTTAGAGTCCTCTTTTCCGACTATTACAAATTTTATTCTAAGCTTTTAAGCGAGTAGAAACTAACACATCATTGATCTGATTGGGTTTTTCTGGGTTTTCCCCAATGCCTGCAAAAATTGTTGGATCAATTATTACATTTTTGAATACCCCAGCTTAAACTTAAGCCTAATTTTATTTTATTCCTTCAGAAATGAACTTAAATTTATTATGTTATTTAATTTTTAATTTTAATTGTTAGTTTTATTATTGTATTTAAAATTTAATATTTTTTCTTTCTGTCGACTGCTTTTAGTCGACGTTAAATAAATAAATAAATCGAGCAAATTATTGATCGAACCAAATAATAAACGCGAGAATTTGCCACGAACTTTTACCAAATGATCCACAGTGCGTCGCAGGCGACAATACGAATTGTTGGGAAAAGAGAGCAGGAACAGTGAAAGGTGGGAGTGTATAACGGGTAACGGGGTGCGGAGACAGAGCAAGCCTTCAATCAATCACCGAGGTTGACAGTTACGCAAATATCAATCAAAAATAAATCGCATGTATGTAGCAACTTGTTTGCCAGGTGGGCGGAGCTTATGGCCAAGCAGCAAGGCCAACGCATCAACATCTTGGCCCTGCATTAGTTGAAGCTGCCAGCCGGCAATCGGCTCTGATTTTGATTCCAGCGAGTTTTTGCTTTCTACGGTTCACATCTGCCAGAAATCATCGCATCCAAAAGTCAAAGTCAAAGACCAAAAACTGAAATGTCAGTGAAGTTTTCCCAGTATCGCCCAGTCGAATACACATCGTATATCTGTCTTTTCTTACATTTATTGCGCCAACTTAGCATTTGATTGAGGCGGGCCAAGAGGGGGGCGTGGCCAGGGCACGTGTGGTTATCCATACACTTAGGTTTTGACTTGCCAAGCGACAACACTGACGGCTTTTCTCCCCTCAAATTTGTCACTCTAAACACTTGGCTTACCTTGCGGCAGACATATGTACATAAATAACACATATCGTCAACCAAAAACCATATATGTATGTTGCTTTCAGTTATGCTTACTACGACAAATATTTCTAAATATAAGTATAAATATAAAATATATTGTATTCGTTATTCATTCGGTTTTAGTCCGTCTCCTTAGCAAACGTCACTTACTATATAAGGTATTCAATATTTGAAATAAACTCGATCTGTAAATACACATTTTTAAATTTCCTGCATTATAAGTGGATAATCATATACAATGACATTATTTTTTTTACATATCATTCCAAAACTTCCAAAGAAAAAAGATAATATTAATGGAGTCTTAATCAATTTCGTTTAAGTTATCAAAAATATATATTTAATATAAATAATATATATTTATATAAATTGTTTTCGCTGTACAGAAACCCATAAACCGAAACTCTTCAAACCGAAATAACCGTTTAGTAACCGATTCATTTATAAGGGTTCATTTCGGAACTGGCCGTTGCAGCTACTGAGCAACTTTGATAACTTCGAACTGCCATAACTTTGTCAAAAGTCAATTAATGCACGATGTAAATTTGAGCATAATTTTACTTCTTAATTTGTTCTGCATTTAAATTTTGTTCATTTTGAAAATTCGAAATTTTCGAAATTTTTCGAAAAATTAAAAGGGGTAACACTGTAAAATTTCTAAAAAATTCAAAAATTTCGAAATTTTTTAAATAAAAAAAATTTAAATGCAGAATTAAGAGTTGAAAACATGCTCAAATTTACATTGCGCATGAAAATTGGTTGTTTTTTGACAAAGTTATGGCAGTTCGAAGTTATTAAAAATCATTACATTGCACTGGATCATTCCAGTAACCAGATAACATTATTTTCCAGGCTAAAAAGGGCATTGAAAAAAACAATGAATAACGCATCTTATTTTGGTCAACCGAAAACATTAATTTTAATTTTTTTTGTGAACCGAAACCATACCGGTATTTTTAAACCGAAAACTTATAAAATCCGAGAACCATTACGAAACCGATATTCCAAGATTTTGCTTAACCGATAACCGAAAACCTTAATTCGAGCATAATCGAAACCGTAACTGAAACCGATATTCGTTTCGGTATTTAATCCCTGATTCTAAATATTTCGGATTACGCATTTATGCAATAAATTGAAACTATTTTGAAAGTTTTTGGGCTGTTTGATGATCACCAGTCACCAGTCACGACAAAGAGCTAACACACATTTGAAGACTTACTCATTTAAGGTAATGTATTTTTTGAATTGCATTTTAATGATTAACCCTTTCGACCCCGACGTTGCCTGTGGGCAACTTGGCAAGTTTGACAGATAACTGTGAGCGAATCCGATTTTTTTGTCAGATGATTCATTATATAATTGGAAGATATATATGTTTACTGAAAGTGTGAGCAAAAAAATAATTTTTGGAAGTTATTTAACAAAGTTATTTTCAAAAGACTGCACCTGCCTCGTAGAAAAAATTCTTTTTTTAATTCGGAAGACATTTTAAAATGATTAATTTTTTTTTGTTATCGTTAAAAAATTCAAAATGTAAAATTGAAATTGTATTGAGAATAGATTAAGCTTATAAGTGTAAAAGTTGAAATTGATAATATTTGAATAGTTTTCATGTAACGGATTTTTAAATTCATCAAGTTGCTTGTGGGCAACGTTGGTCCATAGTGGTAATAAAATCATAATTTTTTTGACTTTGCTGGATTTTCTTACACAACTCAGACAGGTCCAAATTTATTACTTAAAAAAAGGATTTAGCCTAAAATAGTGTTTCCAATTGATGGTTTTATTAGTTGTTTTGGTTTTACCCCAAAAAATAGTGCAACAGGTAGTATTTAACCCTTATTTTTACGATTGGAATACCCAAGTTTACTGCAAATTTCATTTTTATTGCATTATTGCATTTTATTGCAGAATGTTTACAGGTCATAAATAAAGGGTGTTTTGAAACCAGAATAATTGGATCATTAGCCTTGCCCAATTTTTAACTTGTAACATAGGTACAGACATGGATCGCTCTCGTCCCCAATTCTCAATAATTTAATCTCATATATAGAAGAGCAAATATTTTTATTTCGTGTGCGAAAAGTGACGTGATTTTTTATAAAGTGACGGAACACTTCGAGCAGTCATTGATTGTCGGTTGTATTTGATAAGTACAATTGTCTAAGCCGTGCTTATTTTATATTTGCTTAAATAAATTACCGCAAGAGAAAGGTTTGTCGATAGATGCCATTGAGCGATTTTAAGCTTCGATTGGGATGTTGAGCGGAGATAGTGGGGATGAGCACGATGATATTTCGGCAGTGTTTCAAAAAAACTTGGAACGGATCGTGAAGAGAAGGCAGACTATAGAGATCGGCCTTCTTGACAATATAGCTGCAGAAGAATACCAGCAAGGACCTAA
The DNA here is from genome assembly GCA_035042165.1 of Drosophila kuntzei. NCBI lineage: Eukaryota > Metazoa > Arthropoda > Insecta > Diptera > Drosophilidae > Drosophila > Drosophila kuntzei. Next base: position 306,110 of record JAWNLU010001437.1, read on the forward strand.
AAGTATTGCTGATAATTGCTTTAAAAATTGTATTTCGAAGACACTGAAAAGGAGACCATATGGGACGAAGACAATACTTTAAAAGTTTATGTCGCGATAACTCCAATGGAGTCCTCTTATAAAATTTCCGATGGAAGTTGTAGATGGCCACCTACAATGTAATTCTTCAATCCAAAGGAAAAGAGGCCGACCATTTAATATAGAGGGGGATAGCCCCACAAAACTCGTTGGATCCCCATCGAGGAGTGTGTCTTAGCAACAGTCAAAGAAATACAGAGTTTAGCCGAATCCTAGCGACTTACAACGTTTCGATAGAGTGGAGCATTGAGTAGTATTTAGTGAAAAAGGTCGCTGCAAATTGTGTAAAACAAAAGCTCCAACGTCTAAATGCCTTAAGTGCAAGGTCCACCTGTGTTGCAATAATAATAAAAACAGTTTTTTGTCATTTCATACCTAATATTTCATAATAAATATATAAAATTGTAAGCGATTTTCAAAAAAAAAAATTATTTTGTATACCACCATGGCCCGACGTTGCCCACAGGCAACTTCCGGTAGCGCCCTAACCAATGGGCGTGGCGACTTCAAATTTTGGCAAAATACTTCTTTAATTTATGCAAAATAATACAGAGCAAAAAAAAATTTTTCACACCACAGGGAAAAAGTCGGGGTCGAAAGGGTTAATATTTCAATTGAATTATATTTTAGTCTGTTTCACTCCGTTCTATTTCATGCCATTCGTTATATTTTGCACGCTTGATTTACTCATTTCAGTTCTCAGTTATGCAACTGTTATTCTCCTTATCATAAAGCGGATTTGTCATTTATCTAGACCAAAGTGCACAGTAAAAAAAAAGAAAAGAAAAATATCGCATAAATGATTGCTGTATTTTGGACTTAAGCTCTCTATAACGAAGCTGAGAAACTCCCAGTCAAGTGTATACACACTATACAACTGTTGTCCTTCCCCAAGTTGATGGCTGAGTAGGAAAAAAAATATTCTTACGGAAAAAAGAGAGAAGTAAAACAACTTAATTACTATTGCAATAATTATTTGGCTAGCATGTCCTTTTGGGTCCTGGTCTGTTGGGAGGCTGTATAAATTCGTCGTTGTCTCTGTCAGCCTGCGGCTTCCTCTCGATGTCCTTACGATTTATCTTTTTAAGCCGAAAACATTATTTTCTTTATCGTTGGCATTGCTGGCAAATCTGCACAATTAACACACTTTATGTGGCACAGTGTAGCGGCGGTAAGGGGCGGCAAGGGGGCAGGCATATTGGCCCAAAGAGTGGGAGTGGTCTGTCAGCAAATAGCAAATTTTTGGCCAGCCAAATCTCAGCGGCACACAGGCAATGACAATGCGACAGCTGATGAAGTCAATGCCATGGATAATTATGCTGATGAACTTGACGAGCTTGGAGCGAGGAGTTGAGAACTGGGAACTGGGAACTGAGAACTGGGAACTGAGAACTGGGAGTTGGACCCAGTGACGCATTGCCTCATTAACTTAAAGCCCACGCGCCTATTCTTGGGCAACCCTAAGCCTACACTGAACAAAATGACCAACTTCTAAGATCAATAACATTCATCTAACATATTATGTTCTATAAATTACTAATTCTAAGAATATTAATCTAAAAAATTTCAGTTTTTAAAACGTTAATTGTTAGGAAAATCTATATATGTTATATTTTCATGTCTAACCAATTGTGGTTTGGTCTAATAATAAGAACTTGGTCATATTTGCAATAATTTTAAGATCAAGATATGTTTTCTAACTTTAAGAATATTATGTTCTCACCACATTTTTTATCACTAAAATTCTTAGTTCTGAGACCAAAATCTTGATTGTAGCACCATTTTTTTGTTATCAGTGTAGTCCTATTACCGCGCCAAAGTCTGAATCTGAATCTGTATCGGAGTCTGGGTCTTGGTCTTGGTCTGCTTGTCGGTTCGGGCACAATTGACACGCATGTCCCATGAAACCAAAAAGTGTCTTTTAATTTGGACTCGTATTTCTTTTTACACTCTTCCTCTTCCTCGCCTTCGCTTTTCTATGTGTGTGTGTGTGTGTGTGTGTGTGCTTTGGCTCATCAAAGGCCACGTGAAGTGAACTTATTAAGCCGCTTTCATTTTTAATTGTGCGGACGTTGCTTTTGTCGGTCTTCTATTTGCCTGTCACAAAAAATTTTAAAAATCATTCAGCTGCCAACATAAATTGCGCTGTTCCTGTTCCGTCCAACACCCCAGTCTCATACCCAGTCTCCAGTCCCCACCTTTCACCATTCGCACTCTCAGTACCACCCTGCGAAGTGCAATCAATCACGCAAAATTTAATTAAAAATTTAATTTGATTCTGATGAGACTTTAGTCCTTATACGCGCCAAAGTGCCAAAACAACCGCATCGCGAAGAGAGACGACTCTATTAAACCGTAGATTCAATCCCCGAATCAAGAATTCATCGTATTCATTCGATATTCCATATTTAGAATATTTAAATAATGAAACATATTCTTGTGCATATACCAATTTAAGTTTTACTTCTTCGTATGTGCATTAAATTAATTTAAAACTCAGACAATAAAGTACTGCATTGCTCTATGGTTGTAAATAATTTTGGAATAATCGATGTTCGATTTCGGAAGAACACAATCGTTGTTGTTGTGGACAAATTGGATTGTATAATCGATTAATCGATGTTTTTAAGCCCATAAACTTTGGAAAAAAATTAAAACCGGACTCAAGATCAACAAATTTTAGTAAATAAAAGCAATCAATAGCTATTAAAATAATTTAGATACTTTTATAGCAGGGATTAAAACCGTAATCGAAACCATAACCTTCAGCCTGTATTAACCGATTGAAATTGGTAACCGTAACTGAATTCCTAAACGAAACAAGCCGGTTTTTTAATACCGAAATCGAATAACCGATACTAATCAAACCAAAATAACCGATTCATGTATAAAGGTTACTTTTAGTTCAATTAGGCATTAAATTACTTTTTTTGTAAAGTGTAATAATCGTTTTTCAAACTGTTTTCGATTTAAAATTTGTTTATTGATTTTATTAAATAAATCTTTTTAGAAATTAAAGAATTTTTGTTTATATATTTTCATTTTTTTAAACATTTTTCCAAATCAGACCGGTATTTCGAATCGACCGATACATATAAAAAACATGTAACCGTAATGAAACCGATATACAACAATAACCGAAAACCAAAATATAACCATAACCGAAGTCCTAACTAAAACCGATATTCTTTTCCGTTTGATAGCCGGTTTACAAGAATTTGCATTAAGTATTTCGTACTCGATTTAATAAAATCAGAGTTCATGAACTCTCTTTCTTATCAACATACTTATTTTAAATGTATTAATATGGCACTTATATTATATTATATTTTTTCATTTTATATTGTAAATTTAGCAACTTTAATTGAAGTATCGCGATTTGCGCCTGGGATTCACATTCTTGTTGTCAGTTTGTGAATTGTTGCTCAAACTGCGAAACAATTTTCAATCAATTTGATTTTCTTTTTAATTTGACAGTTTCGACATTTAATTGTTGACAGCTTCAGGAGCTGTGCTAAAAAAACACTGAGCTGATTGGGGGATTTTGGAGGATGTGACGGCTGTCCGACGGACTGACTGACGGAAGCAATAAATCGGAATGGGCGCTGCTAAGTACGCTACGATTGTTGCCATGCCACAGTTACACACATAAATCATAAAAATTATGTTTATCACCATGAATAAGCGTGTGTGTGTGTGTGTGTGGGGGGGGGTTGAATGCAAGTGGGGAGCATAACCATCCGTCAAAGATGTTAAAGTGTTTCTCTATGTTAATGCCTCCGCCAGGCGCTGCATCTACATAAATATATATAAAAGTGTGTATGTGTGTGTGTGAATGCAACCTGTTATTGCACCGACAAAACTGCATGCACACACACACACACACACACACACACACATAGAGAGATAGATAGGGAGATTCGTATACGCAGATACTCACGGACACTCACTTGACACTCACTATCCAAGAGACCCAAAGGAATTTTCGAGTGCTATTTACATCTACGAGGACTGCAGCTCTGTTTCAATGTGTGTGTGTGTGTATGTGCATGTATGCATGTATGTGTCTCTGAGTGCTTGTGCGCATGTGTGTCGCCTGCTAATGCTTTGTGCCCGTCCAGCACATTTATCACACATTGTGCTGCCATTTAAGCAGTTTGCCATTTACCAGTATTACAACGACAACAACTCCTTCGGCCCTGTCCACTTTCCCAGCAGCCATGCCATCCTGCCGCCTTGTTTCTCCACTTTCTCTACTTTCCCACAGCCCCAGTCTCTGTTCTATCTTAAATAAATGCACTGCAAGCAGTTGCAGTTAAAGTGTTGCCAAAATGTTTGACAAGTTGGCCAGGCTGGCAAAAACTAACTGATAAGCTCGCGAAGTTTCACTCCAACAGTGCTGCCAACTTGTTTCGATTATGCATTAAGCCAAATAGCTACACGTTGTTTTCTTCAAGTGTAGTTTTATTGTCACTGTCTATCGCATCAACTAAATCCCACAAATACACTTAGCTGCACACACTTACACACACACACACACACACAGCGCACACACATACACACACATGGTACGAGAGCTGAGCTCAGTTCCCGTTACATTCTCCCAGGCTCACTTGAAATGTTGTCAGTGCACTTAAACATCTTAAGCTTCATGTGCAATGCAGTCGATTCGGCCTACTTAGGACTACTGATCCACACACACATACACACACACACACATACATACACACACACACAGACAAACACCGAGGACAAGTTGTGAATGTCTCTTGGTTCTGTTTGTGTTTCTGTCTTTGGTGTTGTTTTAATATCGCGTTCTGCCTGCCAAAAATTCTCTCGACTGTGGTGGATGAAGAGGGGACTGAGGAAGGGACTGAAGAGGGGGCTGAGTTCACACACAAGTTCAAAAGTCAGCTAAACAGCCGACGTCATAGACAACATGATTATTGTCACACTTCTGGTAACTGCGACATTTTGAAGTACAACTGCAACTTGTCGATTAGTTCAAGGGACATTTTCACTGACTAGTTACCATGGACGTGGCCTTCGATTGCAGCAAGGGGAGCGCACTGTGGGGTATTTGACCCCAAAAGTGTTGAATAATTTTTCAAATTTTTCCTACTTTTCGAATATAAATTTAATGCTGCATACAAATATAAAAACAAAAATGCAAGCAAGATTGGCTATTGTCGAGTGAACGTGACTGTACAATACTCTGTACATAACTCATAATTGGCTAATTCAAAGTACTATATAATTCAAGTGTAGATATTTAGAATTATGTGATATTCAAGTGAAATTAAATAATTAAGCATTATTTCTCTATATGTTCATTGTATATTATATATTACAATAATTGTAATTTTAACAAAATCATTAGACATCGAGAGTTCATCCGATTGCACTCAAACTGTATTCCAACTGTTTAAGTTGTCCGTATTTACATATTTGAGATTTTTAATTGGACTTTATTTTGTATACACTTGACATTTAAGATAAAATGTAGTAAAAGAAAAATTTCAATCTAATGTGGCTTTAACTAATTTGCTTTTAATTGTGTTTCTAAATAGAGTAGAGTAGTAAGACTTAGAATATTAATCTAAAAATTCGCAGTTAGAAAATATAAATATGTCATATTTAATATGAAGACTCTGGTTAGAGTCGCCGCTTCAGTTCGGTAACAAGTCAAGGGATCGAAACCCGCTCTAGCCAAGGAAAAAACATATAATCGGAATATTTTTAAAAAAATAAATCCAAAAAAAAGTATATAAAAAAAAAAATAAGTTTAAAGTTTAAAACCCCTGCCATATTTTTTTATTTTTGGTTTGAGATTTTAAGACTGTTTGGTCTTAATCTAAGAACTTATTCCTATTTAAAATGTTTTTAAAATCAAGATGTGTTTTCTAGTTTTAAGAATTTTACGTTCTCGACGCATTTTTTTGACCAAAATTCTTAGTTCTGAGACCAAAATCTTCATTTTGGAAATTTATTTTTGTCAGTGTAGCGATTCTTCGAATTTTCTGTTGTTTCTCTGAGTGTGAGAGTGCTCCATTTGTTTGTATCTCTGTCGGCGGTTCAAAACTGATGACGCTGACTGTAAAGGACTTAAGTGCCTGGCATTTATCTAGGAAACGTGTTTTTCGCGTCATTCTCTTGGTCTGTAGACATTGTTGTTGTCACACCTGTTATGCGAGGGGAGATTTTGTCTAGAGTTACCGCATTATTGGCTTAAAGGAGGAGCTGCCCAGAGTTGCCGCACTTTCGGATTGTTTGCAAATTAAAATTTTTGAACCAAAAGTTTTTACATCAAATTGATTTGGTCGCTTTTGTGGTGTAACTGAATATCAATTGAATGCCAAATGACTTTTCAACTTTTGACCGCTTAAAAAAAGAAAAAAAAAAAAAAACAATAATAATCATAATAATAAGAGAAATAGAAAGTAGACAAGCGAAATGCATTGGAAATTTGGAAATTCTTTTGTATTCTTTTGTGAGTGAGCCGTTTATTCTTTGCTTTTGCTTCTGCTTCTGCTTCTGCGATTTTAAATACCTTTTGCAGCTGCCTGACTGATTCAATGTATAAAATCAAATGAATAATGAAACTTTCTTTGGACTTCTCTCTATTGTGTTGGCGACTTGTGAGACAGACAGAAAGATAGAGAGAGAGAGAGAGAGAGACGGAGATTGTATGAGAACTTCTTAAAATGCCAATCAAACTCAAGTTTAGTTGTGCACTGATAAAAAAATGTTCCAAAATCAAGATTTTGGTCTCACAACTAAGAATTTTGGTCTAAAAAATGCGTCGAGAACATAAAATTCTTAAATTTAGAAAACACATCTTGATTTTAAGAACATTTCAAATAAGAATAAGTTCTTAATTTAAGACCAAACAGTCTTAAATTCTCAAACCAAAATTAAAAAAAGGTAGGGCAGGTGTTTTAAACTTAAAACTTATTTTTTTTTTCTTTTGATATTTATACTTTTTTGGTGTTTTTTTTTTTTTTTTTTTTATAAATATTCTGATTATATGTTTTTTCCTTGGCTAGAGCGGGTATTTCCTTATCAATTTAAGATTTTTAATTCTTATATTAAGAACTGCGAAATTTAAGATTAATATTCTTAGTATAAGTAATTTGGTCTTAAAATGGTCTTATTTTAAGAACAAAATATTTAAGATGAATGTTCTTGATTTTAGAAGTTGGTTTTTTTTTTCAGTGTGCCTCTTTTTCTGGCCGTGTCAGTTGTAATCGCTGCTTAATGGTTTGGCACACAATTTAAAGTAAGTCCTTGGAACGCCTCCTTCTCCTTCTCCTTTATTTACACATTACACGGTCTAAGTTACACGTGCTCGATCCTCGTTCGGGCGTCACAAATGAACTGCAAGCGCTAAGAAAGATTTATTTAGCTTTTGTCTCGACTCGACTCGACTCATTAATGGTCAGTGTGGGGTTTGGCACGGCCTGCCATTTTCCAAATAATTACACATTTACATTTTCATAGACAATTTTCTGCGCAATCATGAAATCAACTTCATTTCACTTCTCCTACTCGTAAATAAAGTCAACACGACTCTTGCAGTGGGCGGTCAGTGTCGCTTGCTCCAACCGGAAGTCAATTCTCTGCCTCTCCCTCTCTCCCTCTCTCCCTCTCTCTCTCTGACGGGGTCTGAGCATGTGAATATGGCTGTCAATGTGGGCCTGGGTCATTGTGGCTGCCGTTATCTAGGCAGCGTTTGCCGTTGATGTTGATGGCTATCTTTAAAAAGACATAAATCATTCGGTGGATGGAGTATGGTGACTCTATATACCTAAAGCACACACACATTTATATATATATATATATATTTTAGTGTGTGTGTGTGTGTGTGTGTTGGACATTTGGTCGAGTCTCTCGTCCGGTCACTGTAATTAATCATGGACCAAGGCGCTGACTTAATTTTTCTTTCTTTTGCATATTGTTTGGCACTTTTGCGTTGTTCTTCCCAATTCGGATTGCAATTTGCTGGCACTGTACTCGTTGTCCTCGTTGTTGTTTCAATTTGTGTATTTGTTTACTGGCTGCTGGTATATTGCTTCTTGTCCTTTTGGCTGTCCCAAAATCATCGGCCTTTGTTTGGCTGCCCGACATTACGTATACGCAACGCATGCACCATTTACCTACCATATTTAATCCCAAAATGTTCGCTCTAACCGAGTGAATCGATCCAAAAGTATACTTTATTTGAATGCAAACCATTCAGTGGACAAATTCGTTTCAATTCTTGACGTATTTCGTACATAAACTAAAGTCGAGCTCAATCATAATTCATGGAGAATGTCACTCGAATGGCCCACTTTAAATATCTCACCAAAAATCATTTAAATAAATAAAGGTGGGCACTGTAGAATTTATTATTTATATGATATTGTACATTAAAAAATAAATACAACTGTTTTTGTAATTTTTAAGATACTTAATCGATGGCTGTAATTAAATATGGTTCTAGCAAGGATTAAAACCGAAACGAATATCGGTTTCAGTTACGGTTTCAGTTATGCTCGAATAAAGGTTTTCGGTAATCGTAGCGGTTATCGGTCTTTTGTAAGTTTCGGTTTAAAAATATCGGTATGGTTTCGGTTCACAAAAAAAAGAAATTAAGGTTTTACATAAAAGGTTTACATGAAAAAAGACTTACTGCTCTACTTAGCCTGGAAAATAATGGAATCGAACGAAAATTTCGATTATTTTGATTTTTCTGATTTTCAATAACTTCGAATTGCCATAACTTTGTCAAAACTCAATGAATTATCATGCGCCATGTAAATTTGAGCATGATTTTACCTCTACATTCGTTCTGCATTTAAATTTTGTTGATTTTGAAAATTCGAATTTTTTCGGAAAAATCAAAAAAGACAAAGGGGTAACACTGTAAATTTTCAAAAAAAATCGATTTTCAAAAATTTTTGAAAATTAACAAAATTGAAATGCAGATCGAATTTAAAGAAAAATCATGCTCAAATTTACATTGCGCATGAAAATTCATTGAGTTTTGACCAAGTTAAGGCAGTTCAAATTTATCAAAGCTGCTTAGTAGCGAAATTAAACTTTATAAATGAATCGGTTACTAAACGGTTATTTCGGTTTAAAGAGTTTCGGTTAATGGGTTTCGGCACAGCGGAAAAAATTATTTTCGGTTAAGGTTTCAGTTACGGTTACAAATTTCAATCGGTTTTCACCGGTTAAAGGTTTCGGTAAAGGTTCAATCCCTGGTTTCTAGAATACTAAAATTGATAAAGGGTTGACAATAAAATTTATATGATTTTGCAATCGAAATTTGCATCTGACTGGAAATTGAATAAAAGGGTTTTATTAGTTATCATCTTTGACTTGTGTGACGTTCGGTTCGGGGAGTGCACAGTTTGATAATTGTTTAATTTGCTGGACAATGTGGATGGCCGCAGAGAAAGGCCAGAGAGTATATGGGAAATGGAGAGAACTGTTTTTGACGTCTATTTGTAATATGCATTCAAATTTCAAGCTTAATTAAATTCCTTTTGGGCAGCAGCAAAAACCGCAAAATGTTATTGCAATTGCAATTGCAATTGAAGGGTCCAAGTGAGCGACTAGGCGACCGCAAATGCTTGGCATGTGTTGCTGTTCAATGCGGTTGGCGACCCACAATATTGGTGACTCACACTCATACACAGACACACACACACACACACACAACATGCTTAAACAATTAATTATTTAAAGCCTAATAATCAGAGGAGATCCTGTTGCTTGTCGTTTGTTGTTCTCTCTTCCCAATTCTCAATTACTTCTCCCTCTCCAAAACACAGACGATTACAATTAAAACTTACAAGGCGTCGAAATGAGCACACACATAAATATATATAAATCTATAGGAGAGGGGGGGGGGGGGGGGGGGATGCACATGTGTGAGGCAATTGCCAAAATGCTCAACTGTTGTTGTTATTGTTGCAAGTTTATGAGCCGCACCGCCCGTTACATACGTCATGCGGCCATTTTGTGTTCAGTTGCCACAACACGAGCGGGGTGGGGAGGGGGGGAGGAGAGCATTGAGGAGGCAACAACATTTCTGCTTATTGTTATGAGTGAACAAGCGACCAACCGACCAAGCGACCAATTATGTTGCACACACACAGTACGATAGAGGGAGACAGACAGCAAGAGACAGCGAGAGACAGCGAGAGAGAGAGAGAGGAGAGGTTAAGGGGGGGGTTGGGCGGTAGATTCACTGAAGATTTGAAGCGAGTGGCAATAATTTCCAAACGGCGTCCCATTTAATGTCTACAAACAATTAGAACTTATTTTTATTCTGTGTTTCGGTGCGGTTTCTGTGTGCGGGTTTCCCCCTCTGGCCCCGCCCCGCCTTCTTCCCTTTCCCTTCCCTTTTGGTACACCCACCATTCCCTCCTGCTGTTTGTTAACGCCGCTTTAATTTAACAACCCCGGGCCACCCAAAACCAACAACAGCACCCGTTGCTTCCTCTTGCCTCCTCCCAATCCCACTCCCACTCCCACTCCCACTCCAACCCAAACCCGACCCCGAACCCAAACCCAAACCCAGCAGTAAAGCTCCTACAGATGCGGCTCTCGCTCATTTGTGCCATGTCCGCCAGCAGCCTCATTAGTCCTGCTCCTGCGCCCAAAGTTGCCCGTTCTAAAAGCAAAAGCAATTCAAAACAACCATTTTTTCTCTCTTCTTTTTCGTTTTTCTTTTTTCTGTCCGCCTGTTTCTTTTTTTTCTACTAATTTTTCTTCTTTTTTTTTTTTTTTGCAATTTATGCTTTTGCTAGTTTGTTGTTGTTGTTGTTGTTCTTGTTGCTTGTTGGCTCTGTGTGTACGCTGCGCGCAGTGGGCAGTTCTAGTTATTAGTTGCCTTGGAAAAGTATTCCATAAAGTTACCATCAACAAATAAGCTCTTAAATAGCACCAAAAATTCATTCAGCTTTTGACAAAATGCCACAAGGATGTACAACCAGATTGTCTTTTATGGTCTGATTCATGTTTTAATTAAGGTTCAAGACCAAAAATCAACCTTTTCACGTAATCAATTAACATATATTTATATATGTATGTATATTTCGAATTTATGTAAGTAAATAATCAAATTGTCATTTACTGAAAACAAATATTTTTTGATTAAAGCTGTTATTAATTTGGTGAAATTTCGAATTATTTTTTGTGGTTACAATATTGTTAAGAAAAAAGTTGCAGATACAATTATAAATACATTTGTATAGTTTATTTTTCAATTTAATTTAAGCATCTACATATATTATTTGTTTCTTTTTCCATTCAATTTGATTTAATATTGATCTTTTTTTAATTCAACAATCAACAACAATCAAAACTAACAATTAAAAATTAAATTGATATTTAAAAAATTACTTATACTTGTTGTAAATTAACCAGGGATTAAAACCGAAACGAATATCGGTTTTGAGTTACGGTTTCGGATATGCTCGAATTAAGGTTTTCGGTTATCGGTTGAATCTTGGAGTATCGGTTTCGTAATGGTTATCGGTTTATTATAAGTTTCGGTTTAAAAATACCGGTATGGTTTCGGTATACAAAAAAAAATAAAAATTAAGATTTCGGTTGACCAAATTAAGAAGCTTTATTCAAAAAAAAACTTAATGCCCTTTTTTGCCTGGAAAACAATGTTATCTGGTAATGTAGATTTTATTAGAATTTGAAATCATTTAAATTTGATTTGAAAATTTTGATTATTTTGATTTTACTGATTTTTAAATTAAATTAAAATTTAAATTTTGTTAATTTTGAAAATTCGAAAATTTAGAAATTTTTAGAAATTTTACAGTGTTACCCCTTATCATTTTTCGAAAATTTTCGAAAAGTTCGAATTTTTAAAATAAACAAATTGAGAATTGAAATTTTGTTTCAGCTGGAAATTGTAAAGAGCTAACGGACTCGATTGAAATGATTGTAGCTCATTCACAAACAACTGATAGAACAGAGAAAGGAGAATGGAGCAGAGAATCGAGCAGAGCAAAAGTCACCGCAACATCGCTTGTAATACCCTTGACACACGAGAGAAAATTACCTGACCTCGGCGATATGTACATACATATGTATGTATATGTATGTATATGTATGTGTGGTATATGTGGTGAGGCGACCAAATACTTGATAAAAATTATGCTACATGCAACTTGTAAGCTATAAATCTTCGATTTATTACAAAATAATTAAAATTAATGAGCAAAAATTGAAAATACGCACGTGTCGAGTCTTTATAATTATATACACCTTAATATACATACATATATATGCATGTATGTGTGAGAGTGTATGTGTATGTGCGTGTGTGTATTTAAGGGACATACAAATATTAAAACCATAAACTTGGACAATTGGTAAGCGTCATAAATTGCGAGTGTCCCTGGAATGAGTCTGATGTGGTGAGCTGAGCATTTTAACTGCTAGGAAAGGGTATGAAGGGTCAAGGGTCATGGGTCATGGGTCATGGGGGAAATACATGACGAGAAAATAGGAGAATGAGGATTATCTATGCAAAGAGAGGCGAAAGAGCATTGCATGTGTTGCGTTGCGTTGCATGCTCGTTGTAATTGCTATAAATATGCGTGTTATATGAACGCACTTCCGTTTCCGGCAGCAGCAAACTGGCAAAATGGCGTCTCACACATGTGGGGACCAGGGAGGAGAGGGGCATGACAGCATATTTACCGTTATGCTAGGTTTTTAATTGCACAAGTACGAGCACTGGCATGTGGTTTACCTTGTTTCCTGCCTCCCTCTCTCTCCCTCTCTCCTCTCTCTCTCTCTCTCTCTCCCTCTCACTTCATCTCATTTCCTCTCTCTTACTCTGAATATTGTGTTTATGTTGAGCTAATGATGCTGGCAAATTTTATCAGCATGCTCTGCGTGTTCTTTTGGCATCTTGTGTGTAGTACGAGTATCTAATTTGCTCAGGCATACATAAGTACGTATATATATATACCTACATATATTTATTATTCATTTCATTGCAAACATTGACGACAAGCACAAATTAAGCACGCATTAGTTTTAAGAATTTAATAATTTTTAGTTTTTATACACGGAAAATAAACCATTCCATTAAAATTCTTGTTTCTTAAGTATATATTTCCTAAAATATGCCAATTAAATGTCATCGACTTATCTTTAAAAAAGTCAAAGAAGACTTTTGATCGTATTAAGAAAAAAATATCTTAAAAGAACCCCGAACATTAAAATATAAGTGAGAAAAAACTTGCTTGGTTTAAGGATTGATTGGATTGATTTTATCATGGAATCCCTGATTTTTTGTTTCGACATTGTCAATGAATTTAAGAACCTCTCAGCATTTAATTTACCTCATTTCTGATTATGTGACATATTTATTTATTTCAATATCCGGTTCTAATATAAGAATAAAGTGGAAAGTGTATGATATACATGCATACATCTGTGTAAACAATATAATACAGACATAAATGTATTGCAAAAATCAAAGAAATACATACATTTTGGCTTTGGTATCGCATAGTCAACTAGCACATTTATACTAACTATTTACATTTTATATCCAGAACTAATTGTGTTAAAATGCTGTAATCAAATGGCATCGAAAATATATAATATTTGAGATTCAAATGCAAAAGCTCAATCTGAAATATTTCTTCAACTGTCTGATTATTTGTTCAGATGAAGACATCTATCTCAGAACTACATCCAAATATTAAATTAAATTTGTATACAGAGCAACCTTACTTATGTATTCGTTTGTAAGTGTATTTCAAGTAGTTCACACCCATAAAAGAGTATCTCTCTCTACCAATCACTTTCAATCGTTGTTATTTGGGTTCATCAATTGAGTTTGCTGCCAACTGCAGTTGAAATTTATTGCAATCTGTAACAGTATTCATTTTAGCAATTGACGACTGTAAATATTGTAAATTCCAATAAATTCGTTGCACACAACGCCTTTAATTTGTTTTGCAACTGAACTCAATTACGAATGCAACACGGGCGTAAAAACTCAATAACTGTCAAAGGGATAGGTAGGACTGTGATACCCAGGGGAAGGCAAAGGGTCAAGGGTCAAGGGGTTGTGAATACTTCTCATATTTTGTCGGAGCTCACGAATATGCATGTATACGTACTTGTAATCAAATCTGCAGTTGACATTTCCCTAGTTGTGTGGTCAAATGATTTATGCATTTCCCACAACAAAATAAACCAAGAGAAATAATAGCCCTCACTTCTTTTGAGATGACTTAATGAGTAATATGAATATTAATTAGACTGAAGAATTGATTCATATAAACTATAATGTGTTTATAAATATGATTTATCGATTATTCTTGTTGAGCTCATCCGGAATTTTTGAAACGAACTTTGTCAAACTTGGATGGATTTTAATTTTAATTCAACTTTAGGCGAAGATGGATATTTCAAAATAGTACACAATGAACTGCTTGTTAAAAAATAATCTAAAGTGTGATTTAACTGGCTTTTGAACATAAGTTACTGGCAATTAACGTCTATAAAAAAAGTTAGTATGTGAGTGGAATCAACTATTAAAACTTATATTAGGGATTAACTTAGGTTCGATTTGTGAACTTGTTTTTATACCCCCTGAACCTTGGTTTAATTAAATACAACAAAAATATTTTTATTGATATATTTATTTTTTTTGATTTTTTAAGACAGATAAATTTTTCAATTTAAAATTTTGGATTAGGAATATATTCTATATTTACTTGAAGATTTAAATACGGCTTATTTTCATTTTGAGTTTCAAATAATTGCGCAATTAAAAATAAGCATAACATTTTGGAGTTTTTTTTCGAACTAAATTTAGTAGGTTTGGTTCGAGTTGATTAAATACCCGATCGGAAACGGTTCTGCGACGGAACCGGCTTACAACCTTGATAAAAACTAGTTTAATAATAATATTAATATGTCAAAATAAACTCCCGGTATTTTTCTAGGAATCATTATTCTAACGAAGGTCGCAGCTTAACTTAGCAGCTATAAATTTATATGCAAATAAATATAATATAATATGTAAATAGCAGGGATTAAAACCTTAACCGAAACTGTAACCTTTAACCGATAAAAACCGATTGAAATTTGTAACCGTAACTGAAACCGTAACCGAAAAAATATTTTTCCGCTGTACCGAAACCCATAAACCGATACTCTTTAAACCGAAATAACCGCTTAGTAACCGATTGATTTATAAGGGTTAATTTCGGTACTGGCCGTCGCAGGTATTGAGAAACTTTGATAACTTTGAGCATAATTTTACCTCTAAATTCGTTCTGCATTTAAATTTTGTTCACTTTGAAAAATTTTGAAAATCGAATTTTTTCGAAAATTTACAGTGTTACCCCTTTGTCTTTTTTGATTTTTTCGAAAAAATTCGAATTTTCAAAATCAACAAAATTTAAATGCAAAACGAATTTAGAGATAAATTTATGCACAAATTTACATGGAGCATGGAAATTTATCCAGTTTTGACAAAGTTGTGGCAGTTCAAAGTTATTAAAAATCAGTAAAATCTTACTATTTTGGTAAGCCGAAAACCTTAATATTTTTTTTTATTTTTTGTGAACCGAAACCATACCGGTATTTTTGAACCGAAACTTATAAAAATCCGATAACCGTTACGAAACCGATACTCCAAGATTTTGTATAACCGATAACCGAAAACCTTAATTCGGTCATAACCGAAACCGTAACTGAAACCGATATTCGTTTCGGTTTTATTCCCTGGTAAATAGTATAGAAAAATATTAAAAATTCTCCAACCACCTTCAAAAAATAAATGTAAACATATGCATACATATAATTTTTTACATACATAAATCATACAAAATAATAGTTAGGAAGTGTAATACTTGAGGTAAAACAAAGGTAGAGCATGAAAATTCGATGTGAAAAACTATATGAGTTTATATATGTGTGTGTCTAAAAATACGTAAAAAGTTTACATTGTTTAAAGTTTGGATTCATGTTCATGAAGCGTACATGCGGTTGATGTCCTTCTGATATCGGTTCTGGATATTCTTGCGCTTCAGCTTGAAGGCAGCTGTGACAAGACCCATGTCCGGAGACCAGACCTCATTGCAGAGCGTTACGGCCATGGGGACTTCGAACTTTTGTAGCTTGCGTTTGCTGGCATGCTCGGCGATTTCCTTGAGCATGGCCTTCTCCATGATTTGGGAGGAGCAGAGCTCCTTGAAGGACTTGTCGCCGACGCCAATGCTTGCGGCCAGCTGAAGGAGTTGATGCTGATCGGGCACAACGAGGGCGACTGTGAATCGTTTTGTGGAATCGCCATAGACACAAATATTCTCAATGATGCCGCATGTTTTCAGCTCCGTTTCGACTTTACACAGGGACACATATTCGCCGGCTTGAAGCTTGACGAGATCCTTTTTACGATCAATGATCTTTAGTACGCCATCAGATTGTATTTCGCCAATGTCTTCGGTCTTGAACCAGCGTCGTCCGTCCTCCACAAAGAAGTCCTCGTTGGTCTTGGAGGGCAGATTGTAATAGCCGACGGAAACGCAATCACCACCGATGAGGATCTCGCCCTGGGGAAAGGGTTTATTGGAGACACAATAGTTGCCCTCCTCCCAATTCACTAGGCGAATGTCGCAAGTGGTCAAGGGACCGCCAGTGCGTCCATAGGTCATGTCGGATGTATCCATGGCAGTTGCTGCCGAGCTGGTCTCAGTCAGGCCATAGCCTTGAATTAAATTGAGGCAGAGGCACGTCTTGATTTGCTCGTGGGTTTCCGCTGAGAGCGGCGCTCCGCCGGACAATATGAGACGAACCTTGCCGCCCATCAGATTGGCCACCTTCTTGAACACGAGTAAGTCGATCAGAGGCGTCTGGAATCCACGATTTATCCACTTGACCTTATAGTGATAGAGCAGGTCAAAGATCGCTTTCTGGAAGACTGAGCCCGTGTTCACCCTGTCGTAGATGCCCTTCGAGATGCGATCGAGAATCAATGGCACCGATGTCATGCACGTTGGCTTCAACACAGAGGCGTCGCCCTTGCAGCCAAGCTTGATCTTGGTGCTCGAATCGATGAGGGTCAATGGTGTCGAGTAGCCAATCGAGATGCCAGTCATCAGGCAGACACTCTCCGCCAACAGCTCAAAGACGTGTGCAAGTGGGAGAAAGCCGATCAGGACATCATCTGGATAAATACTAACCATATCACAAAAGCCTTTCATGCTCGCAATGCAATTCTTGTGTGACAACATCACGCCCTTCGGAATCCCGGTTGACCCAGATGTGTACATTATGATGGCAATATCATCTCCCTTTGGCGGCACGTTCTCTGGATTAACGACAGCTGATTAGCGACAATTTCTAGTTGCCCAAGAGTAGAAAGATTGAAAGGGTATCAAGCTAATTATATCTCTATATATCTAATTTATCTTATATCTCTTAATTGATCCTCTAATATTTTCTTCTTAGACTTTGATCACTTTTAAGTATGTGATGTGGATATTCTCTACTTGACTTAATTTTCTATTTTTCTATTTTTGTAACTTTATAATTTTCTAATATTCTATATTTGTAACTTTCTAATTTTCGAATTTTCTATTTTTGTAACTTTCTAATTTATATTTTCTAATTTTCTATTTTCTAATTTTAAAATTTTTACTCATCAAATTAATTAATTTTTTCAAATTGAAAATTAATTTATAGCAGTCGACTTGAGTGACTTCGAAATGAAATGAAATTAAATCTATGATATTTAACGATCACCGAAATTTTCGAACGATTGTTTCCAAAACTAATTCTTTTCGAAATCTCTTGAGACTTGAAATGTGTGATATACTCTAAAAAACAAAAATGATTTTCGCACAAGTTTGAGTTTTTGATTAAGTTTCAACTGATATTTTCTACATTGTGTAATAGTTATTCGGTTCGTTTAATCACATTTTCTACAACTGAAAGTTTTAATAATTTTTGATTAATTACCTCTCTTTATCTACCTATCTATATTTTGTTATTTACATAAATTACCTTTATTATATTACACATTTTTGTTTAATAATTAAATTAAATAAACTGTTTATCCCTTTGGTTCCGTATTAATCTTTCAATTCCTCTACTTTCAATTATTATAAATGTTATTTATCTCACATATTATCTGATTAATTACCCTTATTATATTACAAATTTTTGTTTAATAATAAAAATGGAATAAACTGTTTATCCCTTTGGATCTTTCAATTCCTCGACTTTCAATAATTACAAGTGTTATTTATCTCACAAATTATTTGTCCCTCAATTCCCCAATATTTTGGACTTACCACATTTGCTGTAGCTTCCATTTTTAACAACTTTTGTGAATGGCAAAATTTTGACGCGATTGTCATCGGTGAATTCGGTGATTGGTGTCTTATGTAACTGGTCCTCCATGAAGATGATTGTGTTTATATTTGGGCAGTTGGGGAGTATGGTTTTAAACTTGGGCAGCAGGTCGTGCGATGTAATGACTGTGGTCACTTCCGTTTCCGAGATACAGTGGGTCACACCGTCATCGCCCAGCGTGGCATAGACTGTGACAATGGGCATGGACTGTTTAAAGCATCCATGGGCGGCAATCAACCACTCGGCACGAGTCTCTGCGAAGATGACAATCTTTTGGGATGGAGCCTGGCCCAGTTCACGGAGTCCACGTCCAAAGTAGGTCGCCATTCGCTCCGTCTCGAGGTAGCTCTTCCACTTGTAGTCTCCCATGTTGTACTTCTTGAAGATGCGTCCGTTCGGCTGTGGTTCGTCCTCCTCGCTGAGAATCTGCCGTGTGCCCAGGCATTGTTTGCTGGAATACGTCTTGGCCACATAGTTGAGCACCTTCTCGAGCGTATCAATGTTCTCCTGCAGCATCTTCACATGAACCGCTCTCGGGGGCTCCGTTGTGCGGTATGTCAACGCATCCCTATCACTCTTGATGATCCTCGCCTTCACACGCTTCGAGTCCTGACCGGCTTTCCATGGTGCCTGTAATATAAAATATATGGGTAGCGTTACAATGTCGAATACAAACAATAACGCTTTGATGGGGACCAGTGCGCACTGTACCCAAAATCTCAACATTATTTCATAGTTTTGTTTTGTGACAGATTTAAATGTGTATAAAGTTTTCTCTTTTTGACGTTGATGCTAACAAAAAACTGTTCCTTTAATCACCAGTTTGTTAGTCGAGAAAGCGAACCGCTTAATGTGAGGATGCCTTACTCTGAAATACCCTGTGACTAGTTCGTAGCACAAAACTACATATTATTAGGATTGTCTGTTGAGTGCATAGTATGAATTATAAATACTACACATAGATACTTTTATTTTTAAATGAATTTCCATTATAAGGGTCATTGAAATAAATTCTATCAAAACCAGGGATTAAAACCTTAACCGAAACCGTAACCTTTAACCGATTAAAACCGATTGAAATTTTGTAACCGTAACTGAAACTGAAACCGTAACCGAAAATATTTTTTTCCGCTGTACCGAAACCCATTAACCGAAACTCTTTAAACCGAAATAACCGTTTAGTAACCGATTCATTTATAAGGATTAATTTCGGTTTTGGCCGTCGCAGCTACTGAGCAACTTTGATAAGTTCTAACTGCCATAACTTTGTCAAAACTCAATCAATTTCCACGCGCAATATAAATTTGAGCATGATTTAACTTCTTAATTCGTTTTGCATTTAAATTTTGTTCATTTTAAAAATTCGAAAATTTTCAAATTTTTTGAAAAATGATAAGGGGTAACACTGTAAAATTTCTAAAAAATTCGAAATTTTCGAATTTTTAAAATTAACAAAATTGAAATGCAGAACGAATTTAGAGGTAAAATTATGCCCAAATTTACAGTGCGCATGGAAATTGATTGACTTTTGTCAAAGTTATGGCAGTTCAAAGTTATTAAACATCAGTAATATCAAAATAATCGAAATGTTCAAACCAAAATAACCAAATTTATATGAGGTCAGATTATAACAAAATCTACATTACGCTGGACCATTTCAGTAATCAGATACCATTATTTTCCAGGCTAAAAGAGCATTGAGTGCAATGAATAAAACTTCTTATTTTGGTCAACTAAAAACCTTAATTTTTTTTTTGTGAACCGAAATCATACCGGTATTTTTAAACCGAAACTTACAAAAAACCGATAACCATTACGAAACCGATACTCCAAGATTTTGAATAACCGATAACCGAAAACCTTGTTTCGATCATAACCGAAACCGTAACTGAAACCGATATTCGTTTCGGCTTTAATCCCTGATTAAAAGTTATTTGCACTACAAATTGCATCGATTAATTGTGTAAGTTAATTTGTTAATAATCTTACATGCTAGTTTACATTATTTCTATCTTCAGACAATCGGTATGCTCAATCTAATTCCTAATCGTCATAATATTATTATTATTTTATGTCTTCTTCAGTCAGAAAATAACAAAATAGGGTGTGCAAAGTTCCAAATGAAGAAGGTTTGCTAAATGAGAACAACACGGTCAAGTAAGCTATAAAGTAAACCTTGAATTACAAAATATTGGATAAGATTATGTTTATTTCTCGGAATGTAAGCAAAATAAAAAATTAAAAATAAGTAAAAATACAAGCAGTGGGTGATTTACTGACAAATGATGTTCAATCTTAAGTCCTAAACAAATAAATATCTTTTAAAATAATGCCGCTTCACCACCGTGCCCCTCTTCCGCTTCCTCTTCCTCTTCTTCTTCCTCTTCCTCTCTTCTTCTTCCCTCAGCTGGGCACCCTTCGCTTTGTAGCCGACAGCAAATTATGTGACGTTCCGTGAAAGAAAAAGAAACTTTCAAGCAACTCCCATAAGTATGCAATACATTTTGCTGTCTCCTGTATATTTCTGTGTCGGGCTTTAAAGCAGCAAAAATAATGAAATGGCGCCCAATACACACACACACACACACACACACACACACACACACACACACACACACACACTCACACACACATACACACGCACACGCACATACACACTCGTACAGCATCCACAATATTTGTGGAGCTGTTTCACAGCGAATGCTTTGTGTTATAAACAAATTCACACATTTCGAAATTCGAATTTCGAAAAGTGCCGAAGCAACTTCGTGACGCTCTCTTACAGGCCAAAGAGAAAGCGTCTCACTTTCACTTGCTTTCTCTTAACACTCGAGTTTTCTCTTTCGCAGCGCAATTATTGCCAGAAACACAGGAACAGGAAATTGGTCGGCAACGAACTGCGGGCGAACTGTTTGTTGACAAGCCAAAAACACACGCTTTCACACACACACACACACACACACACACACAACAATAAACACGCACACATATTAAATTAGAGAGAGGGAAATATGTCAAGTGAGGAGAGGAAAACACCACACGCTAATCAAATTTCACATTAGCAATTGTTTTTATTCGCGTTTTTCGACTACATTTAGTTGATCCAACTTTCAACTTGTTTGCCAATTGCAATTATCGCCACGACGCGTCGCTGACAATGCCAACAACGTCTGGGCCAATGCCAATGCCAATTTATAGACGCCACGCCAACTTAATTGCAACAAATAAATCATAGAAACCAGCGATGGAGTAAAACGTGGCAACAATCAAACCACCCAACAAAATATAATACATACGTATACTCTACTCTACATTGTTCAACTAACTGATGCCCTGTAATACTTGACATTAAATGTGATTTATATTAATTCGTAATTTTATTGTTAGAAACACAGTTTGCAAATACTTCGGATAAATCGCTTGGAAATATTTTCTATTATTATCAGTATTTTATAATAAGTTTCGTCATTTATGGATATCATTTAAAAACCGCAGAAAACCATAAATTAAATATATTGAAGTTCATTCTGTTTTATTTTGATGGGTATTCCGTGCAAATAAATAACTTAGTAAATTTCGAAACTTATAGAATTTATGATAGTTATTATACTTATACTTATATTTATATCTATATGATTTTATCTTTACTTTATATTTGAGATGAACTGTTGCTGTTCAGTTAGAGAACATATACGAATATATACCCCATTTAAACGGGGTATACAAATTACGACTGTTAATATTTTAAAGCTTAAAGTATGAAAAGACAATAAAATGGATATTTTCGATTTAAAAGTGCACAACTCTCAGCTTCTTGTTAAAAGTGGAAGCTTGTGGTTGAGAACACCCTCTTGTTTTTTATTTACTGGGGATATTATATTATGTTTCACAATGTCCAATTTATACAGTAGCTTCCATTCCATGTGACGTCACATGTAGAAAACGCTTTCCAATTTCTTTCGAGTAGTTTTATAAGATTTACACCTGAGCGGAATCGATTACTAAGATACATCTAGATACATGAATTCTTGTCAGAATAATTTGTCCAAGTTTGTTATTATTAAAAATAAAATCTCATCATTTTTAAATAGGCCCCTAATTCAATTTATAAGAATGCACTCTGGCATTTCCATTATTTTCTAGGGTATTTAATGCTTCGGTATGTTGCATAGAGTTGTTCTCCCACTATCGTTGCTCTTGTGGTCGAGTGCGTGAGTAAAATGTGAAAGAAATTATTGGCGGGCAATGTCCACCGTAGTGGACACATACACTGATAAAAAAAGTTCTATAATCAAGATTTTGGTCTCAGAACTAAGAATTTTTGGTCTAAAAAATGCGTCGAGAACATAAAATTTTTAAATTTAGAAAACACATCTTGTATTTAAGAACATTTAAAATAAGAATAAGTTCTCAATTTACCGAACAGTTTTAAATTCTCAAACCCAAAATAATAAAATAAGTCCGGTGTTTTAAAGTTTTTTTTTCTTGATATTTATCCTTTTTTTGGATTTATTTTTTTTTTATAAATACTCTGATTATATGTTTTTTCCTTGGCTAGAGCGGGTTTCGATCCCTCGACTTGTTATCAAACTGAAGCGGCGACTCTAACCAGAACGCCACAGTGCCATTGTTGTCTTCATATTAAATATGACATATTTATATTTTCTATCAATTTAAGATTTTTAATTCTTATATTAAGAACTGCGACTTTTAAGATTAACATTCTTAGTTTTATTAATTTGTTCTTAAAACGGTCTTATTTTAACAACAAAATATTTAAGTTGAATGTTCTTTATTTTAGAAGCTGGTCTTTTTTTCAGTGTACACATACACACACACATCGAATATTGTAGAGAGGTGTACGAGTGTGTGAATGGAAGGTGGGCGGAGAGGGTGATGGGAGGATAATAGGGTGCTAGGGTGGTTGGGGGGTAGTATTGTGGTGTTGTCGCTTGGTCGGCGGCTTCAGTTGCGTTTCGCACATAAATGTCAAGTGCGCGTGTTGCTCATGTGAAGCTCACGCTCTCACACATGACCACGTACGCAATACAGAGGCAAGTTAAGTAGCTTTGCACACACACTCGCACACATATTCACTGTCAATGCAGCGCTAAGTCTCACACACTCACACACACACACACACACACACACACACACACACACGGAGGCATACACAAAAGAACGAACACACGGGAGAAACATTGCTCGATGATGAATGCGCATAAAGTCGCCATAAATAACATTTTTCGGTCCCAGACATTTCCGTCTTGTTTGTTGTTATTGTTGCTGTTGCTGCTGTTGTTGTTGTTGATATTGTTGCATGGGCGTTGATATTATGCCGGAAAGAAAAATCACACGCTTCAAAAGTTTAAATGACTTAATTCGCCTGCAAATGGGCGTGGTCACACTGAAAAAAATACCAACTTTTAAAATCAAAAATATTCATCTTACATGTTTTGTTCTTAAAATAATACCATTTTAAGGCCAATTTACCAATAAATCGCAGTTCTTATTATAAGACTAATAATTGTTAGGAAAAAATGAATAGGAAAAAATTCTTGTGTAACCAACTGTGAAAAACATTTTGATTTTGTTTTGAGAATTTAAAACTGTTCGGTCTATAAATACAAACTTCATCTTATTTGAAATGTTCGTAATATCAATATGTGTTTGCTAACTTTAAGAATTTCATATTCTTAGTTCGGAGATCAAAATCTGGAACTCTTAACCTTTTTTTCTCAGTGCAGTAACCACATTCCATGCCAAATCAAGTCTTATGCTCTACGCTCGTGCAATTTGTTGATTTTGGCCTTTTGATTTTTCTTTGCTTTTTTTTATGTTTTTGTCTCTTTTCTGTTTTTCAGTTTTTATGCTTTTTTTTCTTTATTTCTCAATTGTTTTTATGCTCTTCATAATTGTTTTTTACTATTCAATTTTTTCGTTCATTCCTTTTTGTTGAGGTAAAAATTGATGACGGACATCCTTCAAAGATATTCAGCATGTGTGACTATGTGTGTGCGTGTGTGTGTGTGTGGGTGTGTGTGTGTGTCTTCGGATGAGTGGCTAAATGTGTGTGGATGACACGGAAGTGCGCTTCACTGACACCATTTCAAGTTATGGCTGCCCAGGCACGAACCTTGTGGTTTTTTAGTTTCTCACAGAAAGCATATCCAATAAGTTCGACTCGAGGACGAAGGATGTGACAACAGAGAGTCGTTAACAAGTGCAAGCATTCATAGCCATTGATAAAAGATCACATTGAAATAGATAAAATCTAACAAATTGTAATTAATAACTAAATAATATTGAAATCCAGGCTGGAAACTTTCAAAATTATTGTAAAAGCTTGGTTCGGTTTGCGAACTGGTTTATACGCACCCTAAACCTTGGTTTAATTTAATACAAAAACAAATTTTAATTGCTTTCATATTCATTAATTTTTTTTTAAATTTAAATCAATATTTTACTAATAAAAATGCATATTTGGTAAAGAATTTAACACAATTTTATAATTGAATAATAAAATAATAACATGAATGTTTATAATAAAATAAAATGTATTAACATAATCGTAAATTGATTCGTAATAACAAACTTATTGACAAATCGAATAGAATATTAGTTACACATAATTTGAATATTAATTATTAAAGAATTGTAAAATATTTTTGAAATTCTTATCAGATGTTTGAAAATCCAACTTATTATTTAAAGTACATTCCATTGACTTTTAAGTGAATTCAATGATAAAACATCAGCTAATATTTTAGTTCAGATATGAATATATATATATATGTATGCCTCAAGGCATGGATAAAAGCGGTATCCCAACGTGACACTGGGTATAAAATAAACTAATCTGATTAGCATGCAACATGGCTAAATCCTAACAAAGCTCGTTTGGATCAGAGAGTTGTCAGCATCCCGTTTTCAGTGTTTAGTGTTCAGTGTTCAGTGTCATTCGCTATAGCCGACGAGATGAAAGAAAATTCCAGTTTATCACGCTTTTCCCATGTTTTTTTTTCTACTGTTTTGTTTGGCAAGTGCTCGTGGCAGCCATATATAGAATCTGGTAAATAAAATAAAATGCCTCGGCATTTTTCGGCGACGTTGGATAAAGCCAAAAAAAAAAAAGAAATGCAACCAACTCGGTGATGTCGATAAGTTCGAGAAGATGGAGGGAAGGTGAAGGTGCTAAAAGCGATGGGGAGGTAGACACGGAGAGGTGGAGACCTGGAGACACGGAGATGTGGGCGTGGCCGGCCTTAACTTATGCAAATATGCAAGACTAGGTGAATATGTAGGACACATGGAATCAGAATAACAGAATCAGAATCAGAATCACAATTCAAACAACAACAACAAAAGCAATAAGTATAATAAAATAACAACAACAGCAACAACAACAACAACAACAATGGCAATGGCAACAGCTAGGAGCAATGAACAATGCCTAGCCACGTTCTCAATGTCGACAATCAACTCAATTTGAGGTGAATGGTGGCAGCTACATTCAAAATTCAAGCAAATCCTCGATTCCAGCTTGATTTTGAACGTGTATCCGTATTGCTTCTTACTTGATCCCCCTTTCATACTTGCCACGTCTTGGGGCACGTGGCAACAGTAGCCAACATTTGAGCATTTCACATTTCCAATTTAATGCCTCCTACAATCCAAACAGATACAGACGAAACCGTCATAACTTCTTAGCCAACGCAACACATGCATCACAAATTACGTTCCTGGCTGAGCATTTAATGCCTGGCAGTTCGATCTGTTCCCTCGTTCCCTCGTTCCCCACTTTTGGACTCTTCAGACTAAAAAGTGCTTGTACATTACTAATTTGCATAAACAACAGTCAGCGCAGCAAAGATCAAGTTGGGTGAGGTAGATAACTTAAAAGATACTCTGCACATGTTAAGATACAAATATAGGTTGCAGAAATAAGGCATAAGGCAATATAGATACAAGATATAGATATATAGATATTGATATTGATATAGATATATATATAGATATATTTATGGATATTGATATAGATATAGGTATAGATATATATATATAGATATAGGTATAGATATATAGATATATAGATATATAGATAAAGATAAAGATATAGATATAGTTATAGATATAGAAACAAGATATAGATATAGATATATAGATATTGATATCTATATCTATATAGATATAGGTATAGATATATAAATATATATATATATTTATATATATATATATAGATATAGGTATAGGTATAGGTATAGATATAGGTATAGATATATATATAGATATAGATATATATATAGATATAGATACAAGACATGATATAGATATATAGATGTATAGATATAGATATAGATTTGGATATAGATAAAGATATAAGTATAGATATATATATAGATATAAGTATAGATATATTCTATATACAGATATAGATATTGATATAGATATATTTATGGATATTGATATAGATATAGGTATAGATATATATATATAGATATAGGTATAGATATATATATAGATATAGATATAGATATATAGATATAGATACAAGACATGATGTAGATATATAGTTTTATAGATATAGATATAGATTTGGATATAGATACAAATATAAGTAAAGATATAGATATATATATAGATATAGATACAAGATATAATATAGATATATAGATATATAGATATATAGATATATATATATATAGATATATAGATATATAGATATATAGATATAGATATAGATATAGAAACAAGATATAGATATTGATATTGATATAGATATAGACATAGATATAATGCAGATACAGCTCAGTAAGAAATAATTCGAATAAATGGGCTATTAAGCAAGGATTAAAATAATTTTGAAGCATCTTTTTGCTTCAGTGAGTTTAGAAGTATCACCTGGCGGGTTTCGTAACACCGATTACCCTTTTATGTTGTTGAAGATACAAAGGTAAAACCACGTTACCTGCATACGAATAGGCCAAATTGAAAAGCCAGAGACTGTAGCCCTTTTGGCCAGAATAGTAAGCATGAAATATGGCTCGTGTCTCTTGCTAAGTGGATGCGTCTTCGACATGGAGACAGACAGGTGTACAGGTGTACAGGTGTAATGGCCGAAAATTCGTTTCGGTTTCGGTTTTGGATTTGAATTATTATCGAGGGGGGGAGGGGGGCTAGTCTCGACAATTAATGCGAGAAATTTGATAACTCAATCAAATTGATGTCCGAATACAGGTAAACAGGTAAACAGGTGAGATAAGCAGCCAGCAGCATTCAGTTAGAATCCGCAACACGAGTAACTGGGAAATGGGAAATGGGAAAGCGTAAGCGAGTAGTAAAACGAAACATGAATTTGAAATGAAAATGAAAATGGATCCCAGAATAAATCCGTTATCCTTGTCGACTTTTCTTCTTCTCCTCTTTTTTTGTGTCGTTCTCTCAGTGAGAAATCACAACTGGGCAAAATCACTCGAACAGGAGGAGACACTGATGTCCTAGTTGAAGTTGAAGTTGAAGTTGGAGCAGGTGCAGGTGGTTGTGGTCTTGATTCTGTTTTTGTTTCTGTTGCTGTTTTTGGCTGTCCCTAAGCGGGCGAGAGCTGGATTCTAAAGGTAGAGCAGGTGTGCCGGTCTCGAATGCATAGCTAAAGCACTTGAGCTCATTTTCATGCAATGCAGCGCCTCCTTTTAGCCATTTCACTGGTAGGCTGAACTGAACTGAACTTTTACTTTTTTCTTTTTTCCCACTTTCCATTTGCCTCCATCGCACCCATTTTTATGGATGGCCAGGCAACATCCACTTGCGGCTGCCAGGCAAACGTTGCCTTTAGAATGAAAATCAGATTTGTTGGCCTTTATTCATAGCATAGTCTTGTTGCACAACATTCTACACAATTCTACACAACTAGCCCGATTGTTTTGCTTTGCTTTTGTGCCACTCAATTGGTTTAATGTCGATCCAGTAGCTTAATTACACAATAACCAGCCAATTCAAGGAGAAAACTGCTTAACAAATTCAGAAATATACCGACTTGATACCACGCTTTATCATGAGATTGTTAAAGAATATTATTTAAGTCCCAATTCAAATTTAATTAAGCAATAATGCTTAATTTTAATACTTACTTATTTATTACTTTTATTATTAAAAACATATTTAGTTTTACATAAGTTTAGTCAATAAATGATCTCTTAAATTAAGTCTACGTGTGCTTGTCCTTTTTAGTGAATGTATCGAATGCGATATCAACAAAGCATGGTAATTAAATAATTATCAATACTGCTTGAAAAAGATATATGTACAAAGTATATACATATGTACACTGATAAAAAAAATGTTCTAAAATCAAGATTTGGGTCTCAGAACTAAGAATTTTGGTCTACAAAATGCGTCGAGAACATAAAATTCTTAAATTTAGAAAACACATCTTGATTTTAAGAACATTTCAAATAAGAATAAGTTCTTAATTTAAAACCAAACAGTCTTAAATTCTCAAATCAAAAATAAAAAAATAAGACAGGTGTTTTAAGCTTTAAACTTTTATTTTTTTGATAATTATACTTTTTTTTTAATTTTTTTTTTTTATAAATATTCCGATTATTAGTTTTTTCCTTGGCAAGAGTGGGATTCGAACCCTCGGCTTGATATCAAACTGAAGCGGCGACTCTAACCAGAGTCTTTATATTAAATATGACATATTTATATTTTCTTATCAATTTAAGATTTTTAATTCAAGTATTAAGAACTGCGAATTTTTAGATTAATATTCTTGATTTTATTAATTTGGTCTTAAAATGGTCTTATTTTAAGAACAAAACATTTAAGATGAATGTTCTTAATTTTCGAAGTTGGTCTTTTTTTTCAATGTGTATACATATGTAGTATTTATATAGGTAGAGAATTGTATCTGTGACTGATTGCGTTTTGTAAACAGCTCTTGACTTTAGCTTGACTTGACTTGACTTGACTTTGTTGGCTGCGATGTGATTAATTGATGAGTTATCCTTGACGAAGGATGCTGCTCATTAGCGTCTGCTGCGAATCGGCAATAGAAGAATGAGTACATCAATGAGTGAGTGAGTGAATGAGTGAGTGAGTGAATGATGTTTGCTTTTGACTGACTTTCTATGTGTGTGAGTGTGTGTGTGTGTGTGTTATCAAGTCGAAGTTAGAAGAGACTCGATCAAAGCAAAAGTAAACCCCCTTGAAAAACCTTAGAATGCAATTTTCAAAGTATCGTTGCGGCAGAGCCACAACCACGCCCAACACAACAGATATAGACACACACACTCCACACACACACACACACACACACACGACTTGGCTGCTAAGACCCTTGTGGCAGGATCAGAGGCGAGGAATGGGGCAAATAAAATGCACATAACACGCCTCATCAACTATAAGCTTCGAATGACAGCAGCGCAACAAAATAACTTGCAGTTCAACCGCATTGCCACGCCCACATCACTGCAATAGGGTATGTATGGTGTGTGTGTGTGCGAGGTAGGATGTGTATTTTGTGCTTGTGTATAGATGGGCCTTTCAACATCTTACAAGAGCTGTGCTCGAACAGAGGACAACCATGATGAGTGACTTAGTGAAAACAATTTCTTCCTTAAAGGTGCAAAAAGAAAATGAAAGACACACACACACACAGCTACACATACCTGAATATATACATATGTATACTCACATATACAATAAATGCAACTGTGAGAGGAGTACGTTCAGTTTGTCAGCTAGTTTCAATTTCAATTGCAACTGCAACTTCATCAAATAAGGACTCAGATCCGGAACAAGCCAAAAAGCTCTCTCATATATTATACAATAAATAATTGTATAAGCACTCAGGAAAATCAAGATTTTCATACTTAAACAGGGAGACTTCAAGTACTGAGTTCGGAATTTCCAAAACTGAGTAAAAAAATCGTATTTTTAAATTATTTCTAAAAATTAGATTTTTCTGGCATACTTTAAGTACGTTTTGAATCTAATTTATGTCTGTAAAAGATCGAAGCATACTAGTTTAAGTATACAAAAACCTTGATCTAATTCTACACTGATAAAAAAAACGTTCTAAAATTAAGATTTTGGTCCCAGAACTAAGAGTTTTGGTCTAAAAAATGCGTAGAGAACATAAAATTCTTAAAGTTAGAAAACACAACTTGATTTAAAGAACATTTTAGAAGAAGAATAAATTTTTATTTTTAGACCAAACAGTCTTAAATTCTCAAGCCAAAAATAAAAAATAAGATAGGTTTTTTTTAAACTTTAAATTTTTTCTTTTTTTTTTTTGATTAATTTTTATTTTATAAATATTCCGCTTATACGGTTTTGATCCCTCCACTTGTTACCGAACTGACTCCTTAGTATTATTAATTTTGTCTTAAAATGTTCTTATTTTAAGAACATAATATTTAAGATGAATGTTCTTGATTTTAGAAGTTTGTCTTTTTTTCAGTGTAGTAAAAACATTCTCATTCCTAAACTCATTTATATCTTGAAAAAAAAACTCTTTTAACTACAACAAAATCTTAAACTAGTTTAGTATAAATATCTTTGTTGATTATGGACGTATCTTAACGAGACTCACAGATTCTTATATATTCTGACTAAGTTCGGTAAAAATCGGACTATTATTTCAGATAGCTGTCAGTCAGAATTTAAAATTTAAGATCGATTCATACTTAACTTAAGATTTGTAGTGCACAGCAATCTTAAAGTTTGAAGAACAAAACGGTATAAATTCATGTACGGTCGTATCTAATTTTAGGATGGCGTATTCTTCCGAGTGTACATACTACATATGTATGTATGTATATATGTACATACGCATACATAGGGGAAAAGGATAGATTTTTTAAGAGTTTGCATTTGAAAGCAACGCGTCAGCTTGTGTTTACCTCCCCTCCCCCACTGACTCTATTTATCATGCCCCCTCCTGTTCCAATGGATGCGTCTTTCTCTCCATCTTTCCCTTGCTCTCGCTCTCTCTCTCTGGGCGCGAACGCTTTGCCTTTTGTAAATATTTATGGAAAGATTGTTGTATGATTTATGACAATGATAATCTCGCATGCACAATGACGTGTAAGAAATATGAGTTGATATTTTCTAAACAAATATTTAATTCGCATTGCCAGCAACAACAAGGATATGTGTCTAATGCGGCACAAGGACTTCAGACTTTCCACGGGGAATATTGAAATGTGTGCAAAAAGTCTCAGGTAATTATAGATTAAAGGTTATATTTTAATGGCATGCTTTTAGCGTTGCTTACTAAAATTTATATGACTATCAAGGCTGCAAACAGGTCCTGAACCTTACCTCACACATCCAATGTGAATGGCCTTTTAAGAGTGTCACAACGCCTGAAATTTCAAAACATTTACATTCCTCATAATTAAGAATAAAGATAACAAAATATTGTTACAGGAATCATTAATATACGTACCGTTAATTATGTTGCCTCTCTAATATGGAATAATACCTGAGCAGGTACCGGAGCCGTTAACGGAAATTAACCGTGTCACCAGTACCGGGATGGCTTCGGTAATTTTTCTAACAATAATTTCTAATTTCATTTTCTGTATGTATATACTATATGTAATTTGTTTTCATAATATTAAAAGAAATCTTTAAATTAAGGTTGGAATTAACTCGATACAATACATGCATACGGTATGTATTAAAAAACAATTAATTGTGATTAAAATAATTACATAATTTATATGAATTTTTTATCTGGCGTAATTATTCGAGACTTCGAAAAGAAAATCATAAAAGAATTAGAAATCGGGGAAAAGTGAATACAAAACATGGGGTCACGTTTTCTTCAGGTCTCTGAAGTGAAGGTCTACACAAAGAATTAGGCAACTCTTCGATTCTATTGACAGTTCATGTGCTTGATATTAGTCAAAGTCTAACTTAGAGCTCGTAGAATAAGAATTGGAGTTGAAGTCAAGTTTCTTTTAGATATTCAAATGTTTCAACTCGGTTATTACTCGAGCTGTCAGCTGCCATTCACTTAAGAGGACCTGCATGTGTATCTATAACCAGTCAGTTGCTTCTACACTGAAAAAAAGACAAACGTCTAAAATCAAGAGCATTCATCTTAAATAATTTGTTCTTAAAATAAGACCATTTTATGATCAAATTAATAAAACTAAGAATATCTATCTAAAAATTCGCAGTTCTTAATATAAGAATTAAAAATCTTATATTGATAAGGAAATATAAAAATGTCATATTTAATATGATGTTAATAATGGCACCGTGGCGCTCTGGTTAGAGTCGCCGCTTCAGTTTGATAACTCAAGCCGAGGGATCGAAAACCCGCTCGAGCCAAGGAAAAAACAATATTTATAAAATAAAAATAAATCCAAGAAAAGTATAAAAATCAAAAAAAAAAAAAAGTTTAAAGCAGCAACCTGCCTTATTATTTTATTTTTGGTTTGAGAATTTAAGACTGTTTGGTCTTAAATTAAGAACTTATTCTTATTTGAAATGTTCTTAAAATCAAGATGTGTTTTCTAAATTTATGAATTTTATGTTCTCGACGAATTTTTTAGACCAAATTTCTTAGTTCTGAGACCAAAATCTAGAGTTTAGAAAATTTTTTTATCAGTGTACATATGTATACTCGATACATTTGGTTTTAGACATTATGCGAAACGCGTTGCGACTCAACAGAGGGAAATGGAAAATAAGGGGCTAAAAAATAATGCTGGCAAATTGACATGTGATGGCCGTCCACAGGGATGGCAACAAAAAAGCGGATACTTATTTAACCCAGATAGCCTATCTCCCGTATAAGCAGCGCCTTTGGCGTCCATGCATGAGTATCCGTAAATAGATCCTGCGTCCTGTGTCCACTTTGTACTGTCCAAACGAGCGCCTATCTGTCGATTTGCCCCTTTTTTTGTTCCCAGCTCCTGTTTGATTCATAATCGATAAATGATTTTGTTTAGTTTTGTTCGCTGATATGTATTGTTAGAGCAGACACACATACACAAGCGAGTATGTAAAATAGCCATAGGCCAGTTGCCGGGACAACTAAAAAACTAAACCTAACCCAATCCAACCCAACCGAACTGAACCGAACTGAACTGAACTGAACCGATGCCACATGATGCCAATTCAATACCCAACACTAGGGGCAGCCCTGTCAAATCCTCAACCTTATGGATCAGGTTGGATATGTTGATTTGTCGGATGCCGATTCCATACCCAAGCAATCATTCCCTCATTCTCTACGAATGTAAATGAGTGGTAAAATGAATGTGCGCGTGTTTGACTCATAAATTTGATGATTTATGCATGGTATAAGTTAAGATTTTAAATGATTCGTCGAAATGTTAAAAGATATTTAAGTTATATTCAGTACAACAGTAAAACAGAGTGAGAGAGAAGTAGAGAAAGAATGTAGAATTCTTAAACTATCTTTAAATCGAAACTGTAGAAAAATATAGAATTTAAAGAAAATACTGACATTATTCAGAGAAACAAATAAAATGAGAGACAGCAAAAATTAGACAGAAACTGGAATTGAGTAGGAATAATATTCCTATTAAATAGACCTATGTATATGCTGACTTGGAACTTTAAATAGGAATGTAATCAGTCCGAAAATCAGTGAGTTTTAATGAAATTTACATTACTTAAAAACGAATCAACTAGAAGGCAATACTTGTTTAGTGTTAAGCTTCAATGTGCTACAAAAAATTGTTGCAAATATTGGAAATACTCTCACTTAAAGCGCAATTCGCAGTTATTTACGTAAAGCGTTAGAGCCAGTTGTTTCCTGAATAAGCGATTAAACTGTCGCTATCCATGTGTAAATCATAACGTGGCACAACCAAATGAGCTTAGTTGCGACTGTGTGTGCACATTTAACGCATAATTTATAGGAAAACGCATGGAATCTTTAATTAAAAATGGAAAAATAAGCGACAGACAGACAGAGAGAGAGATAGTATGTAAGAGAGAGAGAGAGATATAGTGGGGGAGAGAAATGCAATAGCACACACGTGCATCGCGTTGATATTTATGACGGTGAATCGCAGCGACTGCAAATAATTGCATATTACGCATACGCCGCGTCTGCCGTTGCAGAGCTTTCATTTTTAGTCGCTGTGCATACTTGGCAGAATTTATTTATTTATTTTTACTCTATCTTCTCTTATTTGCAACTTCTATACACAGCATCCAAACAGATTGCAACAAAATTGTGAAAAATCAAATGTACTTAAAGTTATTTATACTTATTATTTTCGCTGGCAGTTGCCTGCAGCTGTAGCTCTTTCTAGCATATAAGTTAAGGTAATGGGTGGAGTGGAATTGGAGAACTGAGAAGTGAGAGGAGAGAGGAGAGAAGAGAAGAGAAAAGAGAAGTGTGCCAGCAGCTCTTGGCAACATCTTCGTGCAGCCAAGTTGATGACTTCACACACAGCATTTTGTTGTTTTTGCTGCTTGCATTTGCCACATCACTCCACGTGTGTGTGTGTGTGTGTGCATGTGCTTAAGTGCATCTTGCACTTTGACTGGATCTGTCTGTCTGCCTTATGGCATGCCTCAGCAGACTAATAGCTTGATAAACTACATTTCCGCATTCATTATGAATGACGCTTGTCACCTTTTCTTTTCTCTTCTTTTTTTATCACTCATTCTCTCTCTCTCTCTACCTCGTTCTCTGTGTGTCTGACACATGTAAAGATCATAAGTGCAATATATTTTCCCCATGTTAAATATTTGGGACAATAATTTGAAAACTTATTGGCAGACATCAT
This sequence comes from Drosophila kuntzei, assembly GCA_035042165.1. Taxonomy (NCBI): domain Eukaryota; kingdom Metazoa; phylum Arthropoda; class Insecta; order Diptera; family Drosophilidae; genus Drosophila; species Drosophila kuntzei. The sequence goes on from JAWNLU010001437.1 coordinate 341,380, forward strand.
TTTACTCTGCTCTGTGAAGTTGTATAACTTATTTTAATCTATTTATTGATAGATTTCAAAATCAAAAACTACCGATTAACCCTCGATTAATTTGATTGTTGCAAGTGTGTGTGTGCTCGATATGCTTATGCCACGCCCATTACGCCCAGAAGGCTGACATTAAATTTCTCATTTGCCATGGAATTTTGCTTTTAACTTTTGTTTTTTATTATTTAAATTTTTTTTGTTGTTTTTCTGCCATTGAGTGAGTGAGTGTCTCCAGGACCAGGACCAGGAAACGGAGCTGGAGGGGACGGGCGGTCCTGACAGAGCCTGGCAGGATAACCGGCACGGCACACGGTAGACAAGAACTCGTACGATGAAATACAAATTAAATTTCCACGCACAAAAAATCAGATATGAAATGTAAAACGTAACGAGAGACGTGTCTGGTATTGGAGGTGGGAGACTTAACCCTCGGTTAAGGAACAGGAGACGACACATGCGACGCGACGCCCCGGAACATTGGTGTATATCCCAATCTTATATGCCTCATGCTTTATTCCTTATTCCACCAGCCTCATCCCATCGTGTTCTCCGGACGCCAACGAAGACGCTTCATCAGCGCCGCTTTCCCTCTTGCAGCTGTTGTCTTCATACCCTACAAATTGCAGTCTGATGGGGGTAGATTTACTCGACAGCTTAAATATAATTTAAAAATTAAATCTATTTTGTTATTAAACATTTTTAATTTTAATATACTTATATTGTTGTATCGTCTGCTTATAGCTTGTAAATATATAAGTAAGGAAATGAATAAATAAATAAATAAATAAATGAATGAACAAACAAATGAAAGAATAAATAAATAAATAAACAAATAAATAAATAAAAAAATTAATAAATAAATAAATATATAAATAAATACATAAATAAATAAATGAATGAACAAACAAATGAAAGAATAAATAAATAAATCAATAAATAAATAAATAAATAAATAAATAAATAAATAAATAAATAAATAAATACATGAATAAATATATAAATATATGAATAAATAAATACATGAATAAATATATAAATAAATAAATAAATACATGAATAAATAAATAAATAAATAAATAAACAAATGAATAAATAAATAAATAAATAAATAAATGAATAAATAAGTAAATAAATAAATCAATAAGTAAATGAAAAAATAAATACAAATAAATAAAATAAGAATTCTAGAATCATATCACACAATTGATGATATTCCTAGAAATATGAAAAACCAAAGGCTGAAATAGGTTTTTAGATTAAAATACTCTTAAGCATTCAAGAATTAGTCTCTCTGTGAAGTTCTGAACAGGGATTTTTGTGGTCGAGCAGCTTATCAGGAATCCAAATCCTCCTCACTTGTTCCTTTTTACGGAGGGCTCAAAATTCGCAGCTCACAGCAATTGAAGGCAAATTTAAATGGAACCTTTCCTCCCCTCGTCGCCTCCATCGCACGCATGCCATCAGCCACAATCGTTGGCATATTGCATAAGGGGAGTTGTCCCGAACCCGAACCCAAACCCGAACCTTAACTCGATCCAAATCAGCACTCAACGCTGCCACAACCTTGCCCCAGTCTCTATCTCTGTCTCTTTATCTGATTCTTTCTCTTTCTCTGTCTCTGTTTCTGTTTCTTTTCCTGCCCCTGCCACTATCATTGTGTAAATGCGTAAAAAGGCGAATAATTTGCATGAGATTTGATTTCATGCCGTCACCGTAGACAGTAACGGTAAAGTTCTTATACAAGTAGAACACACACAGATACTAAGTGTCGTTGCAACTGTAATGGTGACGATAATAGAGGGAGATGGGCAAATCCTGCAACTGTACTTAAGTGTCTATCATATTAAATAGAAAGGGTAAATAACGTTGCATTCCGCTTCTGAATGGAGATTAAGCTTTTTATATGATATTTTTTTTTTTATAATAATATAAATGCTTAAGTAATTAACAGTAATGGAATGAAGGAAGTGGAAGGAAGTGAGAGAGAGAGTAGTTCATAGGAATCTGCAAAAGCAGTGAGATTATAAATCTATTCAACTTGTGCTTACATAAATAACATTAACCTAACTTGTAATTACTCTATGACTGAGTTATTAATTTTTATTCCTTTCGAATATAACATGCACAAACATTAAATTAAATCTGTTTTATAGATATATTTAACGATGATTCTTTTTACAGAAGACATATTATTTAGAAAAAACATAATCGATTGCCTTGAATAAGAGCTTAAATAACTTGAAGTTACATATTCTGTACTTATTCTTAATATTCGTTAAGCACACACAAATTGTAATAATTATTTGTTGGATAAGAAAACACATAATTTTTATTTAATACATAGAATTTTCTGGTTTATTTTAATGAGTATTCTATTCTACATATTTGCGAAACAAATGAAGTTTATTATGCAATATTCTATATTAAAGTAATATAATGAAAATAAAATAGGATTAGCCGACCATAGTTGGGTGTTTAAGGATTGTCTCAGTTGCACAGTTCGAGCTGTGCTCTCCGTGCACTTTTGTGGCAAGCTGCTGAGTATTGATAACAATTCACGGACACATTCAGTAATTTACGGTTCGAGTGGATCTGAATGCAGCTCGAAATACGGTAGGATAATTTGTATTTACGCGATTTTCATGCACGTGCCAAAGTCACCTGGTTGAAAGAGCTTTTATTCCGTTTCCTATTCCGATTCCGATTCCGGCTCCATCTCCATCTACGTTCCAGACTCTCAACTGAGCTGAATTTGGCCTTGGGTCACCTACTCCATTTGTGGCAATTGACAGCTACAGATACAATGTTGCAAATAGATAGCAGCGTGTATTGCCAATGTGCCTTATTCGTTGTTGCCGTTGAGTACATATAAAAACAATAAGCAAAACGCCACAAGCAGCACCAAAAGTAGCATCCACATTTGCGACATGGCTGAGTCTGAGTACGAGTATGAGTATGAGAATGAGTATGGGAATGAGTATAGGAATGAGTCTGGGAATGCCGATGCCGATGGTGGCGAAGGCAAACAAATACAACAATAAATATTAATAAATTTCACATGATCATAAAAATGAATTTGTGAATCCAACACGCACACACTGAGTTACTCACACACATAATACGAATACCCGTACGAATACATACAAACATATTACATTATATGGCTTAACCATAACAAGGCAATCACATTATTAGGCAGCACTGAGCACAAATACGACACCACTCTCCTCTGTTCCCTCTGTTCCCACTGTTCCCACTGTTCCCACTCTTTCCCTATCCCAGTCACAGTCACAGACACAGTCACAGTCATTCTGTCCTTGTGTCTGTCTGCCTTTTGGATGGGCGTGGCTGGGCCAGGTGGGCTTTGGGTTTTGCTTTATTGAGGGCGGTGTCGTCTTTAAGCATCAACGGCTGTTAGGTGTTTTCAGCTCAAGTGCACACACACACACACACACTCACACACACACACCCAGAGAGATACTGGCACACGCATGGCTGTAATATAAACATATGCAATAAGGTTATCTTATTACCAGGACCAAGAAGAGGCTAAAACCCCACGTTGGGCGCCAAATGCGAGCACAGTAAATCGAAGCAGATACGAGTAATTTGCCTGTGTGTCTCCTGCATTCCTGGATTTTTGGCAATTTAGGCTGAAACTCCTATCAACCGCTGATGTTGTCACAGAAATAACACCACATACATATATATGCATGTAGTAAATCCGATCGAAGCAAAACTATGCATCTTTTTGATTTCGTTCCTTCGATTCAAAATAAATCATTTAAGGCAGAACAAATATATATTTGTATAACAGAAGCAGGTAAAAGATCAACCCCCATTTTATTTATTTAACGTACACTAAAAGCAGTTAACAAAAATAAATTATATAGAATTTTAAATAAAATTTTAATATGTTATAAAATTGGAAATTAATATTTATGCTATACGACTTTAAAGCTGCAAGATAAAAGATGTAAACTTCATCATAGATTTTAATTTCTAATCAATAATCATAATTATAAATTATTTTCTATCTTTATTTACTGTAGAAGTAGAAAGATTTGTTGAACTTAACATTTATTTTATCGATAGTTCCATAAATGTTGACACATCAGATGATGTAATTAGTCGCAAGTTGTAATTGTCTTTAATTAATTTAAGAGCAATTTTAATTTCAAGTTTAATTTTGTACATCTTGTGAAGAAAAAATATTCTGTACTAAGTATTCATTTGTTGCTGTTGATTCAATAAAGAGAAGGAAAAGATAGGTAATCAATTTATAAAAGTGAATTTTCGCTACTGCTCTTACAGTAAGGCCAAAACAAACCCCAATTTCATGACCAACTCTTAGTTCAGTAAAATTATTGCCCTGGTAGAGAGAAGGATACTCGAATGCTGACTTGTTTTATCGCATCGTATTGAATCGAATGTATAGAATGTATGTGCTTGAGTGATCTGTCAATTTAAACGTAAACGAATTATCACAACATTGGACATATGGAGTGTTCGTGATATAAAACCCCCAATGTGTTTAGCTCTCAATTCCCATTTGGCTACAGGGCAGTAACAGGACACAGGCAACAGGACACAGACAACAGGACACAGGCAACAGGATGCACAGAAAGTGGCTGCTTTAATGACATGCCCTGGAAAATGCCGATATTAACGCATACCATGTACCACCTTTCATATGTTGAGGGGCGTGTTTATTATATACGGTAATTTGAAGGTGTACAACAACATCAGCAATAACAACAACAACAACAACAATAACAACATCTTCTTGAAACAACAAGCAAAAAGCAACTTAATGTTACGGGTCGGTCTCCTATCGCATATGGTAGAGATGGTTGGGAAAAAATGGACCAATCGATAAGAATGTAATTTGCCATAATTCACTGAAATTTGCTCGGGATATTGGCTTTCTTTTTTATACACACACACACACACTCACACATATGTGACTGTGTTTGCGAGTATGTATGTGTGAGTGTGTGTGTGTACGGCTGTCCTAACAAAAAATTATTAATGGCAAAAGGCAGTTGGTATTAAAATTACACCTACTAAAGGCAAAGGCCCAAGTACACTCACATACACATACTAATTTACGCTGTCAATACTTATGTATCTGTGTGTGTGTGTGTGTGACATGTTTATGAATGTATGTGAGTATTATGATGCTGCTCTCAGAAGCCTCTTTCACTCTCGCATGCATTAAATTGACATTCATATTACTTATTTATGCATGGGAAATTAATTTTGATATGTTGATTTCTTGCATGAACACACACACACACACACACACACACACACACACACACACACACACACACGCACACATGCACAAAACCATACCCATATATAAAGTACACTCCACATACATACATTCAACAGTATAGTTAAGTTAGTAAACATTCGAAATTATGCATACAATTTTCAGTTGCAGCTTCTGCGCAAGCGCAAATATATTTCAGAAATCTGGGATCATCATGATTGTATTCCTGAACTCATTTATCTGACAGTCCACAAATATAAAAAGCAAATTTTCTAAAAACTGCTTAAGAAAACTACTTTTGAGACTTCTTTTTGTTATTTAATTAAAACCAGGGATTAAAATCGAAACGAATATCGGTTTCATTTACGGTTTCGGTTATACTCGAATAAATGTTTTCGGTTATGCAAAATCTTGGAGTATCGATTTGATAATGGCTATCGGTCTTTTAATAATTTTCGGTTTAAAAATACCGGTATGGTTTCGGTGCACAAAAAAAATTAAAATTAAGGTTTTCGGTTGACCAAAATAATAAGTTGTATTCATTTTTTTACATGAAAAGAGACTAAATGCTCTTTTTATCCTGGAAAATAATATTATCTGGTTACTGGAATGATCCTGTGTAATGAAATGATTTTTAATAACTTCGAACTGCCATAACTTTGTCAAAACTCAATCAATTTCAATGCGCAATGTAAATTTGAGCATGATTTTACTTCTAAATTCGTTCTGCATTTAAATTTTTTTAATTTTGAAAATTCGAAAATTTCGAATTTTTTAGAAATTTTACCCCTTATCGTTTTTCGAAAAATTTCTAAAATTTCGAATTTTCAAAATGAACAAAATTTAAATGCAGAACAAATTTAGAGGTAAAATCATGCTCAAATTTACATTGTGCATGGAAATTGATTGAGTTTTGACAAAGTTATGACAGTTCAAAGTTATCAAAGTTGCTCAGTTGCTGCGACGGCCAGAGCCGAAAGTAACCCTTATAAATGAATCGGTTACAAAACGGTTATTTCGGTTTAAAGAGTTTCGGCTTATGGGCTTCAGTATAGTGGAAATTTGTTATGGTTTCAGTTACGGTTACAAATTTCAATCGGTTTTTATCGGTTAAAGGTTACGGTTTCGGTTAAGGTTTTAATCCCTGATTAAAACTGATATAAATTAAGTTTTTAAAAACATTATTTTGGAATTTATATAACACAATATTAGATTTGACTTATGGCGAAAATGTTTACATGAAATTGAGTTTGTGTTTGATACACAAAAATGTTCAATTAATATGTGTACTTGTAATATTTATAAATTACTTAAGGATTGTTCTGGTTTAATGTCACTCATACTTCGATACAAGGTAGTCAAGTTTATGTAAGCAATTTCTATACATTTGTGTCAGGTCAGGATAGGCCAGAAAAAGCCATAAAGTTTCTTATTTGTGATAAAACCAATCATTGTTAAGAATCTGGAATTTAATGCACTTCATCTAGATTATCAGGATACATTTTATGGAGTGATACATTTACTTAATTTACACATTAACTTCAGGTATTTAATAATATGACTCCTTAGTATATACTTGCTTTTATGTGGAGGCTAGTCTGTTTCTAAACCATTCATAGTGAAAGAAAAGAGCCCAATCATTACCAATGTTGAAATATTCCAAAGTTTATAGAACACTTACCTGCCTTCCCACACTATGTATACGCTTTCTTATGCCTTAAACGCCCTCTGGGCTATTTCAATCACTGACTTTGTTCTTAATTTATGCGCACCATTTACCAACACTTTGAACACATTTGTTGCCTCTCAACCCAGTCCAAGACGAAAGTCGTTGGTATGCATAAATTGCTAGCCAGCCCATAATAACCATCGCCATTGGCATCGATCCGCGGGGCAATGGACAATGGACAATGTCCAGTGTCCAATGTCCACCTCCAATTGCCAATCAGAGGTCGCGCGTTTCAATGGATTAACCGGGAGGCTTTAGCTTTCCTCTCGAAGTTCGCTTCCGTGACGCTAATTCATTATGCGCACTTCCTGTCATCCGGTTTGGGCCTCAGCCTCAACCTCAGTCTCAGTTCGCACTTGGGTGTTGTGTTTCATTGTTTTTAATCACTTTTCAGTCAACCCCTCCAAAATGGCCTCGGGGTCGCATTTTGATTGGCAAAATAATGATTATGTATGTACGTATGCATGTAGAGTAGAATAGTTATCAACGTTTCGATGGCCAAAGGCATCTGTGGCATTTGCATGATGTCATTTGCATTACTCATTAAAGAAGCCATCGATTTTAGAGGGTTCATCTAGTAATTTCCAATTAACTGGCCGGAGGGTTGGCTTTATGATAGTCTATTTTTAGTTACCTGCTAAACCTTTGGGGAGAAAAGTCTCTTGACAGCTATGCAGTGCGTCCAAATCATTTTAAATCACAGCCCACGCTAGTGACGAAGCATCCCGAAGGGATATGTATAGGAAGAATGGAATATTTGCTACGATCAGACCAGGTCCAGCTGCTGCCTGATTTATATGTGCCACAAGGTACATGTATTGAAATTGGATAAAGAGGTTGAGGACGTGAATTTGACAGAACTCACCCACGTTGGGCGCCATTAAAGAAAGTTGGACGTTTTTGCCGTTTCTGCGGACTTGCTGTGTGTCACCAGCTTGTTCGACGCTGAAAACATTTACAAGTTGCACTCGTTAAAAACTTTCTTATAGCTGCACACTCTTTCTCTTTCGCTTCCTGCTCCTGCTCCTGCTCCTGTCATGACCAACTTCTGGCCGCACCCAACAATTCAAAACCTTGAAATAACCAAAGTTGTCAGCGGCAATGCGTTGTTCATGTTGACGGGTTAATTTCTGTACCGATGATTGATCAACCACAGTTATAAATCTTAATTTCTCCTCTGTTCGCAGCTAAAAAAAACAACTCTATTTCTTTTCTCAAGGATTTGCAATTCTGATTGGTGAAGTTAGTGTTTGTAAGTGACGTTTTTAAGCTTTTCTATCATATAGTATGCCCTATTCCAATTGTTTCCCATTGAGTGCGTATTCGTTTATTTGAGAATTTAGCGGTTAGTTCATTGGATATTCCTCCTTCTCGTCAGGGAAAATCTCTAATGCTAAATACTCCAAAGTTTGTCTACGCAAAATTTTGATAAATTTGGTATTTGTTTTGTATATTTTATGTGGCAATTGGCTGGTGTTATGCTTCTTGTTGCCGTTGTTGTTATTGTTCGTCAAGTAATTAAGCGATAAGCATGCTAAATACACAAAACATTCCCTTCGCCTCGCAACTTGTTTCTCCCATTAGAAACACCACAAAAATTTGCCATGGAAAGACATAATATTCGTAGTTGTTGTTGGTCCCAAAGAACATCTACGACAAGGACATTATTATGGATAAGGTTGAGGGTGGGAATTGATATAGAGATGAGAATGGAATGGAGTGTGCACATGGACAAGGCTGTTGGCTCAGGCCTCGCTTAGATGAAGATAACCACTTGAAAACTCATTAGTTGGAAATTAGACAATTATTAGGTTTTTAATTTGTTGTTATTTGGCGTTGCGAATGTTACTAGTAATATTATTATTATTATTATCATTATTATTATTGTTAACAATGCTAAGCTCGCTAAATGTCATTCAGCCGACAGTTTTTGCAATTAGAGCTATTGAAAATTGCTCATACGTTCTGTTGCCCAAAAGTTGTGGAAAAGTTGCTAATTGAAACTGACGCAATAAATGCTACTCCTCTTGAAATTACGCTGCATATTATCAACATGGAAATAAAATAAATAAATGAACTCTTCATTCGTGTCATCTTATAATTATTTGTTAATTGAATACACAACAATTAAAGCAACAAACCACTTAAGTATGCGAGCTAATACAAATCAATTATTTAGTTAAAGTTTACTCGTTGATCATAAGATAACTTCTTGATATCATGCACCGAATTAGAAAATCTTAGGCGGGACATCTGGTTAAATTCGGTACTGATGAACATATATTTTTTATATGTCATATAAATATCAGAATACTTGAAAAATATTCGCCAAAAAATATTGATGTATTGTATAATGAAGATTTGTATTACAAATAATAATAATCGACTTTTAGAATTTGTACACTAAGCACCCTGTTTAAATATATCCTTATTATGGATATTGAGTCAAGCTAATAATAGACTCAGTCGAGATGAATATTTATGGCTGAAAGTAAAATTTAACATTAAAATAGCAATAACTTAATTCTCCATGAAAAACTGTATGGAAATATTTATACATAGGTTGATTCCGATTTTTGTCGCATTAGAATGAAGAAATTTGATAGTATAGAAACAAGAAGAACATGGAGATACTATGATGATTGCGAATGATTGGGAATTTCAATCGATTTTCAAATGGAAATTTGAAAAACGCTTGAAAAGCGTCGCCAACAGATGCGAGATGTGAGAATGATGGTAAGTAGAAGTGCGGGTATTATTTCAATAATATGAATAAAATGTAAGTGCCCCAATGTGCTCATGTGTGTGTGTGTGTGTGTGTGTGTGTGTGTGTGTGTGTGTGCGTTGAAGTACTTGTGGCACGTAGCAATGCCCCCAAATAGTCGACCGCAGAGTGGAGCTCAAACAAAAACCGACTCTGACAACAAATGCGCAGACAAAAATAAATCCAAAGCAGAGAGGCAAACACGTGGCGTGTGTGTGAAAGTGTGTGTGTGTGTGTGTGTGTATGGTTGTATATGTTGGGTAATAATCTTATCTTTAACTCGGCAGAAACAGAAGCCGTTGATGTTGCTGTTGCTGATGTTGCTGCTGTTGCTGTTGTTGCTGTTGTTGCTGTTGCTTCCATTGCCCGTAGCCAGCGACTGTGAAAGCAGCAACTGCGACTGCGACTGCTGTTTCCATTGTACGGTAAATGTGCGTGCCACTCACAGTCATCTGTATATGTATATATATATATATATATATATGTGTATGCGTGTGTGTGTGTGTGTGCACTGCCATTTCCATATGGCGTCATATTGCTGGCTGTCATGACAGCGGCTTCTGCTGTTGCTGCTGCTGCTGCCGTTGGTTTTATACAATTGAAATTTGTAATTATTCAAATCGGATTTAAATACACACACACACACACACGCATACACAGGCAGAAAGACAGACAACAGACGACAAGAAACAAGCGACAAGAGGGCGACTTAAGGGGCAGGCGGCCTTTAGTTTGGAGCCGGCGAAAAGCAAAAGCAAAAGCAAAAGCGACGCCGACAGCTAAAAAAAAGAAGTAAAATAATCAAAATTATAGTCTACGAACAGAGTGAAAAGAGAGGAGAGAGGGGGAGAGGGGGAGAGGGGGAAGATGAGTAGCAGACAGGTGCATGGTGAATCAAGATGAAGGCCGTGTGTCTCGCTTTGCAACTCCTGTTTCCTGTTCCTTTGTGTGTGTGACAACGTCAAATTGGATGAAAATTAATTCATTTTGAAGCGTTAAGATTCTTTACGCGCTAATGAGTTGAAGTGTGTACACACACTCACACACACACACACACAGCCGCATCCTTACACACACAAAGATGTAGAGCAGCTTTGTTTGCAACAGATGCTTTAATACCCTGCCTGCCTTGCGGTTCCCAAAACTGGGCGTGGCACTGAATGAACGACTTACAATCCTTAGTTTCTCCCTTCGAAACGCCTCTTTAACAAAAAGCCAACCGAACCTGAACCCAGTTGAGCCCTAGAAACCACAAAAGATGGCGAACAAAAAATATTTATGCTGCCGGGTGTTGCCACATGAGCAAAAGTCTTCATCGCCAAGGCAACCGAAACGGGGTGGCAACGCCCTTCCAGCAGCAAGTCGATTCTCAAATCATTTCGCTATCCTTGCCTGAGAATGGGTTAAGTTATGGTTTCTCCTCACATGTATACTGTTTTCAATTCAAACAATAAACTACAAGAAAAGAAAAGAAAAGAAAAAGTAAGAGATAGAAAATATTGATACTCTAGGTTCTCTTGTATATTATTTTATTATATTTCAAGTGTTTTATATTTATTAATATATATTTTTTATTTTAAGTCATTTTGTTTAATTCTTTTAAGCTTTAAAATTATCTCTGCACTTTAAACTTGCAATTTTTACACTTCCACTGATGGCGTAAGTGACCACAAAGACGGGATTTAAAAAACTCCTCTCCTAAGAAAAAAATATCAAATAAAAGTTTTCTTTCAAACTTTTTGTTCCTTATCCAATGAATTTTAAACTTGTTTTCTAATATCTATGCCAAAAGCAAACTGTAACTATGTAGTTCAGAGTGCTTAACTAGCAAATACCCTACATATGCATGTCAGGTAAGACATACAGCATTTTCAACCTGTTTTCCAATGGTGGCAATAGAAATAGTCAAACTTCGATTACAATAATACGGTTACTTAAATAATACTAATAATGATAGTAATAAAAGTTGTTAATGATGTGAAAAAAACCATGCAAGAATGCTATAGTCAAGTCTAGACTATGAGATACCCTTTAATCAATTAAGATCAGGGAGTAAAACCTTAACCGAAACCGTAACATTTCAACGGTGAAAACCGATTGAAATTTGTAACCGTAACTGAAACCGTAACCGAAAAAAATTGTTTCCGCTGTACCGAAACCCACAAACCGAAACTCTTTAAACCGAAATATACGTTTAGTAACCGATTCATTTATAAGGGTTAATTTCGGTTCTGGCTGTCGCAGGTACTGATAACTTTGAACTGCCATAACATTGTCAAAACTCAACTAATTTTTATGTACCATGTAAATTTGAGCATGATTTTACCTCCAAATTCGTTTTGCATTTAAATTTTGTTAATTTTGAAAAATTTTTTAAAATCGAATTTTTTTGAAAATTTACAGTGTTACCCCTTTGTCTTTTTTGATTTTTTCGAAAAATTCGAATTTTTAAAATCAACAAAATTTAAATGCAAAACGAATTTAGAGATAAAATCGCGCTCAAATTTACATGGCGTATGATAATTGATTCAGTTTTGACAAAGTTATGGCAGTTCGAAGTAATTAAAAATCAGTAAAATCAAAATAATCGAAATTTTATTCCATTCCAGTAACCAGATGACATTATTTCTATTTTAGTCTATTTTCATGTAAACCTTAATTTCTATCTTTTTTGTGAACCGAAACCATACCGGTATTTTTAAAACGAAACTCTCAAAAAACCGATAACCGTTACGAAACCGATACTCCAAGATTTTGCATAACCGAAAACCCTAATTCGAGCATAACCGAAACTGAAATCGATATTCGTTTCGGTTTTAAATCCTGATTAAGATCTATAATAATTTAAAATTTGAATATTAAACTTAGATGGATATATATATATATACATATATATAATATATGTGCATATATATTATATGAGGTCTGTCACTGCTCTCTCTACCTGGGATATAATTTTCCTATTTTTAATGGGTTGAGAGGATAAAAATGTAAATTAACATTCAATTGATTGATGAAATGGGAATTAAAGTCAATCTCTGTTGAAATCGATGCTGAGAATTAAACCATGAGTTCATGAAGACAATTATTGACCTGATAAACCACTAAGTATCCGTATCTGCAATTAGCAATTACGCACTTTGGGCTGCCAGATTGGAGTGCAACAGTGCAGATGCCCCTCCCTTCTCGATATGGTACATTCTAGTATCTAATGATATACTCGAGAGAGCCCAAGGCTGGCAATGTATCCGAGTCCGAGTTCGAGTCTGAATCCGGTTACGGTTACGGTTACGCATACGGATGAGGATACGGATACGGATACGGATTCTAGTGCATTGTGCAATGACTGTGGCACTTATCAACACTTGGCCATCTGGACAGTATTCAAGTGGGAGTTGGAGTTAGAGTTGGAATACAAATGGGTAACAGGGAACAGAAGAGGGGGTAAGAGCAGGTGTGGTGGAAGAGAGAGGGGAATGGGAATGGGAAGAGGGGAGCACAATCTACTGCCAAATTACTTTAACTCGATTCATTTTGCAATTGGTTTGCGTTCGTCTTTCTGTTTGCCCAATGCGTTTGCCATTTTTTATTTTTATAAACTACATATCTATGTCTACATATATACTTATATTTTATGTTTTTTGTAAATGTAACCCCAAAAGGAAGCAGAGTGTAAGGAACATTGCTTGAGCCTGGCAGCGACAGGTAAAGGCAATGCTAAAGATACTTGGACGAGCCTTGGCGCTGCGTTTTTCCTCGCTGGCTATGAAACAGATAAATTGCAAAAGTTTTCCCAAATATTTTCACAAGACGACGGGACACAAAAACGGGGTGACTTCGAATTGCGCCCGAACGTGGTTTGGTTTTTTTTTGTTTTTTTTTTTTGGTTTCGTTTCGTTTTTGTGGGTTGCCAACCGAAAAAATGGATGTAGTTTGAGTTTGGTCTGGTTCTCTATATAGCGCAAAAATCTGCAATAAAATTTTACCAATAAACTTTAGACGCACACATGGTTGCGGATGCGAATGCGAATGCGGATGTGGACAGGTGGAACTTTTTGAACTATACTAAATTATTGTAGTTGCTGAAAAAGTTGGCCCTCTACATTCAGACAAAAAAAATAATACATGTAAAAAAGAAGAACAATAACGTGTCCTGCCATCTACACACATGTTTGCTACTTGACACACACCTGCGCACACACACCTGCACACACACCTGCACACACACACCTGCACACACACCTGCACACACACCTGTACACACACATTGGCGTGTTGGGACAACGCACCTTTTGACATGCCCATACATTGACCAAAAAAATGGCCCTAAAATCAAGATTATTGTCTTGATAAAATTATAAAATTAATTTAAGAACATTTCAACAGTTTTAATACTCAAGACAACAACAAGAAAAAAGGCAGTTTTTTAAATTTATAATATTTTTTATTTTTGTTAATATGTTTTTCATTTGCAAGAGTGGAAATCGAACTCGCGTTTGTTTTCAAACTGAAGCGGCGACTCTAAGCGGAAATAAATATAATATATTTATATTTTCGTAACAATTAAACATGATTATTCTTATATAAAGAACATACATTTTTTAGATTAATATATTTAGTATTATTAGTTTGGTTTTAAAATTATCTTATTTTAAGAACAAAATATGTTAGATGAACTTAAACTTAAACTTAATTTTTTTTTATTCTTTCAGATACGAATTTAAATTAAGTATAATATTATTTTATTTTTAATTTTACATATTTATTATTTAATTGTATTTATAATTTAATTAATTAATATTTTTTCAATAAATAAATAAATAAATAAATAAATAAATAAATGAATAAAGAAAGAAATAAATAAATAAATAAATAAATAAATGAATAAATAAATAAATAAATAAATAAATAAATAAATAAATAAATGAATAAATAAATAAATAAATAAATAAATAAATGAATAAATGAATAAATAAATAAATAAATAAATAAATAAATGAATAAATAAATAAATAAATGTTCTTAATTTTAAAAGTTGGTCTTTTGTTTGCAGTGTAGAGGTTTGACCGTGTAAGAGACCCGCAAAACGGTTACCGGCATAGATAACGTTGCACCTATGCGAGTGGGATGGAGATGGTGTGAGAGAGAGAGAAAGAGGAAGAGGGAGGGGGAGTGGGGAGAGGAAGAGAATACAAGCTAGAGAGAGAGAGAGAGAGCGAGTCAAGCTATTAAATGTGGTGAACTAATGGCTGAGAGAACCCCTTTCAATAGCACCCCCTCCATGCTTGCCCCTTGCCCCTTTCCCCATGCAATGGCCTGTGACAGTTATTAACTTTGAGTGATATGAGGGTGAGCGGCATGTGGCAAGTGGCAAGTGGCAAGTGGAGACTGTGATTTCAGTGCCATTGGCTCGTGTTTGTTGTCTGCAACATTTCATTGCACTCAAAATCTCTGCAGTTCTATTTATTGTTGTTGTTGCTTTTATTGTTCCCCATGTCTGAAGTGACAAATGTGCCAAACTTGTGCAAAATTTCGGGATGCACAATGACAATGCCAGGCACAGAGTACAGAGCACACAACACATTTCAGCGTCGGCTTCTGGGTCAAATGCTGCTTTCAAGGTCGCTTCCAGCTGTGTGTCCGTCCGAAAGTCCAAGCCATTCAGTTGGTCTATTGAAACTTTTCACTCCCAGCGGCAACACACTCAAATTACACACACACACACACATATATATATATATATATATATATATATATATATATATATATAGAGTGGTTCCCTCCCTGACCCATGGATCAGAAATATGCTGTTTTAGTTACGTGTCCCGCGGGGCGTGTGACTTAATTTATTGATTTGGGACACTCGCAACTGGCCAAAAGTTGGACTTAAATGTGATTTGTGTAATTTGTGCAAATGGTCGCAAGAAGCAAGCACAACCTGGCCAAAAGCACCTTGCCAATTGCATTAGAACTTACGACCTCCAAATCCGAAATCGAAACCAAATCCGAATCCGAGTCCGAGTCCGAATCCGAGCACAAGTATTCTGCCAAAGGATTCCATTGTGCTCAACAATCCTGCCGTTTTGCACACTTGAATTTACACAAATTGGAACTGGCTTAACTGCATTCCCCTCAATTCCCAATTGTTCCATTTTCCGCATACACACACACATACACAAACACACATACACACACACACACACCTGAAGTTTATCCAACTTCAACTTCAGCTACAACAACAGTTTCCTCTACAAATTAATATCCCTCGGCGGGAAACCGCATTAAATCATTTTAATTGTTACACTCAACTGTTTGATTACTAATTCCCAAAACGAGTTTAACAATAATTGGTTTATTTCAATTGCAAATTAAGTATGTTTATATATCAGATGTATCAGATATATTGAATTCGGGATATTTATTTGGTTTGTATTTTTAACTACAACTAATAACAGTCGGCAAACACATTTAAAAACATGTTTAATACAATTAAGTTACAACATTTAAAGTATGATAT
The DNA here is from genome assembly GCA_035042165.1 of Drosophila kuntzei. Classification (NCBI taxonomy): domain Eukaryota; kingdom Metazoa; phylum Arthropoda; class Insecta; order Diptera; family Drosophilidae; genus Drosophila; species Drosophila kuntzei. The sequence goes on from JAWNLU010001437.1 coordinate 357,695, forward strand.
AGTATTAGAATATAGTGAATGATTTTAATTTTAACATTCCTCCTACTCTTAGAGATGGAATAAATATTTTTTAATGATTTTTACTTATTACTTTTTTTTGTAAATTAAATCATACCAAATTTTAATTTTAGAGCGTCAATTTTAAACATATCGATAAGTAATACGTATCGATAAATGAAACGCATCTCTTTGATATTAACTTTGCATCATACAGAACAATTTTGTGAGGTTTCGGGCCTATCGGGTTTTTAGCTGAGGCCCGGGACCGTACGAAAAAAACCCGACTTTCAGGCACGAAGCCTGTGAATTTTTTAATGAGGCCCGCGGGACACGAAGCCCGAAAAGGCCCGTGTCCATCTCTACTCTGTATCGATACAATATCGATATCGCCTTTCAATTATTGATTTAAAATATTATATAAATTAAAAAATTTATAAATATATATTTTGAATTGCTAATTAAAAATAGTTTTTTCTCCTATTTTTTTTTTAAATACAATACTGTGGACTTTAAGTAAATTAAACTACAAATTAAAATATGATATATCGTTATATAAATAAATAAATGAAGGATACATACAAATTTGTGCATAATATGTAACACAGTAAAGGACACATGACAGATTTCATAAAGTATATACATATGTATTCATGATCAGCATTAACAGCCGAACTTTCGTCTATCTGTATAATCAAATACGAACTGAGTAAATCGCAAATCGGATAACATTTTTCAGACCATGAGACTTGGCACGTATGTTACATAACCAAGTCCGGGTCCGGTCAAACGTGAGTGCTTATACATATGTACATACGTGTTAAGGTATCTAATTATAGGAAGATGCAGTAACGTAGTCCAAGATTTTTCTAAATGTAGAATCTGACACAGGGAAAAGTTCAGATGAAAATATGGTGAATCAGGGGAACTAAATTACGATTACTCGATACATACATATGTACATATATCCATATGCTCTAGTTAACCAACTTACGTTCAAAAGATGCAGACAATGGATACTTTTGGCCAGCACTGTGCGTTAGGGTGTTATTGGGGGTCAGTAGTGTGGGGCATCTTGTGAAACAGTTTTTGGGGAGTTTTTACTGCTTAGCCAAAGTTTGGCCACTATCAAAATCAACCGACTAATATGTCTTTCATATAATTTATGTGTGTGAGCCGCATAAAAACCAAAGTCTACAACCAAACAACGTCCGACAAACGCGGCCGTAAACAAGCCAAGTGACAACAACAACAGCAGGAAGGTGTGGGAAGGGAAAGGAAGGAATAAGAGGAAGAGGAAGAGGAGTTTGTGGCAGTTGCAAGAAAACTTTCTTTAGTTGGCACACAGAGCACGTAGGCCTGTGGATACAATATGTCATAGTAGCTCCCAGTCTCGCCATATGAGTGCTTGTGGTTCTGGATGTGGTTGTGCTCATGATGCTAGTGGTGCTGCTGGTGGTTGAGAGGCCCTGTGGTGCAGCACCCGCCGGAGCACTTGGAGTAACATGTGTCATTCGTGTCTCCGACAATGCATTGCCCACGGTACTCGGGGCGTATGAGCAATGGGCCAAGATGTTTCGCTTCTGGCTTTGGACTCGTGCAGCGCCTTGTTGACAGCACTCGTAGGTCCTGAAGTGAGCCGGCTAAATTGTTGCATGCCCCGCACTTGCAACCGCAAAACCAGAAAGTCAAATCCAACCTGCTGCTGTCCGCTGTGTAGTCCTTATGTTATAGGCTGTTACTACTGTTGCCTCAGCACCTGTTTCCGTTTAGTTGTTCGTTTGCATGTCCCTTATTTTTGGTGTATCAGTGTGTGTGTGTGTGTGTGTGTAACCTTCCACAGTTGGCATGCAAATCCTAAAACAATCACTTAAAGTTTTACGTGCGCAAGGATCACACTTGGTATCGTATTTGGGCCCGGATTCAAGCCCGCTTTATATTGGGCTATTAGCGAACATGGCCAAGTGCGGTCCGGATTGTTATTTGTGTGTATTTATTGCATTCCAACATACTCGCACATCTAAAATAATGCCGTAATATAATTAAGAAATTCATTATTCGTATATTATGGACACGTATTTGGTTATTTTCAAATACATAGGTTTCTATTTTATTCCGTTTAATTAACTTTACTTTACTTGACTTTGACAGTTTAAGCTTAATTTACAAAAGTTTCAATATATTCAAATATATCAAACTGTGTAGTAATTTTAGACATAAGATTAAAATTACTTAGAAATTCCGTTTTATTTTATTTTATTTAAAGTCAACTAAAAGCAGTTGACAAATAATTTTCAAAAGTAAAAATAATATAACAAATTACAATACAAAAAAAATACAGCTATTAAAAACTGAAAGAACACAAATAAAAATGTTTAAGATCTGAGGGTATTCAAAAAATTGTAATTTAAATGATCTAACATTTATTGCTAGGATTGGAAAAAATCCAGATCAAAAAGAATTGGTATTTTTATTTGTATTGTTATAATTATTATACTTATTATGAGTATTATTATTAGTACGATTTGAAAAAGGTTAAACATTAAAAGTATTGTTGTGGTTTATGGATCCTATCACATGTGGTAGGTAAAGGTATTCAACAGCCTTCTTTGAGTAGAAAAACATTTTAAAATAAGTACTTGATCTATGAAAACTATAGACTTCACTCAAAATTGTGTTAACTTAAGTTGTATGTGTAAAATGTTCTTTAAATAAAACTATAAGTGAGAAAGGACTACTGAGAAGGAAGAAGTAATAAAGAGAGAATGTGGTTTTAGAAGCGAGGGAACGGTGGGGGGGTGGAGGGGTATTAAGGTGTGTGGAGTAAAGTTGTTAGAAATTGGGACAAGCCACTCAACGCCTTGTGGCACCACACAATCAATGCACCACTGACCAGCTGACGAATTTGGAGAGCGGCACATTAATGCGGCTAATGGTCAAAGTTTTATGCCCGGCATCGGCTTTATAATGTGCAACATTTGAGGCATTCGCGCCCCAAGTGCCACAAGCAACCAAACAGCCAACAGGAGGCAGCAAGCGACAAGGGGCATTCAACATGCCTCGGTTTAATACGCAATTTCATTTAAAGTGCGACAAGCGTTGCCACTGTTATAAAAGTGTGCTACGACGAGCATCGAATTTGGACCAAAAAAAGAGAGGAAGAGAGAGAGAGAGAGTGAGAGAGAGAAGTAGAAAGAGAGCCGGAAGGTGAGTGAGGAAGTTTAAGAGAGCAAAGTCGAGATGCTTATCAGGACCTTAAAGGAGCAATGTTGACAATGCTGACCTGTCCAAGGCGCAACAGCAACAGCGTCTAAAAGTCTGTCAAGCACATGCGACCTGTGTATGTGTGTGCGTGTGTGCGTGTGTGTGTGTGTGTGTGTGTGGTGAGTGTGTAATTGTATTCGTGTTTTGTTGCTAATAACGACATCTTGAAAGAGCAAGAGTAAAAACGCACGATACAAATTCGAAAGGCTTTCGAGTCGCTCGTCGCTTGTCGCTTGTCGCTCGTGACTCGGGCAAGCCGAATCCTGGCCGATTGCTCGGCTGCTGTCGGGTGTGGAGTTGGCGTCGGCTGCCATTTGGGCAGACTGATTCGACAGTTGGTTATGAAATCTGAACGTGTTCGCACGTGCCGCACGGAGCACGCAGCAGCAGCCAACCAGCCATTAAATCAAGCAAACATCACAAACAATCCCACAGACAACAACAACAACCGATAACAACCGATAACAATACCAATAAACCAAATTAAATACTATTCCAAAAATACTTTGACATAACAAAATTCTAAAAATATACTCAAAAGTGCTTCGAAAATTTGTTGTGAAATTTCCAAATTATCAATTTCTGCATCAAGTTTCATCGCAATCAAAAATCAACTTCGAAAATCAACACCATCAACACGCTGCGTGCAGAGTTTCTCAAAACACACAAAAACAAAATCAGTTTCCTTTTAAATAAACCGTCGGCAATTAAACGCATTTTTTTTTTTGTGTTTGGTTAGTTTTTTTTTTTTTTTTTTTTGTTAAATATTAATAAGTGTAAAAGGTGTGAAAATGTATTTGAAGTATATACATAAAAAATATTAATAATATAATAAAGTCACAAGAGAGAAAAAAAAAGCACATAAAAATTGTAATTGTCCGTGGCTTGAAAGTGTGAAACGAGAAGGAAGAAAAACAGCTAAAAGATCAATGCAAATTTGAGTGAAATTCCAAAGCGCGCAATGTAAGTAGTAAAAAAAAATATAATTTATTAAATACATCCAGTTAGGTATTTGATTTTTAAAATTATGTCGTGAAATTTACTTTGAAATTCGATATAAAATATTGAAATGCTGTAAGCATTTTTGAGAATATATTTAAGCATTAAAGAAGTACATGGGATGTGTCTAAAGGCCTCCAATATTATTTTTCTTCTGGAAATGCAATTGTTGTGAAGCACAATTATTAACTTATTTAGTTGAATAGTTAGATACCTAAAGTTTGTGCTTTAATTCAAGTGAGATATTTAAATTTGCCATTCAGTTGGAGGAAAGAGTGCTGAAAGTTTTCAAAGCACTTGATAATGTGTTGAAGTATACTTTCGTATTTGCTTAAAGTTAAGTAATGTATGCTAATGCTTGTATGCAAACTATGGCACAAAGGCGAAGACAAACAAAACAGCGTACAAGAAATGTTGGCTAAAAGAAGAAGAAGAAACAAGAAGATGTCAAATAAGTTTCGACTGAGGGTGGACAACAATAGACAGATACAAATAGTCAATACCGATAAGTAAGCTGGGAGTAGGAGAACCAAAGAAACAAATCTCCAAACGGGAATGTTCTTAATATGGCTTTTAGTTGATTTTTCTTGTTGTTGCCGTTGTTGTTGTTGTTGCTGCTGGTGGTGGGACTAACATCTGTGCCATGTGCTTAAGTTAATTATTATCAATTAATAGCTAATCACGATAAATGTGCATGAAAACGGGGCCAACGACTGGGGCTGGCATTGAGACTGCTAATGGCAACTGTAATGTTGTCAGAGTCTGGGGGGAGAGAGAGGAGACTGAGAGGGATGGTAGATGAAGAATGAGAAGGGGGCGGGGGAGGGAGAGGCCGTGACAGCAATAAGACTTGGTGACCCGCCAGCATACATTCATTCATACATACATATGTATATCCTGTTGATTTGTCACACGCGGCGTATGAACAATGCCTCCTGTGCTGGCAATTAAAAACACGCATACGCACAGTGTGCCGCACGAATATGACAAAAAACAAAAAACCAACTAGAACAAAAACACACACACACACAAAAAACAATGCGAATGAGCAGCTTTGGCGTGTAACAAGTGATTGGACGTGTTTCACATCAACAATGGCCTTATACCATATGTGTGTGTGGGTGTGTGTGTGTGTGACAACGCAATTGTCACCAGCCACAATACAAAACTCCATTGGCTTTGTCCCAATTTCCTCCCCCATCCAGCTGCATGCTGTTGTTCTGCTTTCCGGCAGAGGACTTTTCCAAATCCATTCCCTTTGCACCACTTGGTGATTGGTGGAGTCTCTTCACCTGAGTTTTCCTTTCAGCTCAAATAACAACAGTTTTAACAGTTTCCAATTGCACGCGATAAGTCAAAGCTACAGTGAATTCTCACTAAAGCACATATATTTTTGTATGTATATACATACATATAGTATATGTTACCACATTCGTTGGCATTCGGATGAGGGATGAGCTCTGGGAAAAAGCGACGCTGGACTAAATATTTTAATTTAATTAAAATAAGCAAAACTCTTTCGCGTTTCGAATCAAGTCTCTGGGGATGGACATAGCTAAATTGGTGGATGTTCTTTTAGTTGTGTCCTGCCGCAAAAAGTAAGCGATACATATTTCACTCGAATCAATTTGATAGGGGAATTCGCAAAATGAAAACCTTTGGGATCGGAAAAACTTACAAGGAATGAAAGGATATTTGAGGATAGGCCATAAAGTCATGGAAATTGTTATTTAAATAAAGTTGTTATTAATTTAAGTTGTTTTCCGTAATTAATTTATTTAATTCCGTGTTCTCAAGAGATTTTAAGTATTTTAAAAGCTATCTAGATATTTCCTTAAATATGTTATGTTAATGTGAAATAATATTCGCGCTTTGCTCCGACTCAATCCGAATCAATACTAAACTATATATACTATGTTATATATTTTAGTCAAGAAATAAAACAACGAAATGTGATACTTTTAATTTGAATTTGTTATAGCAGCTGTTTAATGGTCAACAAGGTTTATTTGCATAAATATAATAAAACATAATAAAAAACAGAATGTTGAAAGATTGGAACAAATTTAAAATTTATTGCATTCATGAAATGGTTTTTTAAATTTAAATAAATGAAATACAATAGAAATAAATTAAATATTTATATTAAATATACCTAAAAATTATATTTTCCTTTAAACTGGAAATAAAATTATTTAAAGAAATTTATTTATTTATTTAATTTATTTCGAACGCTTTTCTCGTTCAAATCATATATCTGTATATCTCGAAAAAGAGGATCAAAGTAAACGGATCGTTATCTGTTAGAAGTTAGCTACAATGTGTTTTGAAATCGGAGTCAATTTAATAGGCAATAGGCAAGGAGATTAGGCACTTCATAGAGTTTGTGTGTTGTTCACTTTTAATAGCTATAAAAAATAAATTCAAATTGAACGTTTGACTGAAAAATACAACATTGCATAAACGTTGGTCACAACGCGCTTTCTTAACTCTCCCAACAATAACGATGTCAACCATATAAACCATATCAAATAACGAAAAAATTAATAATATATATAATTAGCAATAAACGAAAGAAAGAAATCTAAAGCGAAAACGTAAAAATTAACAAAAACGATGGCAAGTTTGACGGTAACGCGTATCAAGCGAGAACTGAAGGAAATCTTGCAAAGAGATGAGATCATTCAGGGCCTTATCAAGATCGAGGTGATCAACGATAACTGGTTGGACTTGTATGGCGAGATATCTGGACCTAGAGATACGCCCTACGAGGGCGGTAAGTTTTCGCTGGAGATTCAAGTGCCCGAGGGATATCCATTCAATTCGCCGAAACTTCGTTTTATAACCCCAATTTGGCATCCGAATGTCTCCATCATAACGGGCTCCATCTGTAATGACATACTGATGGACAATTGGCGGGCAGCAATGACATTGCCTTCGGTGATGCTCAATCTGTTGGGATTATTGTCCGCTCCAGAGCCAGATGAGCCCCAAGATACCATCGTTGGCTTTCAGTACAAGGAGAACCATGATTTATTCCTTATTACGGCCAAGCATTGGACTAATGCCTATGCAGGCGGACCGTACAACGTTCCCGAGTGCGACACGAAGATACAGCATCTCAAGGATATGGGTGCCGATGAGTTCGAGGCTCGCAATGTGCTCTCCGCGGAGAATTGGAATCTGCAGAATGCCGTTGAGCGACTCTTCGACTAATTGCGTAATAATGAATGGAATCAGAAAGAACTATTCTAAAGAAGACCAGTCAAAAGAAACCATTCAATGTTTACACAAATCATACTTGTGAACCAATAAATACTAAAATTGGTACCATATAAGATTCTAACAGCTACATTAAATGTGTTGACTGACAAATATGAATTTCTGATCAAATAACGTTTGTTTTTCTGAATTTATTCTAAATAGTTTGGTCAAAGGTCTGTTGTTCTATCTTTCCCAGAACCAAATTTGGTAATAATAAAATTATATTAAAGCTCTAAGCAATAATCTAATATATTTTCTCAACACTCGTATCAATTTTGATCGTTGAATTTGCTTACAAATAATTTGAGGAATAAACTTTTCATGCTTAGAAAAATACAGTGACTTTAATCAAAGAACAATTATATTTCTCGTATTGTAAATACCATTTTCTGAATTTCTGCAATCTTAAAGTGTGCGTTGGCAAGAGAAAGCTTCATTTAATCTACACAATTAAAGCTGAAAACGATGAATTGGATTATAATGCACTCTCACACTCACCTGTTGTATGCTTCAAAGTTCAGTTGTTCAATTAAAATCCAATTGGGAGACTTTTGTTAGCCAAAAAGACTCGATTGTTGTTATTTAGCTTTATTGCACTTTATAAGAAAGGCGAGTAAAATGCCTGCAATATAACAAATTGAATACTGAATACTGCGATGAGCTTTCCTTTGTTCTTCAGTGTGGTCCATGTGCATAGTATTTAATTAACTAATTGATTACGAGAGTATTTCCGAGTAGTTTGGCTTGGCTTGACCGACTGATTGCATTGGCTCTGCAGTGGACAGGACTTAAGAGACTCAACTGAGATGATTCCCTTGCAGATAGAGTTGCAGTCAGAGTCGGAGTTGGAATTGGAGTTGGAGTCGGAGTTGGAGTTGGAGCGTTCGTCAAAGTCACCAGCAGCTGCATAGACGGCATGCTTGGGAAATCAGACAAGCAACTGGGGTGGAAAATGGGAGGAAAAACACGGTACGGAGTTTGGCATTGAGTAAAAGGAAAGGACCTGAAAACAATCTCTCTCTCACTCTGTCTTTGCGTCAATAAAGGACATTTTATTATTTTCTCGACTGTTTGCCTGCTGTTTGCTACATTCCCAATGTTCCCCATGTTCCCAATGCCCAGTTCCGTTCGTAAGTCCATTTGCCATTCTGTCTTCCTTCAACACACACTCTCCCTCTCCCTCTCCCTCTCTCTCTCTCTCTCGCTGTGTCATTTCTCTCCTACTCTTCCCCCACAGTTTTTTATCGTTTCACTTACAAAGCGTCGCGCACTTTACGCTGATTGCGCGTTCTCGCAAACATTTTGCTTTTGCTTTTGCTTTTGGCTGATGCTGATGCTGCTGGGACTCCCCGCCAGGTCACCCGGATCGCATTGTACATCTGTGTCCGGGTCCTGAGCCTCTGACTCAGTCAGAGCCTTTGTTTTCCAGCCCATGCACACAGACTAACAGACTAACAGGCAGACAATGCGACTGGTTGCTGGTTGCTTTGACTGTAACTGGATACGATTCGATAACATTGAGTTTATTGTTACTTCCTTTTGCAATTATCCTTGTTAGTCAGCGCAGTCAAATGCCCCAATCTCCCAATCTTCTCCATCCGAAACTATCATCATCATCTCAACTCATCTCATCTCCTCCTTCTACACTGAAAAAAAAGACCAACTTCTAAAGTCAAGAACATTCCTCTTAAATATTTTGTTCTTAAAATAAGATTATTTTAAGACCAAATTACTAATACTAAGAATATTAATCTAAGAACTGGCTGTTCTGAAAATAAGAATTAAAAATCTTAAAGTGTTAAGAAGATATAAATATGTCATATTTAATATGAAGACAATAATTGCACCGTGGCACTATGGTTAGAGTCGCCGCTTCAGTTTGGTAACTAGTCGAGGGATCGAAACCCGCTCTAGCCCAGGAAAAAACATATAATCGGAAAATTTATAATAAAATAAGTTGAAAACACCTGCTTTATTTTTTTATTTTTGGTTTGAGAATTTAAGACTGTTTGGTCTTAAATTAAGAACTGATTCTTATTTGAAATGTTCTTAAAATCAAGATGTGTTTTCTAAATTTAAGAATTTTATGTTCTCGACGCATTTTTGAGACCAAAATTCTTAGTTCTGAGACCAAAATCTTGATTTAAGAACATTTTTTTATCAGTGTACTCTTTCATTATAATCATCATCAGGCAGCGTTGTCATCGTTGATGGTGTTTTGCTTTTATTTTTAGCATAGCATTGAATTCGTTTCGCCTTTTTGCTACCTTCTTTCTTCCTTCTCTTAATTCTGTCTCTCTCTCTCTCTCTCTCTTTGTGTCCACCATTTTCCAGTGCCAAAATTAGTTAACTGCAAATCTCATTTGACCCGAATAGTTTAATGACAATAGGTGCTCCATTAATCAGCAGTGGGTCCAATGCCAACTCCTCGCGACTGAATCAACCGACTGCGACCCATCGCGACTCCTGCGGTTTACGATCCCTCCTCAATTGCTCAGCCACTATATAAAACCATAATGGCATTTTCGCCCCGTTTCCATTCCCATTCCCATTATTCGCATTATTTAAACGCTTTTCAACTGTTATTGCTGTTGGGCTTTTGAAATTATACTTATTTCGCTATTTCGATGAGCTAATTTTGTTTATATATCATCATGGAGTAAATAATAGTAAAGAAAATACTGCTATCAAATACTCTGTAATATCATTTCATAAAATTAAAGCTGAAATAATATTAAAGACATAACCGTATCATATTGAGTACCGGAACCGAAATAAAGTTTTTTTTAATAATCGGTACTCTTTTCTAAAAATTATTAGTTGTTTTCTGTATGTGTATAATTTTACTTTATGGTAACATTTTTTACTTCAAATTTAAGTTATTTTTATCTAGATAAAATGCACTTATCTTTTAATATATTTATGGTTTTTAACATTTTAAAATTTGTCAAGTTGTATTGTTGCACCGAAATAGAACTTTATATCGAAATAGTTGTATCGGGAATTACCGGAACCGATATTTGTTTCAGTTTGATTCATTTTTTTTTTTTATCTGTTTCTTGACTTCAAATAATAATAATTATTAAAAAAAAAAGTAATAATTATTTTTTACTCGTCGAAATGTTGAAATTAGTATAGTTTGTAAATAAAAAAGGTCTCAATAAGAGAATTTTTCAATTTAATTAGCAATATATTAGCAATAAATATTTTTTATGTGATTTTCACGAAATTGTTACATTATTAAACTATCTAAATACAATAATTACAACTAGATTTTCTAACGCAATTTCTTGAAAAATCCATTGGAATTAGATACTCAATACAACTGTCGACACGCTTGTCTTGTAATGGGCAACAAAAAGGGAAGGAGAAGAATAAGAAGAAGAGGAGAAGAGAAGAAAAAGAGAGCGTTAAGCTGGCAATTCCCAATAAAAAGAAAATCAACAACAAGAAAAACAATAACGAGTAATAGAAATAAATAAACGCAAAGCGTCTACGTAACTTTTAAGCACACACACACACACACACACATACACACACACATATACATAAAGTGTGAGAGGGAGTGCGAGGATGAGGGAGGGAGACAGAGAATAGAAGTGTTGTATACGCTGCGGCGGGCGACGTTTAATTAAAAGCGTGCGAAAAATGCAACACTCAAGCTGCAAACTGTGCCCGGAGCTGTGGAACCGTGGAACCAAAGAACCGTAGAACCGTGGAACCAAAGAACCGTGCAGCCGTGGAGTGCTGTAAGCTGGAGGCGAATGAAGTGACCATGGACGCGCATTTTGCCAATTCACGTTTTTGCCATTTCCATTCGCTGGCAAAGCCAAAGCCAAAACCAAATTAAATTAATTAAATTGCAAGAAAATCTGCGCTGAAGCACGTGGAAAACTCGTCGACATCGTCAACGTTTTCCAAATGAAATCAGTAGAGTAAAGTCAAATTAAGTAAAAGTTAGGTTAGGCAAGAAGAGGAAGAAGAGGAAGAAGCACGAGCAGAAGAGGAAGAGAAAGAGAAAGAAGACACAGAAGCAAGGCGAGAAGTGAAAGCGTTGCATACTTTTGTGCGCTCGTTTACTTGCCGCTTTCGTTATCGCTTCTTTCTTTTTCCGGTTTGTAACTGATACCCTAACCGAGTGTATAACGATTTTGTCATAAATGATGCTCACTTGGGAATTAAAAATATTCCTGCCGAACTGAGTGGATCTATTCAAGTCCTGTCTATGATTAATTTTTTTTTCCTTTCAAATTTGTCAAATTTTCAGTTTTGAGAAATGGAAATATGTAGGAAACAATTCACACTTTGTTATTCCGAAAATATAGAACAATCTGTAAGAGTATTAACTCATCGATATATTAACCAAACATAGTTATTATTTTATTTTTCTTTTCTTTTTTTTGTATACATTATTTATTATTATAACCTTAAGCATTTTCATTTCCATATCAGGATTTTTACAAGACAGGTATATTACAGATTTTTACTTGGCAGTGTGAAAATCGAACCCAGTTTTTTTACACACTGAAATTCTATTTGTGTGATTTGTTTTATTTTTTATGATTATTATTTTGCTCTCGTTTTTTACAGTGTAACGCCTCTACGTTGTTAGTGCGGTCATCAAAGCGTCGCACTTGACTTGAATCGCGACTTTATTTTTCTCTCACTCTGTTTCTCCCTCCCTCTCTCTTCCTCCTGTGTCTGCCTCCTTTGCTTAGTCTCTTGCATTTTTTGCAATTAGCGGAATTGTTTCACATTTGCTTCACACTAGCTCGCATCCTTGCTTGAAGTCCTGGCAAACTCAAGTTGCTTGCCTGCAGTTTATTTGCGGTTGTCATTGCACAACGCCCCCCCTGTCACCCCTTTCCCCTCTTGGCTGTCTTTCCCTTTAGTTTGGTTACTCGCTCGGTTGCGTTTATCTCTCTCTCTCTCCTCTCTCTCTCTCTCTCGCTACCAATATCTCTTTCTCTGCCTTAGTATCTATCTCTTTCTCTATCTCTTTGTGTCTCTCTGTGTCCAGCATTTTGGCGCCCAAGGGAAGTGTGCTAAATCTTTTAAAATACATCTAAAAACCGCGTCACACACACACTCACACACACACAATCGCATGCAGACAAACACACACAAAGACAAACAGCTTTATGCACTTTACTTGTATATGTATATGGTACATATACACTGAAAAAAAAGACCAATTTCTAAAATCAAGAACATTAATCTTAAATGTTTTGTTCTTAAAATAAGATCACTTTAAAGCCAAATTAATCAATCTAGGAATATTAATCTAAAAATTCGCAGTTCTTAAATCAAGAATTAAAAATCTTAAATTGATAAGAAAATATGACATATTTAATATGAAGACTCTGGTTAGAGTCGCCGCTTCAGTTTGGTAACAAGTCGAGGAATCGAAACCCGCTCCTAGCCAAGGAAAACATATAATCGTAATATTTAAAAAAAAAATTAATCCAAAAAGTATAAATTAAAAAAAAAACAAGTTTAAAGTTTAAAACACCTGCCTTATTTTATTATTTTCGGTTTGAGAATTTAAGACTGTTTGTTTCTGAGAACAAAATTTTGCTTTTAGAACATTTTTTATCAGTGTATGTATGGCTGGATGTCCTGTCCTGTCCTGTCGTGCATTCCCTTCGCCTTCTCCCGCCCTCCTTGAGTCCCCTTTTTAAAACCATTTCCCCCCAGACTATCTTTACGTTCCAGCTGCTCTGTTCCACTGTCCCAATGTTCCTCTTGTCCCACTGTTCCCACTGTTTCTCTGTCCCGCTGGTGCACTCATGTGCATTTTAGTGGTAACCCAGTTTTCGTTTAAGGTGCTTAAAAGGTTTCCCCCATTTGAATGTTGTTTAGCTTTGTGTGTGCTCGGTGTGTGTTGGATGTGATGCAGTGGACGACAGATAATAGATCTGAGAGTGAGCAGTCTTAAATCGCATCTGCCTGCTGCACAATTTACTTGTGTAAGCTCATTTTCAGCAATTCAGTTAGTTAGAAGACATAAAACTAAGCCGCCCCAGCCAGAGAATGGCCAAAAAACACATCCAGCGAATGGCAAAATTTGGCCTGCTAACGAGGCAGGCAGACAACAACAGTTTCCTGGCCAAAAATGACATCCTCATCTTCATTTCCATTCCTATTCCCATTCCCATTCACACTCTTTGGCTGAGGCTCATCCTGCTCTCATCTCAAACGAGTTATGCGCATTTGCCCGCGAGCCGAGAGATTTGCGTTGCTCAGTTTTTTGTTGTTTGGCTTCCTTCGGATTTCTGTTTTTTTTTTTTTTTGTTTTTTTTTTTCATTTCTCTTTTTACGTTTTTTTTTTTGTTCTTTTTGGCTTCATTTCGTTTCCGTTGCCACGCAGCTGAAATTTACAGTCGCAATTCGAGGCACAGGTACGAGTTTCCTAAATAAAACCTCAAGAACCTCAAGGCGTACGTCATTTTGTTTACATAAAATCAGCCAAGTGAAGACAAGTGCTGAAAGATGCCGATGCCAGACAAACGTGAGGTGCATGGAGGGAAATGGTGGGGACTGATGAGGAGGAAGGAGACGAGACGAAACGAGACGAGACAAGATGAGATGAGATGAAGATGAGATGTAAATGGAAATGGAGACTCTGGCGATGGCTAAAAGAATCTTGCCAACATTACGGAATAGCATTTGCATAATTATTATTGTCTGTATGTATTTACATATGTATGTATGTGCGTGCATATGTGTGTGCCTGTGTGTGTTTTATGTATGTATGTATATATGCCAGGCACTTTGTATTTTTTTAACCAACATTTTGCATTTAATTTGCATTTAAACTCAAACAACCAGCTGATAAGTGCCCACATTTTGGACCCTCTAGGAAACCGAACCAAAAGCGACCTAGGGCAAAACGAAACCTGATAAAGTAGTCCAATCAAGCACTAAAGATAACTATTAGCTACAAAAATATTCAGGACATTACTCGAAATTAAATTGCATATAATCATCACAATTATTTTAAAATTGCTTAAGCACAAAACGAATTCAATAAGATATAAAGCTGAATATGTTGAAGAATTGTTGAATTCAATTTTAATAGATTTTTTTTATTCGAATATTGTTTCCATAATTTAAAACCTATTTATTATATAATTACTTAAAAGTTATGTGTACATAGTTCCTTAAAACCATAACATTAAGTCAATGGGGTCCCTATCACGTGTGATAGGGATTTACACATTTTGATCAGAGTCGTAATTATAATTTCACCTCATTAGTTAACCATATAAATGTCATGTTTCATGAAGAATAATTTCCACAATTAGCAAGTTTATTGGTTATTATTTGGAATTTTGCAATAGATTTTGGCCAAATATTTTTGACCACATAATATCGAATATAAAGAATACAGAGATATGCAATATTTAGTCATAAATTATTGTTTGTTCTTGTCAAAAATTTTCTTATTTTAATGTTTGTCAAATAAGGGAAAATATGCATTGAATTTAATTAATTACTGAAAGCTAATTAAATGTTAAGAAAAAATACTAAAACAGCTAAAAATCAGTACGTATTCAGTAGTAGAATTTATAATACCAGAGAGGCTTTAAAGAATTGTTGAATGTCAGCAGAAAGTCACAAGCTGATTCAAAAACTATTCATTTATTGCTGACATTTCGAAATATGTAAAACTGTAGAACTTTTTGGATTTGATTTATTTGCAATTGGCAACAATGAATACTCGCTGTTGGCATGGGCAACATCTCAATCTTAAATGCTGAGTGGACGGTCAAAAATTTCCATAAAAAAGTTGCCAGCATGCAGCATCAAATGAGCGCCAGCTGTGTCCCAGCAGGTCCTAGAAGGACACACACAGAGAGAGGGAAAGAGAGAGAGAGAGAGAGAGAGAGAGAGAGAGAGGAGAGGAGAGTTTAGGCAGTGTTGGCTTAAAGCAATGTGAAAGCCAAAAACGGCAGAGCAAACATAAATGACAATGCATGCCACATTTTTCGCAGCAGCACAAAAATTCCAATTAAGTAGCAGCTGTTGGTAACTCGCTTTGAAAATTGAACAGCGACGCATGGCAGGGAGACAAGAAAACCAACCGATAACCAAACCAAATCAAAAAGCTAACAGAAAAACAAAAAAACAAAAAAACAAAAAAGATAACGACAAGAAGGAGATGAAAAGTAATGCCGAAATGTGAGTTCTCTGACATTGTCTTCATCTGAAAATCAATGTCACTATGTTTGGAGCAACGCTAACAAGTCAACCGTCTTCCCAGCTTCCCAGCTCCCTCTCCATGGGCTATACACTATTTCCCAGCTTGGCAGCTCTTGGCTTTTCAGTTTCCAGCTGCTGACCATGTGCAAGGGTCAAGATTTTGACCACAACAGAGATGCGAGCAAGAAACGTGGCTAGAACGGCAGGCATAAAAGTCGAAAACATTCATTGGACTGTCTCTCTCTCTCTCTCTCTCTCTCTCGCTCTCTCTCTCTCTCTCTCTCTCTCTCTCTCTCTCTCACTCTCATTCTCTCCACTCTGCCTCCTGCTCCTTTGTTGGCTTGACAATTGGCCTGGCTATGAACACCAAAAAATTATATAAGACAAACATGTTTCGTATACCTTAAGTGTGTATGTGTGTATCCATGTATACTTGTGTGTATCTGTGTGTGTGTGAATCTGTGTGTGTGTTGAGTGCGCTCAACTTGAAATCCGTAAATGGTTTCAAGTGCTGAGATACTTTAAAGAAAGCTCCAAATTACATACACGTATGAAAAGATTAAACTTAAAGTGCGTCTACAAAGTTTGTACTTAATCATCCGCTTAGAGAGAGAGAGAGAGAGAGAGAGAGAGGGAGAATGAGCTAATCGTTGCCTTTGTCAAAGTTTTTATTGTGGCTTGTTCTTACCACCATTTGTGGCAAATTGTTTTGCTGCTGACAATCAGAACTCATAAGACCACAGATCGAGTTGAAATTGAATTGATGTTGAAGGCATCTTTCAATCTGGCAGCATTCGATGTTAATATCAGCATGATGCGAATTATTCTTAAAACGCACATCAATTTTCAATCAGATTTGTAATATCATACACACACACACACACGCACTGACGATTTTATAATTGGCCATGCAAAATGTATGGCCAAATAAGTTGGCTAACTTCCTTGCCAGACCAGAAAGTTATGCTGTTCTCTGGCTACAGCAATAAGTTTGCAATTCTTATCTACAACTGCTCAGGCAACTGATATCCCTTAAGGCTTCACTTCTGTAGGGTATAAAAATGTTGCAAGTTATGCCGAGCAACAGCAATAAAGAGAAAGCCCAATGACATAAAACAGTTATGCCAATGTGTGTGTGTGTGTGTATGTGTGTGTTTGTGTGTGTTTATGTGTGTGTGTGCTTGGGTGTGTGTGAGCCTAACAATCAAATCCCAAATGCCAGCCCAGCTCTAAAAGGAACACAGACTGCGTTTATACGAGCCATTTCATGTATTTATAAATTCGTGAAATCAAAATTGCCACAATTGTAATATCTATATATCTTGTAAAATGTGGTAATCCTGATTATTTTCAGCTATTTGAAGCAAGGTTGAACCGATCCACTTTCACAATAAAAAAGCTGTTTTCGGAAAAACAATATTTATATAAATTTTATGCTTACTAATATTATGCAACTTGAAATCATTTTCAAAACTCGAATTATATCAATAAAAAAATATTTTTTTTTCTACAATATTGAGCTTTGGGTGTATAAACCGGTTCGAGAGCCGAAACTAAGTCTTGTTCTATGGTTCGAACCACTGAACGAAATCTTTACCAACATTTTTGATGTTTGTTTGAACTTTAACAAAATTATAGTAAACAGAAAAATTATTAATTTACCTACTATATTTATTTTTGAGGTTGGTAATTAGTTTTTGTGAAATGATAAGTTTCATGCAAAGAGACGAAATTTGTATTCGACTTTCGTGTGTTAATCATGAAATGAGTTCGTGAAGTGGGCTACGTATAAACAATGTAACAGACTTCGACGTGTCGACAAACCACAACAATGGCGCGAGACACACACACACACACACACACACACACACACATATATATACACACGCACACACACTTGTTGAGATATAATAAAAATTTAATGTGCTTAAAATTGTTCATAAGGCAAGCCCAAACAATGGGAAAACAACATCGCAAATACACACACAGCGTAAACGTGAAATAAAAGAAATGTTGGATACTTGCAAACAAGTTAAAAAAAAAAGGAAATCAAAATGCGAAATGCAAAATGAAACAAAATTTATTTAAATACATTTTGTGGCATTTGTTGCTGTGGTTGTTGTTCCCAGGAATCTTTGTGTGTTTCTTTTCTGAAGTGCAATCAAAGTGATTTCAGAGTGTTAGACCTACAAATATTTCAAAATCCTCGTATAAAATACATTTTAAAAATAAAATAAGAATAGGAATAGGAAGAGAAAGAGAACAAAGCTTGATATAAATAAATAATATTTCCAAATATGTATGTAACATATGAATTGTCCCTACTCAAATTCTACGATATTTATTGTGGCATTTTTGTATTTCCTTTGTGGCCGCTGTTACCATTTGTTTGGTATTTTTTGAGCTCACAGCAAAATTCTGTAACAGATTGTAATAAAATTGTTAGTTATGAAACATCTCAATATAGTGAAAACCAAAATATTAAAATTATAATTTTTGAGAGTGCGATATATTTTGTAAAATATATTACAACTGTTTTCTCAGATGAAATGGATAAAATCGTTGAAAATAAATTATTCAAAGATATTTAAATTGTTTGTTTGATTTGATGACATTTTTACTATCTACAAATTTTTAACCACACTTGACTTGTAAATTTATTTTAAAATTCAAGTTTATTCAGGTTAAAAAAAAGGCACAAATTAAGACTTAAAGTTCGTTTTCCAGTACAAACGTACTTGAATCAAGCATTTCTTACTTGACAAAAAAAATAAGAGATTTCCGAACTAATGACAGTCTTTAATTGAGCTAATACTGCATTATTTACGATTTTCGTACAAGGAAATGCTTTCTCCTTTTCTATTCCTTAGGGCAGAGTATCTACTCGTCCGTCATGTTTTTCTCATTGAATAATTGCTATATTCCCTTATTCGTTAAGAAATATAAGTATTTATATCAGGGATAAAACCTTAGCCGAAACCGTAACCTTTAACCGATTGAAATTTGTAGCCGTAACTGAAACCGTAACCGAAAAAACGGTAACCGAAAATATTTTTTTCCACTGTACCGAAACTCTTTAAGCCGAATTAACCGTTTAGTAACCGATTCATTTATAAGGGTTAATTTCGGTTTTGGCCGTCGCAGCTACTGAGCAACTTTGATAACTTCCAACTGCCATTACTTTCTCAAAAGTCAATCAATTTCCATGCTCAATGTAAATTTGAGCATGATTTTTCCTCTTAATTCGTTCTTCATTTAAATTTTGTTCATTTTAAAAACTCGAAATTTTCGAAATTTTTTGAAAAATGATAAGGGGTAACACTGTAAAATTTCTAAAAAACTCGAAATATTCGAATTTTCAAAATGAAAAAAATTTAAATGCATGACGAATTTAGAGGTAAAATCATGCTCAAATTTACTTTGCTCATGAAAATTTATTGAGTTTTGACAAAGTTATGGTAGTTCAAAGTTACTAAAAAACATAACATTACACTGGATTATTCCAGTAACCAGATAACATTATTTTACAGGCTAAAAAGAGCATAAAGTCTTTTAACATGTAAAACATTGAAAAACGTTTCTTATTTTGGTCAGACGAAAACCTTAATTTTTATTTTTTTTGTGAACCGAAACCATACCGGTATTTTTGAACCGAAACTTATAAAAAACCGATAGACATTACAAAACCGATACTCCAAGATTTTGCATAACCGATAACCGAAACCCTTAATTCAAGCTAACCGAAACCGTAACTGAAACCGATATTCGTTTCGGTTTTAATCCCTGATTTAAATAATAATTCTTTCATTGGTCACTTTATCGGCATTCCTCTGTCTGGTATTTATGACAACGACTTATAAAGGACGTTCGGGTAATCAAGACAAGGTGTTTTTTATTGAGTCACCTGTCGTTCCTGGTCCTGACCCTACCACAGATTCGGCTAATGGGGACGACAATGGCAATGTTGGAAAATAATCGCGTGTGGCAACATTTGGCAAACATTTGCGCTAATTTGTCGCCGTCAAGCACGAGATGGGCTAATGAGAGTGAGGAGCAATTATGGTACTGTCGATTGAAGAAGGGAGTGTTTGAGGAGGGAGTGTTAGTTTTTGAGTTATGAGTAGAGTACCGTGAGCTACATGCATAAATCTCAAGAGTAGCAACTCAGTTTCGAAAAGTGCGTGCCGTTGATTGTCAAGATAAACAAAAAATGCTCTTGGTTGGATTGTGGAGAGAGTACTGCGAGTACTTGGGTTCGCTTTAGGGGGTGCGACCGCTAATTGTTTGCTGTGTTTTTGCTGACAATTCGTTTTTGGCCAAATATTTATAATTCGTGCAGAGCACAAAAGTGTCACACAAATGTTAACAGATCTGCCAGCGTCGATTGCGATTGCGATTGCGATTCCGATTCCGATTACAATTACGATTGCGGGAGAACTGCCAATTAATTAATTAGCCCACTTGGCACACTCCCTCACCATGGGGTGTGGCCCAGGGCGTGATTTATAGCTTAACCACTGTTGGCTGGGTTTTCAACTTCTCTACATGTAATTTGCAATTTTGTTGTTTTGCATTTTGGCAATTGCCAAAAATTTGAGTTCAACTCTCAACACGCAAATGTGACATTTTTATTGTCGCATTTTGCGTGACATTCGATCGGAATTATTGTGGAGTGGTTCACAACCCGGTTGAGTGCTCATCAGCTTCAAGCTGAAGCTCAAACCGAACACAATCCATACCAATTTCTGTCGTGTGCGTCAAATGTAAAATTCCCTTGCAAATTGCGCTAATTAGTAAGGCCTGCAGAACGGAAATTGATCTAATCGCTGCTTAATGCGCAGGATATGTGCCAGGACGAGCTAATCACATGAATTACACAATCCTACAAATGTTGACTATATGCGAAACAGGTTCAATTTGTTCATGAACTTGTTAATCATTAGATCTATTGAATACATTACTGAAATTTAGAGTGTTGTCTGTTGGTATTGAACAATGTCCATGATTATAACTTACAACCAGAGACCATAACAGTTATGAGGAATAAGCAAAAAATCATTTTTAATGGTTATTTAAAGACTTTTATTTTATAAATCAAATTTAATAATTATTTTATTTTTAAAATTAAAAATAATTATTATTATTGATTTTTTCAATATTTTTTTTGAAGCAAAGTCTTTAACAACTTTTATTTTTGAGGAATGGATTAAAAGTCTTTATAGACTTTTATTATTTGAAAACTTTTAAGTAAAAGTCTTTGTACATCTCTCCGCTATTACTTATGATAGACATTTCAAAATTAAAACACTAGTAACACCCAAGACATTCTATGACCAATTATCCCCAATAAATGAACTACGCTTTTTTTATGCCGATGAGTTATTTAAGTTTATTAATCAGAAATAAAAGTCTTTAAAGACTTTTATTGAAAAAAGTCATCAATAACTCTTATAAAAGACTGAAGAAATAAAAATCAATAAAAATGATTATTTAAATTTTTTTTTTTTAATTACAAATAATAATGAAATTTGATTTAAAGAATTCAAATCTTTAAGATATCATTAAAAGTAAGCTTTAATATAAAAATTTTTCAAAATAAATTTATTAGCTGCTTTAAGAGATATTATAAATACAAAAACTTTGGTATATTTGAAACAAAAATTGCACTGGTTCTTATAGTTTATTTTTTTTACTATCAATAATGATTATTTCCAGCCCCTGCTTAAATTCCTAGAGTAACTTTTTCTAATGGTATCAATAACTTAATTAGGAGTGTTATATAAATGTTTTAAATATTAAGTTAATTAGATAATATCTGTAGGTAAATTAGTTCGGAATCACTTGATATCAAAGCCAACTGACCAGAAGACATATGATATACATAAGTTGATTTGAGCTAAGCTAATAGGTAAATTAACACCTATGATGCATCTATGGTCTCTGCATCATTTCGACATTATTATCAGAGTGCTTGTGCCATCAATGAGACCATCTTTAAAGTATTTTCAGCAGTGTTGCTATACACACATACATATGTAAAATATATGTACAATGCAAACACACAATGAAAACCAACGCGCTGTTTTTTGCGTATATATATATTGTAGTATAGTGGTGAGGGGAATAAGTGGGAGGGGACGCACTAAAAGCAACAATACAATAAAATAAACAAAAGCTCTGCACGGCCATTGTTTGCCTGAGACACACTGAGAACATTCATAAATTTTTTTTGTTTTTTGGTTTATATTTTAGCATTGCGTATACGTAATTTATTTTGAGAAGACGCCCAGCGAAATGTAAAAAATCGCTGCATACTTTTGGGCGCACAAGCGTGCCAAAGAGACGACAGCCCAACAGCATAACAACATAAACAAAGAAGAAAAAATGTGGAAAAATATTATAAATAAATAAAGAAAATAAAAGAAAAGAAAAGAAAAGTATGAATAATAATAACCAAATTGGTTTGAGCTTATTTTGGCACAAGTGAAACGAAACGAAATGAAATGAAATGAAATTAGCTTTAAGTTCTGATGACTTTCGGTGGCGTTGATGATGACTACGAAGAAAGCTGTAGCTGTAGTTGTAGCTGTAGCTAATTCTAATTCTATGGGCCGACAATTTGTCAATTGACACGCAGCCAGGCGCTGAAGTCGCTTCCGCCCGGTTGACTGTGAATAGACGAGCAGTAAATTTCATAGAACTGTGCTGCAGTTCTAGGTTCTCTCTATGCTATGTTGTGGCCGGGTCTTTATCGCTTTTTGAAATCATCTGGCTGGAATAAATACATTTCAGCATTTCAGCATCAAGTTGCCGGCAGCTGTCCCGCCATCAAATTGGTCGACCATTAGGATCTCCCAAGTAATGCACTTCGATGTAGTTGCCAGTCCAAGTTTGAAGTTCAACTGTATGTCAGCAGCTGTGTGAAGTGAAATAAATGACTTCTTTCTTTGCTATCGGACTTTCTTGGTCCTTTCGGCTATGCAAATAGACCCACAACCGGCTGCAGGCGCATTGATATATTGATTCAGGCAATAACATCAAAGTCAAAGTCCGTGCCGCAGAAACAAAGCGTTTGCCTAAATCTTTGTATTAACAGCATAAATTATGTTGACTTAAGTTCAGACTTAAGATGAGAGAGGAGAGGGAGAGGCGAGAGAGCAAACCCTTTACGAGTAGTCGTTGAATTTAAAACTGAAACTGAAACCTAATGACGCATTTGATTGGCTCGACCGGGAACGTCCCTTAAAATAGCCTGTCGACAGCTCCATGCGATTAGTCTTTATTAGATGCTTCGCTGATTCCCTTAACTCAACTCAAATAAGTCGATTACTAAAATACTCGACGCATGCAAATCGATACCAACCCCAGACATAGTTGCTTCTATTTGTCCTCCCAATTGGTGGACAAACCAAGAAGTTATGAGCCAGAATAAAATGTTAAAGTAAAAAGTAAAAAGCTAACAATATATTAATTTTTAAATAAAACTTTAAATGACCTCAACTAAAAAGTATATGTATTAAAAGGAGATATGTAAATGGAAATTAAAACTCAAAGTTCGAAAACTTAATTAAGAGATTGAAATGTTTTCTATTCTTGTCATGCTTTAAGAAGTTTAATTTGCAATCAATACACTTAGTAGTTTAATCTCACTTAAGGCTGACCTTATCCTTGACCTTATCCAGATCTATAAAGCTTTAAGATCAAGAGCTCATTTAATTCGATGTTAAACTTGATTTTGTCCTTACAATTACAGTATTGACTTGAAATGTGGTACAAATCGGATTTCCAATTAGCAGATCTGTGTAAAAAATTAAAAATTTGCATGCATTTACAGTGAGAGAAGTCATTAGTTATCATATTACACCCTTTGACCACACTACGCCCACAATTCACAATTTATGCGGATGAATTATGCAGCCCTATTTTGCTCATTGACCCATGGCTCCAGTTCCAGTTCCAGTTCCGCTCCCAGTCTCCAATTCCTTTTTCCTCGTTCCCTCTTCAAAGGGGGGGACTTGTTGTTTTTCATTTTGGTTTTCGGTTTCACTGGAATCGGAATATGTAAAACGTTTGATCCCTTCCGGCTTAGCCAGGTCTAAAAGTAGCGCACGATGAAATAAACTCAAATAAAATTATGTGCAGTGGGCCAAGGGACAGGTTGATAGACGGAAAAAGAGAATGAAAAATTGGAGGTAATAGAGAGAGAGAGAAGGGAAGAGAAAGAGATAGATTATGTGAAAAGAGAGGCCCATAAAATTATGTATTACAAGCCCAATAAACCCAAGCAGCTTCAAAATTATTTATTTTCCTCAGCACTTGCTATCAAAAAAGCAAATTCGTGTTGACGGTTTTACCCCTGACATTTCATTCCCCTCGTCACACCCCCCACTTTACTCAATATCCCCTCCACACCACCTGGAAACCCAAGCGACCCTTTCCCTTTCCTTGTCACCACAAAATAGTCAACAGTGCAAAAATAAAAGTTTATTTATTTAATACGAACTGAAAATAAAAAAAATACAAATGTTTAGAGTTCTGTCAGCTTAACTAAGCTATACCCTGTTAAATTAGTCGAAGGTCATTTAAGCATCATTATTATAATTATTTAAATTAATATCCAAACAGTTTTTTAAATATATTCTGTAATAAATATATTTTCAATATTTTTTGAACTGCCTTAAAAGGGGTCAGTTGGATTTCAGGGCTTTTGATTAAAAATTCAGTTGATATTATCTGTTGCTAATATGTTGCCTTCTCTATCTAACACATTTCTGTCCGTCCCGCTCTCACTTAGCCTAGATTGCCTTGACTTTAGGTTGCAAGTTGGGCCCAGTTCATTGAAAGTTTTGGCGCAGCAGGCACGTAATATGCCACGCCCATGGCATCCCCTTCCCAGTAGAGTGTCTACTTCAATGTAAGGCAACTTTTACACTATTTGCCCCAATGTAAAAGTCGGCCTGCGCTTTGCATTTTTGGCCCAAAAGCAAACAGCAATAACAACAAAAGCAACAACAACAGCCATTGAAACTGAAACTGAAACTCAAACCATGTCGTTAGAGTCATAAAAAATGGGCAACTTTTATTTTTATATTTTATTTATTTATGTAAAATTCATGACATGTATTTAAATTAGTTGCCAAACAGTTTGTTCCTTTTTATCTCTATCTCTTTCAGTATCAGAGTGTGTGTTGTGTTTGTGTGTGTGCTGTGTGTGTGTGTGTGTGTTTGCCATTAAACGCAGCCGTTGTGAATTTGTGGCCCAAAAAGTAGGCAGCACAAAGGCTTCACTGCATTAGCAAATATTCAATTATGAGCCAGCCTTTTTTCTCCCTACATATATCTCTCTCTCTCTCTCTCTCTTTCTCTCTCTTCTCTCTTGAGATATATATGTGTATCTTTGTCTGCTGGCATTAGCATTTCAAATGCAAAGACAGCATCTGTAGTATCAGAAAGCAAAAATTCAATCCCAGTTCAACCTTCAGCTCATCAGGAGCTTCAGTTTCAGTTTCAGTTCCAGTTCCAGTTTCTGTTTCAGTTTTAGTTCCAAGCGGAGAGCACAAAACTTTTATCATTTGCCTGCAAGCGGCAAACGACAAACAAACGACATACGACAAAGGGCAAAGGGCAAAGCAAACACGCAAAGTTTTCCTGCATATATCTTGTCAGTTACTGATATGTGTATACTAAATATCTCCATTATTTCCATATCTCTCTCTCTCTCTTTCTCACTCTTGTTCTCTCTCTCTATCTATTTGTATGTCTGGCTCACTTGCCCCTTGAATAGCTTAAAAAATGCGTGTCTGGTCAAGTAATTGAGCTCTGCTCGGGTTTTTCCACTTTTGTTTCTTGTGCTTTGCCATTCGACAGATCAAAGACACACACACACACACATATATATGCACACACTCATTCACACTCACACACATACAAGAACTTGAATATATATATATTTGCGTGGCGGATGCCAAACCGGAAATTGATATTTAATTAAAGTTTCAGGCGCAGCTTTTGTCGGTTTCCCAACAAACTTTTGCCCTGAATGAGTTTAGTTCCCAATGCTGCTGAAAATGGAAATTGCACAAAGGCAATTTTCATATGAGGATAGATTAAGAGTCCTCCCTTCAGAAATAAATAAATTTGCTACTTTATCGCTCGAGTTGGAAATGTTATCTCGGTGTATGAGGAATTTTTGTGTTTGTTTTCTAAAACTCAACATTGAGAGACAAATGTGTTGAAACGTAATGTAAGCCGGAAACCGGAAACCAAACTTTAAGCTTGTTTGCCAAGTGGAATTATAGCTGCAAATTGTGCCAGTTGCGAACTCAAATGAAGATCAACATTAATCTCAAGTTAAGCTGCAATGATACCAGCTGAAAGTGACACTCTCGACAGCCTCGAATTATTATTTTTATTTTTTATTTATTTTGCAATTCTAAATACTCAAAGTATGTAGAAAAGTGGGAGGATTTGACAACATTAATATAGATTATACATATGTGAATAAATCTTTAAAATTATCAATCTTTACACACTCTGATCGGATTGAAAGTTATGCAATCTAAATGATATTTGCTTTCAATACCCATTAAATCTTTTTCTATAGCTTACTTAAGCTACTTCTTTTCCATTTGGAAAGATCAACTTACACTTTCAAAATAAAATCCCATTTTATTGTAGAGAATTACTACAAATACGAGTTGGATTAACCAAAGGTTTAATTGTCACTTTCCTGTCAGACTGAGGGAAAATTCCTTAACCCTTATGTGAGCTAAGAAGTTGACATAGTTACAGCATTCGGAGCGAAGAGATACATTTTTATCGACTACTTCAATCTCTATTCTAATCTTGAAAACTACAAATTATAAATATAAATTATAAATAAACAATGTCAAAAATTGTAACGACGATATCTCTTGTAGAATTAGAAGGAAATGAATTTTAAATCTTCGCTCACATCAGGGTTAAGCAAATTCTCCGAGCTTTGCCATCGAAACTAATCGAATTCTCAGTGCAAATATTGTCATTGTGTCTGAATAAAACGTGCGTACAGTTTTCTGGGCCATTAAAAGTGTGACATTGCCTCCATTTTGTTGCTCATTAAATGCACTCAGGCAAATTTATACCCATTTATTTTAAAGGCGTCGTATCTCTTCCAAATTTGTTGTATATCTTCGCCTGAAGGAGAATGCTTTAATGTCGTTGCCTGAAAATGGTTTTCTTTTCTGTATTTTTTTGTTTGGTTTTTTTTATAAGTATTTAAATACGAGCGGAAAGCAACAGCCGCGTCTCAGCTGCTTGCTGATAGCAGGTTGTGAGGGAGAGATAGAAGAAGTGCTGAGGTAGAGAGGAGGAAAAGGTGTAGAAAGAGGAAAACAGGCGAATAGGAGGGCGATGAAGAAACTTTATGAGTTTTATCTACGCGCAACTTTCGAACTGGCGCCGAATGGAAGCGGGAAAATGTGCGACTCCGTCTCCATCTCCGTCTCTATCTCCGTCTCTATCTCCGTCTCCATATTCAACTTCTACATCTTCTCTGTCTCCGACTCCGACAGCACCCGACGCTCATCAGCTGAGTTTTTAAACATGCCTCACGGCCAAATGCATAAATATTTTCAGTGTCTCCGTCGCGCGAAAAGCTGGCAAAAGAGAAACATGACATTTTTCATATAAATTTATTTGGCTTTGGACGCTTTGGCGGACTCTGCCACCACGTTGACGTTGGGGGCGTGTCGCATTTGCATATTTGCAGCAAAGCAGCACCAAAGTGCCATAAAAACCGGTACAGTTGAATGAAATGAAGTCAAATAACAGAGTACAAAGTACAAGCGACAGTAGAACAGACAAGAGAACAGGACACGCAGGACAACACAGCAGAGGATGCGACAAGAGGCAAAGATATAGGCAATAAAAACTTTATACAATAGCAGATGCCATCCCAATGGTTGATGGCCAACGGAATATAGGCAACGGTCAGTTGCCAATCTCAGTTGCTGCCTCAAAGCTGATTTCCTCTCGGCAACAAAATGCCGTTGCTTAAAGGTGTCAAGTTGTGTAAACTGCAAAGGCATCGGGGAAGGAGAAGGAGAAGGGGAAAGAGAAAGGATGGGAAAATGGTCGATCACTCACAGAATGTGCTCTCATTCCCTCTATCATTTACAGTCCTTTGCTGTTTCCTATCACATCAGACAGCCTGCAAATTTCCTTAGGCCAAAATCCTAATGACACTGACTAATTTCAACATTAGAATAATCTCAGAAAAAAAGATTGAAGCAGTCTGAAATGTTAGACATTTATAAATGTAAAACCATCAACTATTATAATATATTCCTTGCTTTTTATTTAAACCACAACTCATATGCTATAAGAATCTTAAATCATCTCCATCATGTTATGGATTTCTTTTATCTAACGACCATTTAAAGTATTTGAAAGTAATATTTGGAATAATTCCTTATTTTGAATTCTTTAAATACTCGACCAATACTCGAAACAGAAAAGCAAATATATAAATTCTAAAATAAACCGAAAATGTTTCAGTTTGTTTCTGGATATTTAAAATAAATTTATTTTTTGAAAATGGTTAAAAATTAAAGTTCAATAATATTATATATAAATATCCAGGGATTAAAACCTTAACCAAAAGCATAACCTTTCACCGGTGAAAACCGATTGAAATTTGTAACCGTAACTGAAACCGTAACGTAATCCGTAACATAATCCGTAACATAACCGTAAAATAATTTTTTCCGCTGTACCGAAATCCACAAACCGAAATAACCGTTTAGTAACCGATTCATTTATAAGGGTTAATTTCGGTTCTGGCAGTCGCAGGTACTGAGCAACTTTGATAACTTTAAACTACCATAACTTTGTCAAAAGTCATTCAATTTCCATGCGCAATGTAAATTTTTGAATAATTTTACCTCAGAATTCGTTCTGCATTTAAATTTTTATTAATTTAGAAAATTCTAAATTTTCGAAATTTTTCGAAAAATGATAAGGGGTAACACTGTAAAATTTCTAAAAAATTTTAAATTTTCGAATTTTCAAAATTAATAAAAATTTAAATGCAGAACGAATTTAGAAGTAAAATCATGCTAAAATTTACATTCCGCATGGAAATTGATTGAGTTTTGACAAAGTTATGGCAGTTCGAAGTTATAAAAATCAGTAAAATCAAAATAATCAAAATTTACAACGAAATGAACCAAATTTATATGAGTTCAAATTATAATAAAATCGACATTACGCTGGACCAATCCAGTAACCAGATAACATTATTTTCCAGGCTAAAAAGAGCATTAAACCTTTTTCCATGTAAAGCAATGAATAACGCTTCTTATTTTGGTCAATCGAAAACCTTAATTTTTATTTTTTTGTTAACCGAAGCCATACCGGTATTTTTAAACCGAAACGTACGAAAAACCGATAACCGTTATAAAACCGATCCTCCAACATTTTGCATAACCGATAACCGAAAACCTTAATTCGAACATAACCGAAACCGTAACTAAAACCGATATTCGTTTCGGGTTTAATCCCTGTAAACAACTGATAAAGAGGAAAGCAATAGCGTTGATAAAATTAAAATAATTTGGGATAAGTTCAAACTAATTCGGAGGACTGCCGTCAGTTTTAATTAATTTTTAATGAAGAATTTTAATAGTTGAATTTGAAAACAATAATTACAATTTAAAATCAACTAGTTTCTTGATAATAAAATCGGATTATCCTCCTACAGATAACTAAAATAAATAACCTGAAAGGGTGTAAAGGAAGAATCGGCTATTCCTGTGAGTCGATCGATTGATTGTTTGTTTATTTTCCATGGATATAATTAAATTGCCTATCATAAAGTGAGTTGTATTTCCAACATCATCGAGTTACAAATTCATTTACGTTATACGTTTACACTCTGATACTCTACACAAGCGATGAATTTTTGTGCCCATAGAAAAATGTTGAAAATAAAAACCTTTCACCGGGTTTTTGCCGGGTATCCTCATAATTCCAAGACAAAAAAAATATTTTGTTTTCTACTGTAATACGTAACATTGATAAGGTAATACAGGGTATAACAGAATTAAATGCCCAAATATTTCAAAAAGCATACATAAACCGTAAAGTTGTTGTTCTTAATCTATGAACAGTCACTACGAAAGCAGAAGGAAACGTATGCAATTATCCTGGGTATCTGTTCGTCAATCATTCATATCTATCGCATCTCAGTTGTGCTTTTTGAAGCCTCGCAGCAGATTGTGTCAGATATTAAATTTATTTACGCGAATTTCTCACTTTAGGCTGTGTAA
The DNA here is from genome assembly GCA_035042165.1 of Drosophila kuntzei. NCBI lineage: Eukaryota > Metazoa > Arthropoda > Insecta > Diptera > Drosophilidae > Drosophila > Drosophila kuntzei. The sequence goes on from JAWNLU010001437.1 coordinate 387,733, forward strand.
AAACAACGACGACAACAACGAGAACAACATTGACAACAACTGGCCATGAAGCGCAAGGATGTTTCAAAAACAAGGAACAGAATAAAATAGAAAAGGTTTAAAAAAAAATCATGTAAAAATAAGAGTGAACGACTACGATATATCCTGCGCTCTCGGCCTTTTGATAAAAGAGATTCACATACGAACAAATGTATTGCAACCAGTTTTCTCTTCTTTTTCCTGACTTCTGAGTTTATATTCCGATCGTGACTCCAATGCTTAACATGTGTGACAGTTCTTAAGTCTATAGTTCTAAAAATGCTCTGAATATTTGATTCAAATTTAAGTCTCTAGCTCATACAGTCTCTGAGATTGATGGGTTCATACGGACGGACGGACAGACAGACGGAGAAACAGTGTTGTCGTCTTGGTGGTTTTGCCTGTAGATTTTGTGAATTATTTTCTTGCTTATTAGTCGGTTAAGATGAAATTCTCCACAAAAAAGGATTTTTTGGTGGTGTTTTCCTTCATCTAACTATTTTTTTTCTTAATCTAATCTAGTGGTTTTTTTAAATTAAATTTTGATTGGCTTTTTTAAAAAACCCTGTTGATATTAGGCAAACATATATACACTTTTCATGGTCCAAAATAGCCTCTAAAGTACATACATTTGTACATTTTACACGAAAGCGTTATACCCATTTTTTCCCATTTTAAACTGGCTCAGGATAAAAAAAAAACAGAAAGCAAAGTGCTACGTGGATCGAATTTTATGAAAGTTGCGTGGAAAGTATTTCGGTATTCGGCTCCCCAAATTTTATTATTATTTTGATTTTTATTTTGTATCTTTGGTTTTGTATTTTTGGTTTTGTATTTGGTATTTCCCACTGTGGATTAACAACTCAAAAATCGGTTCGACTATGTTGGAATTTGACTGCACTCGCAGCTCTGCAGATTATGTTTCAATTAGGCAATGTGAAAAAAGGACTATAGACCGTTGATTGGATTAGTCCAGCCGAAGTATCTGATACTTGAATGTTCAGGACCCAACCAGCTCTCCCTCCCGCCGTCATCAACCCTTTCGTCCGTCTCCCCCAATCTAACGCCACTTGCAACGCGTTTCGCGTGCTGTTCCAATTACAAACCCAATTAAAATTATACATAAAGCGAATAAATATGAGCAGAGTGCATTTTGAGTGCGCTTCACGGCCTCAGTTACGTAGACTAAAATAATTATTTTCCTATTTTTATTTAGGTTGTAAATTTCGCGCTCAAAAACAATGTCGAAAATATGCGTAAATAAGTGAGTTTTTCATTGGTTTCGCTTTTATTTACGGCACGTTGGAAAAAACCGCAGAAAAGCACAGCATCCAGTCTACAATTATTATTTAAATGTTTTATAGTTTCCATTTTTATAGACCAAAGGTTCCAACAGACACAACATGTGCTAAACACATGATAAAAAAAAAGAAAGTTTAAACACCCGTTGAAATAAAATTAAATAAATACGTATACGAATATAAAATATTGATTAATCAAATTTTTTAGCATATGTCTTAATAATTTGACACGATAGTTTGTAAATATTAAATAATATTTAGTAAAAGTTATATATAAAACAAATAGAATTTGTGACTCAATCTGAATCAATTAAAGCACTTATTATTTATATAATTTTATGGAAAAGGTTCTATGACTTAATACGATAATAATGAAATGCTAACGATATTCGATACAAGTTTTATGTTATTTTACTAGAATGAATACATTCTCTAAAGGATGTTATATTATATATGATGAGATATTTCCATTACAAAAATTCAAAGAGTATTAGAATAATGAAAAACAAATGCAACAGTTTTAAAAAGATCACTTAGCTTCATGTCACTATAGTTTTTATCCTTTTTTTTTCCATTTCCTACTCCATCTCCTTTATCGGAGGGTTTCTAAATTTCTGAGTTTTAAAATGATCATTTTAAGAAACTGTTTTTTTTTTTGATAAATTCTAAATTTCAGAATGTCCCAAGTTTCACCTGAATTGTGTCACTATTTTATATAGTAGCTGTCCGTTTATCGCAGCGTTTCCAAATTTCTCATTTTAAAATCGTTATCCTTGTTCCCATTGCTGTTATTGTAAGCAGTTAAGTTAAGCAAGGATTTATTTCCGCTTTTATGGGGTGTGTGTGTGTGTGAAAGGAGAAGGAGAAGTCTCTAGAGCTGTCAGCTTATATGTCTAGAATCTAAATATCCATCCATTTCCATATGAATATGCTTATGCTTATGCTTATGTTCATGTCTGGCAGATATGAGTACTCGTATACTCGAATACTCGTACTCAAAGTACGAGTATATTTCTGATGTTCTGCAGTGCAGCATGTCTTTTATGCAAATAGATGGCAGCTTCGTTGATATTGTTGTTATTTTTATTTTTATATTATAACGATTTTGTTTGTTTGTTTTTTCTGTTTGTCTTGCTCTTCCTTCTCCATCTTATACTACTTTAAATGGTTGCAGTAGCTGCTGCTGCTGCTGTTGTTGTTGTTGTTGATGTTGCTGGTGTTATTGTATAAGCCGGGCCATAAAAGTATAGTACGTTGATTTTGCAACTTGTTTGGGCTCAGCCATAAAACTGTGCTCAGCCATTTGGCCAAGAACAAAGCTGTTGCTGTTCTTGTTCCTGTTTTTGTTCCTGTTGCTGTTACTGTTGCTAAAGTTTTCTTTTGAGTATCGAAAGATTTATTTGTATTATATTTGTTATTTATCTTGCAGACTAAATACTTTGGAATTTACTCACTTTGGATTGATCATCACGTAGAGGGCAGAGAACAGAGAACAAAGCAATTGGTAAGTAAAAATCTTTAGCTCTAGCTCTTAAATCGATTGTTTATGCTAAGGAATTCTTGTCGTCGCTGTCTTTGGGCAGTGCATTAAGTTCTTAACTTGGCCTAGACAACACTTCCAATCAGTTTCAGCAAAGAAAACAACTTTTATATGCGGCTTCTTAACGGCCAAAGGGGTAATGAGGCAAACGGGGGCAACTCGATGTTCGGGGTTAATTAAAATACGAAATACACTTTGACAAAATGCCATTTAATCTACTCAGCTTCGAACTTGGAAAGACCAAGTAAAAAAAAAGAGGAAAATAGCAGGCGGCAAATTAATTATGCGCATATTTGTGGGCTTCACAACAAACAACACCCCAAAAAAAAATAATATTGAGATGGGAAAAGAGTAAGAAAAAAAGGTTCAATTTGATTTGCATTTTTTGGCGCTTTCGAATACGCCATTTATGACATTAACCGCACATTGCGTTGGCAACTCTGGCCACCCACACAATACCCTTCATTAATTACAACAAAAATCTACTACTAATCAGAAGCGTAGGCTCAAAGGCATTCTCCGGTCTCTGGTCTCTGGTCTCGGGTCTCGGGTCCAGTGTTAAATGAGCCGCTGAGCTGAGCATAATTTACCAAGTGCTAAGACTGGCGACTCTACTCAAAGATTAATTGCAAATCGAATCGAACTTCTATTCTTTGAGGTTGTCCGTAGAAGGAAGAGTTTTTTTTTTTTGCTTATGTGATTGTATTTGACATAATTGTAGTAATAAATATAATACCAAATGTAAGGTTTAAGAAGTACAAGTATGGAGTATACAAAATATAGTGAACAACCTTAGATAATACAGTTTAAATAACATACTATTCTTAACTTGAATATAACAATTATTGCAATACTAAATTCTATATAAACTCTATTCAACGGATATTTCAATATACTTTAATAAACTTTGATTTTAAGTTGAATAAAATATTTAAAAATTAGACGAAACATACTTAACTAGAATGAAATTTAATTAACTGTTGCGAATTTTTTAAAATGCATCACTTTGATTTTACTATATTCATATTACTTTTGACATTGAATCAAAGTGATTATATAATTGTGAATATTTAATTTAAATTCGTTTTTTATTTAAATGTAATATGATAAAATCAAATATGATATATATTTATATATGTATAATCAAATTCATGTATTAATTAAGAGAAGAAAGTGAATGTTTTAGCACATATGTATGTATGTATGTATGTATATGTGTAACCACACTCATACATATGTATGTATGTATGTATTTCTTTGTCATGATGTTGTGCCCGAGGCACTGCAGCAAATGCAGCAAATTCAATTTGGAATTTGCATTGCACAGTTCATTTGGCAATATACATATAATGAATTTGGTTTGACTCCATTCTCCAACTCTCAATCTCTCCCTTCTGCCTGAGAAACTCATATTTCACATGTCGTTGCCCACTTTTGGAAGAGGCGTGACCGAAAGGGGGGAAGAAGGGGATGGAATGGCGCTAAGTGCCATAAAACTGTCTTTAGCTTGGCCAATGGCTCTACTTATAGCACTCCAGTACACACACACACACACATCTATGTAAACATATATATATATATATACATATGTGTGTGCTCCAATACAAACAACAATAAATTGCCGAGCCGCCTTACTCATTAAATTCATGCATGTGTATATATTTTATATACCCCTTAGTACTTCCGGTAGCAATCGAAAACTTTTCTTGGTGATTTCAGCAGTAAATTCAAATGGCATAAGAAAATTAATGCAGCTTCATTTCGTTGGAAGCAAAGCTCGCAAATAACAGTTGACCTTTTTTTGGTTGACCGATAATAACTGTTATTTACAGGCAAAGAGTCGCAGATAAACCGTTCACATCGTCTTCTAAATAAATCCGTCTTCGTTTAACGAACAACCGTTTTTTTTTATTTTTACTCTTTTGCTCTGGTTATTCCACGACCTTTTGGTCGCGAGCGAAGAAAATAAAAGTCTTTTGCGTTTGTATGCGTGTATGTGAGTGAGGAGTTTGTTTTTCAATTTCAAAATGAGCCGAGAATTTTTTTAAATTTGATACACAAGAAAATAAATTGAAATGCAACGTTAGTTGCTGAGTGACAAAGGAAGACCAATGAGGTAATTGGACGGGAAACCCATGGTGGTGAATGGTAGCCAGTGAACTCACCAGTCTGTCACCAGTGAGCCGTACTGGAGGGTACTACATGCAGAGAGTTGTCTCTCCCATGTGCGTATGTGGTACATATGTGTGTGTGTGTCCTTACGTTTAATTCAATAACGCAGCAGCAACTCGTTTGCCACGCCCATTACGCCCACAAAAAGGTACAGCGACAGCGGAACGTGCAATAGTAGTCTGAAATGAACACAGAAATGGCCTCAGCTGCAGCTGTCTATCTGCCTATCTACCTATCCATCTCTCTTTCTCTCTCTCTCTCTCTCTGTCTCTCTCTCTTGCAGCTTCTCAGTCGTGTGACATGGGCATGTTTTTCCGCTTGGTTTTTGCTGATGCCCGTTTGTCGTTCCATTTTCATGTACAATTTCCAGACTTGACGCGTTCGAGCATGTCGAGGCATTCAATTTCTTATTTCCTCGCCTGTTGTCACATTTTCATGTGGTGTCATGTGCAACGCATGCCTCCCACCAATCCTCCCACCCAGACAACCACTCTCTGCCAGAGTCAATAATTTCATTTTGCTGTGTTTTCACAGTGCCACGCCTTTAAAAGGAGTAAGTAACCAGGCAACTGGCAACACTTTTCTCTCATTAAAAGTATCGAGAATTTCTGAGAGAATTTCGTCGTCGTTGTTGTTTTTGTTTCTACTGTATCTGTAATATTCATTGGCTTGCCTCAAGTACATACAATAACTTCATTTGCAGGCAACATTAATATGACACACACACACATGTATATATGTACAGTCATCTCTGTCAGTTGACGCACAGCCAGAGGCTGGTAAACTCTATTTAATGCAATTATTGTCAACATCAAATTGACAAAGTGCCCTCCACAACATTCTGATTGGAACTGGAACTGAAGTTGTTCCTGGAACTGGAACTGAACTATGGCCTTACACCTGGCACACACTTTAAAGCGTTGGTCTGGGCGAAAATTAATTACCAGTTGGGCAACCACAAGATACCTGGCTTCTGCCACGCCCCTTGGCCACAACCGCCTTATCGGCAACTGTGCGAAATTTCATAAATTTCACTCGTCTGACCAAATGTAAAAGAAAATATGGCCCACTGCCGATCCAAAGAGAAAGTTGAATCGTTAAAAATAAAAAAAAAATAAATTGTTTTTTTTTTTCCTACGCAAAACTTTTACAAAAAGCATTAAAATTTCAAAGCAAACTGTGGGAAAAAGCGAGAGAGAGGGAGAGTGAGAGAGAGGCGACGCCACAGAGACGCACAAGCACATAAAGCGACCGCTGGTCATGGTAAATATATTGGGCAATTTTGCAGCAACACCGTACCATCCATGCACAGCAGCGTACCATCCTCACCAGCCTGTTAATAATTCGTTTTGTTTCTACCTTGCGGTTGAGGAACTTTATTTATTATGTTTTTTTTTTCTTTTTTTTTTTTTTATTTTTTCTATTTTTGATTTTTGACCAAAATGTTAATAATTGGCATTGCTGTGCCATAGCAGGGTGCCTAAGGGGAGGAGGGTTACATGTTGGTGGGTGGGGAGGGGGAGCGAACGGCCTTTTCATAAATTGATTCGGAAATTACTGCTGTACCATTGGCCGACTTTGGGACTTTGAAATTGATTACAGTTCATTTCATTTCTGGGCTTTGTTTACCCCCCTCTATCTCCACCCGCTTTCTTTTCTCACTCCCCAACCCAACCCCCCTTGGCGTACGTCCTTGTCATACTTGCTGACCATTGACGTGCATCGCTGCGTTTCAGTTTCAGTTTGATTTTCCACATTTTCATTTACATTTCCAACATTTGTTTATCTTCGCTATTATTATTGTTACGAATATTATGATTATTATGATTATTGTTGAGCTCCTGCGGCCGTCGAGCTCACGTATTCAATTAATAATTTCGATTCATTTTCCACAGTTGCTCAGATATTTTACCTGATTTACTCTTATTTGCATTTTAACGTTCAACTGCAAATGGGTTAAATCAATTTGCACATTTCGATTCATTTGAGCTCCGTCATTTTCCCCGTTTATTTATAAATCATTTATATTGTCGACTCCTGAATACCCTATTTCTATCAAACATACAGTTTTTCAATTTTAGTGCTACTTTTAACAAATTTTTAAATTATTATTATAGTTATCTTAAACAATGATATTTGACTTCTTTAACCAAAAAGGATTAAATGTTTCATATAGGTTTCTTTTTGTTCCCAAATAAATTATCCAAAAATTTAACTGAAATTTAAAATTTATTGGCGATAATTGCACTAATTTATGTATTAACACTATTTTTATAAATATTTATAGATATTACCGATCAGAATTTTTATATTTCTTCGAGAATTCTGAATTATTATACGAGTATTTTTGGCATTTTTATAATACGTTTTTAAAATTTAAATTCAGCTGTGCAGCAAGATAATTAATTAAACATTGCGATTTCATCATTCTTCAAATTGTTGCATAATATCAAAGAATTTACCAAAAATTGCATTTTAATTGTTTGGTTGTGAAAAAGATCCTGTAGCTAGTGATTTTTGTGTAAATTCCAAATTATCGAGCAGGAAAAGCGTGGGAAATGGAAATTAACATGCGGTTACCCAAGTATCTCTTGGTGTGTGTGTGTGTGTGTGTTGACCCTATATAAACATAGGAAATACAAGTATGTTTGTTTATAAGTATGTATGTCTCTTTCAGACCATCCTCTCCATTCCTCAGTGGGAATCATGGATCACAACTCGCCCTGGAGCTAAATTGTGTAATGGGTTTTGTGTATTATGCTCATTTAATTGGAGTTTTTGTTGCTGGATTTGTTTTTGCTTTCGCTTTTGTGTGTGTTGTAGACAAATGCGCGTTAAATTGAATAAGCTGCAATAATTGCATAAGTTTGATTAGTTGGATAAGTGTTTTTATTAGTCCCCCGCGCCAATAATTAATATGCCAAACTTCATTTCATTAAATTAATAAAGCATGGACAAAGTTATGAACCGAAAAGGATCCGAAAAATACCACTTAATTTCTGATAAATACTAAATTAACACACATATCTTAGAACTGACTCTATTAAAACAACATTTCAAATTTATTCAATCTTTTTAAATTACAATAATTTGTTTCTTATTTCTTAGAATTTGTATTGTATGTAATAAATTTCACTTGACAAAATGTTGGTCATCAAATGTCAGCTATTTAAAATTCTACTGTCAACTTAATTCCACAGATAGAAATTAGTCGAAAGTCTTATGATTAGCTAAAGTTTAAGTTAAGGAACAAGTATTTTTAAACTATATTTTACTATGGTTATTTATGTGGAATTAATGCTAAAGTGAAATTCAAATACCAAGACATTTATCGAGTAGACTCCAAAGCTTATTGAATAGAATATTCTTTATTTAACTGAGGTTATCATAGTTAAGGGGGGAAAAAAGGGTCTTTAATTTTGGTGTGATTCACTTAAAATGACTTTCAGTATGCCAAAGAAGTGGAACTTGGTCGTCTTGTCTCTTTGCAGTTCTCATCAATTGAATATGCCTGTAAAGTTTAAAAGGAACTCGGAACTTTGTGCGTATTTCATGACAAGGACAAAGGACAAGCTTTTATTTTAGAATGTCAGAGGGAGAATTCTCATAAGCTGTCGGCGTAATTGCAGTCAAGTCTAAACAAAGTCTCCAGTTCTCAGTTCCGCAATCTTTATTCCCATTTGGATGAGTGCAACCAGCACCTTTGACTAATTTGCTTCTGATTACATGGGCAAACGATATTCCTGTTGTTGTCGATGACGATGACGATGACAATTCCGATAGAGTCAATGGTTGTTGATTATTCAAATGAATTTAGCAGGCTCGTCAGCGTCATGGCGGTCCATTTAATTGTAGGCCGAACACCGAAAAATGCAGAGAGAGAGAGACAGAGAGAGAGGGAGAGAGAGAGGGGAGGCACTTGGGTGCTTGTATTTTTAGTGGTATCTAATGAAGTTGCCCGCTCGCTGCTGCTGTTGACACCAGAGGAGGCAGACAGGGAATTCAGCTGAAAAAGGCGAATGCGGAATTTGAATTGTGGGCAGGAGACAGGGGACAGGGAGCAGGGGACGGGGGTAGGGGTCACTAGAAGTTGGGTGTTGGCACTGGTTTTAGGGGCGCCGAGCAACAGCAGTTGTCTAGGACCCTCATTTATTTTCACTTTAATCAAAGTGAACGGCAAGAACAGCACGACGTTGATGGTGCAGGACACGCAGGATGGCAGGACACGCAGGACGACAGGACGACAGGACGACAGGACGGCAAGACGGCTGTCTGCCCCAACGTTTGCTCAACAAATTTTGCTGCCATGCCCAAAAGAATTGTAAAGCGTAAAATAACAAAGGCCAAGGAAGAGAACAAGTAAAATAAGAAGCAGGTTGGGGAGCAGGAGAAAGAGGAGAAGGAGGAGCAATGGCAGTAGAAGAGCAAAAAGTGTATTAGTAGTTGTATTTTACACGTTATCCTTTCTGCGTGGGTTCAACGTTGGGTGGACGGAATGGAACATTGCTAAACAAAAGCACAACAGCCGCTCAGCCGACAGGCGAAGAGGTTACCCAGGCAGACCAGATGAAAAAGTGAGCTAATTAGTTAATGAAAGATATTTTCCATTGTCTGCCCAAGCCAGGACTAGGACTGGGATTGGGACTGAGACTGGGACAGGAGCAGGGGCAGTGTAGGGGTGTGGCACGTTTGTCTTGGCAGCCACACTGAGCGAAACAAGCAGCCAGTTGTGCCCTCGATCATTGCGATCTAAGTAAAATTAGGTTTATTCAAAATATTAACTACTAATCAGCAATAATCCGACTAAATGGCTAAACTTTCGTTAAGTTATTCGATTGCAGTGTTGCCATTTTAGAAATTAATTGTAAAAGCTAGAAATATTGTTAAAATGTTAGTAGTTATAAATATAGCAATTTAAAAAATTTATTTAGCTACTTTAAGCACTTTTTGTTAGTTCCGATGGATTTTGTTAGATTTATAAATTTTACAATTGCAAAGCTAGAAAATTTGATGAAGCGCTTTTAGCCAGAAATCTAGTAATTTGGAAAAATTAATACTTTTCTTCACATTGAGACAATTTATCTGAACTTACAGATATGAACTTTAAAGTAGTGGAATGTGTCGTATAAACTAAACTTTAAAGAAGTGGAATATGTTGTATAAACTACAAATCGAGAAAAAGAAATTTTTTAAATAATTTCGTAATCCGAAAAATTTAAAGATTCTGTCGATGATTTCATCAACATCGACGAAATTTCATTGTAGCTGGAATAAAGTAAGTTAAAAAACATTATGTGTTTTATTTACGTATTATATCCTTAAATTAAATTTGTAAAATGAATTGGCAATTTTTTCAGCTATTTGTTTTTTTTAGCTATTTCAGCCCTATTTCTGAAAACACTGATCGAAGGAAAAATAAGTGTTGCCTGCTTTTAGGCATGCACTGTAACTAAGCTTCGTAGCTCAGTGTATGATCAGCATCTTTAATTTATGTACATACTTATGTACATACATATGTATGTGTGTATGTAGAAGGACCATCTATTGTGTGGCAATCGTGGCCTTTTGCAACGACCTGCCAACTCGAACTCCCACCTCCCCACTCCCCACCTTCAAATCTTCCCCTCAACCTCTTGTTGCTGGGCTGTTGCTGCCACGTCAATTGTGGACTCCTTTGTTGGCCAATTTCGCCGTCCGCTGCTCATTTATTTCTGCTACTTTCTTTATGCCACAGTCAGAGCAGAATGATTCCCCCCGTCTTTGCCCCCGTCTTTCACCAAATGGCACACCTTATTTTCCAGCAGTGAATTGCCTTTGTTGTTGCTCCTTCTCCCGTTCTCCTGTTCTCCTGTTCTCCTTTTCTCCCGTTCTCCTGGCTTTCCACCGCTTTCCCTCATTTGCGTGGTCAACAGCGGTTGGCTGCACCCTTTTGTAATACAGAAATGTTTTGCTTGAATAAATTATGCATTTCACTCCGAAAATTGACATGCTTTAAGTTGAGCCTCAAATATACATACATAGTATATTTATATACTTTATTATGTATTACATGTATTTTGTTTTAATGTTGATTGACTGTTGCCGTTGCCGTTCTCGATGTTTGGTAAACGTGATCCCACCTTCCAGGTGCCGCACTTGAATTCTGGATTGCATTTGCCACTGCAACAATTCGAGTCCTTGACGCACGCACCGCCATTGTGTTTGCAATATGCGGCAACAACAACAACACCGATCAACACACACATTAAGCACAACAAGCACTTCATCTTTCAACCTCAAACCCTGTACTGATTATATATAATATGTACATAGAATCCAACCAGTTCAATTTCAATAACAGCTGAACAAATTCACAAATCGAATGCATCTGTTACGCAACCAATAACAAATATTGCAACTTGACTACAACTAATAGATACCCTGTAAATAAATTGTAAGTCACTTATACTTTACAATACTTACAGATAATGAATGAACTGATAAACGTCAATAACATTTAATAATATTCATTAAAAATTAGGCAACAACAATCAAATATTATAATCAACGGATTTTCGCCACTTTCATTTTATATTTTTCTAATGTAGCACATAGTTCTAGTTCTAGTTATATTCTAAAATTATACAAAAACAAAAAACAAGACAATTTTTTTTTAAGTTTTATTTTGGAAAGGTATTGAGGAAATGTATGTATGTATATTAGAGTGGGTTAATTTGTATGGACCCAAAAAAATGCACAAAGCGATTGTCAAATTCGTACTCTACAATGAATTCTAAGAAAAGTTGCCCATGAAACCATGGGTCTAAAGTCCAAATCGAGCTTCCGATTTTTACGGACAAAATTTCAGCTGTAATTAAAAAACTCGATTTCCTTAATGACTGACTGACGAGACATCACGCTGGAGCGGAATCGGATAAAGCTATCGGGCTGAAATTTTCATGCAACATAGCTGAGACGTAAATATCGTGGAATAAGGCTACGTTTTCCAATATTCCAACTGGAAGGGGTTCAAAAGGGGTTCCAAAAGGGGTTCAAGGATAAAGTTAGCTTAATATTTAAAAACTATTTGTTTTTTGAGCTATCTCGACCAAGGGCTATATATTTTTTGCTATCTGTGACATTCTGAGAAAATTTGGTAAAGATCGGATGACTATATCATATATATAGGAACGATCGAATACATTGTATATAATAACCATATTATAAGTCCCTTGTGATATTCTCTGATTTTCGAAGGATTTGATTTTGTTTTTAATGTTGCTAAGAAAAAATGCATGTTTTATATTTAATTAACCACAGCAGTCATGAGCAATTAGAAAACAAGCTTTTTGTTGATTAGTTTGTTTTGTTTGTTTATGACTTTAAAAATCATTAACTTAACCTGAATACAATTATTTAAACTCCCGCTTCTCTCTATCTCTCTCTATCCGTCTCCAAGTCTCTCACCCACTATTTTCACATAATTCCATTTGAAGATTCATATATTTTTTCATACATTATTTAATATTATGAACACTTAATGCATTTTCAGTGTCATATAAGATTTTGTCATGGCAGTGTGGAAATCGAACCCAGTTATTTTTTTGAATATGTGACACGTTTAAGATCTTAAATATATTGGCTCTGATGTTATGATGATCAATTTAATTCATTTTAAAACAACTTCTTATTCTGTCGCACGATCGTGATTCATGCGCATAGATTAGAAAGAGATAACGCATAGCTCAAGCAGTAAGGGTAAAAGAAAGAGAGCGAGAATGCTTAATATAATGAAATTACTTGCCAGTTGTTGTTTTTGTTGTTGTTTTTATTTGGGTTTTCCATATTTGGTCGAGTTTATTTTTATACATTTGTGCAGAAATTGTGGGCACACTTTGGTTTTATTATTATGATTATAACGTTTATGCTTTAAAATTGCTACAAAATGACAGGGAAGCCGACGTCGTCGTCGTCGTCACTGTGCAGAAAATTGAGCGTGCAATTTGGCTTTTCTTTTCAATAATTTTCCATTAGACACGAAAACGAGCAACAAAAGAGCACGCGACAATGGCCAACAAAGTAAAGTACAACAACAGAAGGAGAAGAAATAATAAAAAGGGGCAAATCAGTTAAGGGGCAAGGCTTAGGAGAGCGAAGAGGAGAGGAGAGGAGAGGACAGGAGCGGAAAGGAGAGGAGAAGGGATAAATGGCGCGTAGCAGACACACCCACATAGAGTAGCAACTCATGTATAGGGTATATGTACATATATATCTACGACTATATATGTATGTACATATGTATACGTATGTACATCGGTGCCGACGACGACACTTCTGGTTCATTGAAGCATAAGAAATTCTCGAATGAATCGCTCCGTTGACGCTTGAGTAGACTTGAAGCGATAAGCGGTTTTTGCGCCATATACAAAAATATATTTTGCTCTAGTCGCGCATCCGCTGCCCCTTCCCCTTCCCCTTGACGTTCTCATCCACGTGCAAAGAGAAAAAAAAAAATAAATAAAATGTTAACCCTTGGGCTCGTCCGGGAGTTGAACCCGGGACCTCTCGCACCCGAAGCGAGAATCATACCCCTAGACCAACGAGCCGTGTTGTCGACCTGCAGCTGATTGAGGCATATGGACAGAGCGAGAGAGAGAGAGGAGAGAGAGAGAGAGAGGGAGTTGTGATCTGATCTAGATTTATGCATGTGTCTGTGTGCTTAAGCCACATAACTCATACGCAGCGTTTGCCGAAACTTAACGCATAAATTTCAATTGTTCGCACGCTTGACGCCTGAGACTTGTGGCTAATAGAAATGGAAATAACTGAATGTCATGCTGAGTCACAAAGCCAAATACACGTATGTGCATCTGTACATATATACATACAAAAATACATATGTATGTAAGTATATACAACACAATCATAAAACGTTGCTCATGTCAGCCAAACAGTCGACAGTTCTTGTCCCAGTCGTGCTCCTGGTCGAGGTGTCAGTCCCCTGGCGTTACTCCCTCTCCCTCTCCCTCTTTCACTCCTTTTCCCACTTTTCTCCCCTCTCATCCTTTCCCTGCGTTCCCTCATCACTCTGTGGCTTGCTTATTGACAGTTGTCAGGTGTTCTTTGAGCTGGGCGCTTAAACTTTGCCAATTGCCGGATAGTATTTGCTGCCAGCTGCATGGTTAACAAGCATATGTCATAGGAACGCCCACGAGTCGCGGTATCTAGAAACCAAGAGCAGCGGGGGGATCAGCCGGGGAATTTGCAGGGGGATCAGCAGCAGGAATAGTAACCAATGCTGTCGAGCTGACAGAAAGCCATAAAATTTATCTTGCGACAGCTGCTGAGGCCACAGGCAATACAAATGGACAAGGAAACACACACACACACACACAGACACACATATATATACACACATGTGTGTGTAGCTACTGTTGGCCAAAGCATTGGGCCAGGACATCACATCACTTGGTTTGCCTTTGGGCAACATGTTTCACAGGCGCCTGCACGCGCTAACTAAATCGGAAACCAATTTGCTTATCGCCGTCCTCTATCAACGTACGTGTGTGTGTGTTAACGTATTATGTATGTGTGGAGCAACTCAATTTTGAGTTAAACATTCGTCTCAAAAACCCGTCAACGTGCCACGAAATTCCAAGCCGACCTTAAACGTCATAATAAATACATTGAAATACGACGCAATGCAGCAAAAATATTACAAATTAATTGCTAACAACTGGCAGAAGAGGAAATTGAGAAGAGAGTGGAGAAAGGAGAAAGGGGGATGTCTAGGGATAGGGGATAGGGGATACGTATATGCAGGGTCATGGCAGCGTAACCTTGGCCCAGGCACACGAGAGTCAAACAACAATTTTAGCTGACAAACTTTATACCAATTGTTTGCCTTGCCTGTGTGTGTGTGTGCTTGTTAAGTTGTTGTAGTTGTTGTTGTTGTTGTAGTTGCTGTTACTCTGCTAACTCTCATGCGATGAGTGCCGCAACATGGCGTCGAAAATAATTACACTTGCTGATTTATTGAGTGTCGTTGTTGTCGTGGCTGGCAAAAAGGAAACGGAAATGCCTCCTCCTCTCCCCTCCCCTTCCCTCCCAACCCACCCCTTCAACCGGATGTTGTAAATGAGCCACGACATTGCGACTGCAACGACGTCATAAGTCTAGTTTACTGGATACCCCCCTAATCAGCTTTGAGACCACTTTTACCAAACACGAAAATAATGCTTCATAAGGAGTTTTGATTGATGACAAGAAGGGAGATCAATGGGTAGATTACGGTATATCAAAGGATCTGATATTGAGCATATACTGATAAAAAAGAACATAAAATTCTTAAATATAGAAAACACATCTTGATTTTAAAAACATTTCAAATAAGAATAAGTTCTTTATTTAAGACCAAACAGTCTTAAACTCTCAAACCAAAAATAAAAAAATAAGGCAGGTGTTTGAAACTTTAAACTTATTTCTTTTTTTTTAATTTATACTTTTTAGAATTTTTTTTTTTAAATATTCCGATTATATGTTATTTCCTTGGTTAGTGCGGGTTTCGATCCCTCGACTTGACTTGTTACCAAACTGAAGCGGCGACTCTAACCATAGCGCCACGGTGCCATTATTGTCTTCATATTAAATATTACATATTGATATTTTCTTAACAATTTAAGACTTTTATTCTTATGTTAAGAACTGAGAATTTTTAGATTAATATTCTTAGTATTAGTAATTTGGTCTTAAAATGGCCTTATTATAAGAACAAAATATTTAAGATGAATGTTCTTGATTTTAGAGGTTGGTCTTTTTTTCAGTGTTATATTTTAAACTCTATGATGCTAAATATATGACTAAAAGTAAGTTTAATTCACATAGGCTGAAGGAGATGACATGATATAGGAAAAGATGTAACGATACAACAAGTTGGGATCTCAGAACTTTTACATAAACGGTAGAAAACCATTTACTTGAATTTATTTGCGTATTCCAATTGTCAACTTAGGGATTCTACACATTTTTCAAAATAAAAAGCTTTAAATACACGCAGATGACCCTGCAGCTAGTGCTCCTTAAATTATTCTTAAGTTTGGTATTAAGTTTTAAACAAAATACGTCGAAATAAAAATTAATTCAGCTACCTGATTATTCACAATAAATTTTTATAATAACTCCATGAAGTAATAAGATTTGAATTTTTTTGATTTAATTGATTATTAATTAAGTAAATTATACTCCATAAACTTTCTTACTCAATTTCATCATTGTATTTCAATTATATATGCTCGTAACTATTTTAATTTAAAAAAACAAATATTTTGTCATATAAAAATTCAACACAGAATTTTATTTATTGAAAGTTTCAATTTCGATTTAGAAAATATTCGAGAGCTATTTTGAAAATAGTTTCTCTAGTATTTTTTTTGCTTAGGATGTGAAGAATACGAAATTGAGAGTGAATGTGATTTGATTACACTCGTCGTGAGTCTCCCGATTATGTTCGTGAAATGGGAAATTGGGTTGGGAATGGAATGGAATGAATATGTCGGAGATTTGGACGACTGAAGGCAGTTCCATCATAATGCCATTAGTATGGCAACAAGGCTGATTAGTATGGCAGAGACAAAGCAATTCCGGCCAACAACAAACAAGTCCAAATTATGTGGTCGCATGCCATTTAGCTTTGTTGTCGGCTGGGTCGATCAGGCTCTGGTTCTGCTTCTGGTTTTGGGTCTGGGATAGGGATAGGAATAGGAATAGGGCTAGGGAGATGAGGGAATGATTGGAGGATGTAGAGGGAATGTTGTGGATGGAGTGCCAGCAACAGGAAATGACACTCTCACACTCACCGAGGTTGCTAAGCCAGGACTGAGGTTGCTTGGCAATAAGTAGTCGCACCCCTCTCCCCTTCTCCCCTGCCCCCCTTAACTTGCGATTTAGGCTCACGATTCGCAGTACGTGTATTGTTGTTGTTGCTGTATCGCGTGTCGTCGTCGCATATTCAAAAGCATCGCTCAAGCGAAAGTGAAATTAATTACACAACTTGAGTTCAGTTCAGTTTCAACTTGAATTTTGTTGAGTCCTCGACAAAGTCGATTCTTGTTCCTCTTGTTGCCACTTGCCACTTGCCACTGCTGTAATTAATGAAAAAGGCAACCAAAACTCACACACACTTCTCTCTCTCTCTCTCTCTCTCTCTCTCTACATCTCTCTTTCTCTGTGTTTAAGATTTTACTTTTTCCTTATGCTTAACTATCCATTGCTACTTTCTTTTCTTTTATTTTCTTTTCTTTTCTTGCTGCTTGTTTGCGTATTGCACCAAAATTTCATTAGTGCCAACAATTTTCTCACTTCTTTTACTTTTTGGGGGAATCCCAGGGGTTGTTGGGAGAAGGAATGCAGGGATGGAGAGATGAGGGATGGAGGGGCCTGCCAGCTGACACGGATTTTGATGTGGCACGTCTCTGCGGTAACTGTATCCATCTGTTGGCATCTGAATGCGAATCACAATCACAAGACAGCAACACTACAAGCACTAATACAAACACACTCACACACACACACTTAGGTATATAGTTATGGATGTATGTGTAGTCAGCACGCACACCACGACACGCTTACGATCGCATTATGCGCACATTTTATGAATCATTTTGACACTCAGCCTAAAAAGCATTTTGAAGAGTCTACACAGTAAAAGAATATCCGGAAATCCGGAATAAAATCAATCCAATGCAGTGTCAGAAGTTCTGTAATCCCGAATTTTCTTAAACCAAGTACAAAATTCTTTATTCAAGCACGGTTTCTCTCACCAATATATTGATTTTCGGAGATATGTTAATTTTGTTTTAAGTTAGATCAAATATTTTACGCTTCTTTGGCATTTTAATGTTGAGTCTTTGTAAATTTAACAATAATATCCTGAATACATACTTGAAAAATGCATGTCAAGAATTTTAAATTTGAATTTTAGAATGGGTTTTATCTTACGAAATACTTTCGATTCTTAATTTATCGGTCCTCGTTCGATTATCACTTTAATCTAAGTAACATCTTGAGTAAACAGCTAATTGAATTCAGTGATGCCATTAATAAATATATATTTTCCTGAATTTAACATGAATTTTCTAAACATATTTAATGATATAATTGTTCAATTAAGACTAATTATAGTATGATTATCGTTTGGTAATATCGAATTAAAATCGGCAAAAGCCCCAAAATAGTTGATTCAATTACAAAAATCCTTCAAAAACCGTAATGATCAAAATATTTGCTGAGAGCGTAATTAACAACCATTCTTGAATTAAGTATTTTTTAATCGGCTTAAGAATATCCGAGATCACCGAACTTTTGACACAGTTTGGGGTTCTTTTCAGTATCTGTACAATGCAAGTCAATGTAATGAAAATTCTTTTCAAAAACTCTTACTTAATTCCAATAATATGTGACAAATTTAAGGAACTCTTCGATAGTTTGACGCATGAAGTTCATAGAAATAATCGATATTCAATTCACCCACACCTAATTGACTCGACGACTATAAAATGCAGGGTTGCCACGTCTACAGATTGGCAAGAAGGCAAGTAATTGAAAGAGGGCTATTAGGTTTGCTCCATTTGTTGGAGGTGTTAAGCTTGACTGGTTCCACTTGCTGGGACTCAGTGACTCAGGGCATCGGTTGACTTTTAACTATCGTGCTGAATCCCAGAAATGGATTGAGAACTGAACCAAGGACCTGTGTTAGGTGCTTAGACAACGGCAACTCTCATTAAGACAAAGCGAACCATCTTTTAATTATGGGCCAATGACTAAGACGGCTTTAATCAGCGCCAATTGGTAAATACAAAAGTGAAAATTGCAAAATGTAGCAGCAGGACGACGAAGAAGTTGAAGACAACGAGAAGACGACGAAGAACGACGGAGAACGACTCATGGTTGAGGGGCAGGTCAGAGAGGGGAGAGAAACTGAGACGATGTTGGGCTTTCAATCTGAAGGTGGACGGGTTTGGGAGGAAACTTTCCGAGAAGGAGGCCAGTTGAAAGCTGGGAAAGTGACACACAGAAACCTTTTGCTAGCTTAATTAAATTATACAATTTTCACTGTCGCTTTTTGTACAATAATTGGCAATAAATTGATTAAAGAGTTAATTAAACGTGCGGGGGGCCGGCAAAGTACACAGTTGGATAGATAATTGCATTGGCGCTAAAGGAAATGTCAATTACAGCAAGTACACGTATGTACGCATGTATCTATATATATATATATATATACATATGTATATATATATATATGTGTGTGCTGCAATTTCAATTACACTGTGACACAAGGGAATTTGCGCCTCCAGCTGTGTCACTTTTCCTGCATTTCCTGCAAATCTTGTTAATATTCTTAATAAATAGTTCACAGCAATCGATTAATCACATGAATTCAAATTAATTACAAATATTCAAAAAAATGTAATGCAGTTAAAGACAAGTCGGGATGACTACAGAAACCCTGTACCAGTTTCTATAAACAAGAATTTTCATGTTATGTATTTATGAATGTTTTACATATTAATGGAAGCAAATGCAAATACCTGATGTCATTTGGGATCTCCATCTGAGATCTATGTACGTCTACTTTATAGTGACACCCACATCACTATTTTTTCGAGTTGCATACTTTTGCACAATGCTAATATATCTCTGATACAGGGTATATTAATATACATATACAGGAAATGTAATCGCAAAATGCTGTTGATTAAATACATTTAATCTGCAATCTACAAATAACGATATCAATATAAAATTAAATTGAAAATGATGTTAATAAAAATATATTTGTATGAACAGAACAGAATTATTTGATATGCTCAGAGTAATTTAAATTAAACAATTTTCTGAGTTTGACGAACGATTTAAAGTGACAGTAAAAACGACAGCAGAAGTAAAACTTATTTTAAAGGGACAGATTATTGAATCTACCTGCTGGATGACCCCAAAATGTTGAATATATTTTCAAGAGAAATGCACGAAAAATATACTCTTGATTAGATCCAAAACTACAATATTTATATTTTACTTATTAGATCAATAGCATAGGAATATGTATTGCCAAATCTGAAATCACAGTGACAACCATTTCAAAATATAATTGATTTAAATTAAAAATAACAAGGCGATAAACAGAGTAAACGGATATGACCGATTTTGGCCAATGGCATTTAAAATAAACACATGAAAGAAAGTTGACAAAACGAAAAAATAAATTTTCATTGAGTGAAAATTTCAGCTGTGAAAGTTGTTGTTCGATTCGACAGATTTTTGGCAATTCACTTCAGAAAGAAGTGGAAAAGATTAGCGAAATCTGAAATGGCAGTTGAAATATAAAAAATCGGCAAATCAGTGATTTTTGTGGATATATTGATATACAACATACATATTGCTATATAAATATCTACTGACTTTTGGTTTCCTTAATAGTTTGAGATTGATATAGTTTATTTAAATTAATGTTGTTTATAATACAACTTAGTTGTTATATCAACATTCTTATTTTATAACCAACATGAAATGAAAATTCAGAATGGTCAGAATCTTAAAGACAGTCACAAACATATAATCTGTAAGTTTGGTTAAGTTATTTTAAGAAACAATCAAGTTTTTCATACAAAGCAATTCCCTGACCGCTGACCTGAATTTGACCTACTTACAGGTGGTATTTTGCAAAACGCCGTCTTAAGATGAAATTTTGTCATCCATGTTGATTAAAAAAATCAAATGAGTAAATAAATAAATAAATAAATAAATAAATAAATAAATAAATAAATAAATAAATAAATAAATAAATAAATAAATAAATAAATAAATAAATAAATAAATAAATAAATAAATAAATAAATAAATAAATAAATAAATAAATAAATAAATAAATAAATAAATAAATAAATAAATAAATAAATAAATAAATAAATAAATAAATAAATAAATAAATAAATAAATAAATAAATAAATAAATAAATAAATAAATAAATAAATAAATAAATAAATAAATAAATAAATAAATAAATAAATAAATAAATAAATAAATAAATAAATAAATAAATAAATAAATAAATAAATAAATAAATAAATAAATAAATAAATAATTAAAAAATGAAATAATAATGTAATTTATCTGTTCTTCACTTGCAGTGAGACTTGCAGCGACATGCTGTGGGAGCTTTGCCTTGGCGCGCAGCGTGCGGCGTGCATAACGCCCCTGGCACAGCCGCACTAGTGGGCGTGGTCGGCAAGGGAGACGGCAACGGGGACGGCAACGGTGACGGTAGAGGTGTTCTGAGCAGCAAAGGCAACATGGCTGCGGTGGCAGCCCCCACCGCAGTGGCAGTGCCAGCAGCAACAACAACCACTGCAGCAGCAGCAGCAGCAGCAACAGCAGCAACAGTAGCAGCAACAACAACAACCGGAGCGACAATTGTGAAAGGCACAAGAACAACGTTGGTCGGAAAGCTGCTCGGCCATTTGCAGAATCGCACAGCCGAGTGGAATGTGGAGGACATTGGCGTTGCCCACACGGATCGAGATGTGGACGGGGAAGGTAGTGAGAGTGTCGGCGTCGCCGGCTCCTCGACGCCCGCCAGCTATTTGTCCCTGTACGATGAGGTGGCCAGTGCGCTGGACGAGACGCAGGCGGCGGAGGAGGCCGGCTATGCGTTGATCGATGACATTAGCGAATGGCTGCTGAGTGGCGTCGGTGGCAACAACCTGACCATGAGCAGCGGCACAACACCAATATCCGTTAGCAGTGGGAACAGTGGCAGCTCCAATGAGACACTCAGCTGGCTGACGCTGGACGTGGCCGAGATGCAGAACACCACGTTATCCAGCACCACTAACAACAGCAGCGATGTCGATGTCGATGCCGATGCCGATGTCGATGGTGATGTCGATGGTGATGGTGGTGGCCTCTATGCGTTGCGCAACTTTGTGGAGCAACAACTGAATGGGGAGTCATCGCAGGATGCGCAGGACATTGCGCTGATTGACAGTGCGGAGGAGAGCGCTCTCGAGAATGTCGGCGATGGTGAAACGGACTACGGCATCCTGGGCAGCTTCAACGGCGGCTCTCTGGACGCCGATGTGGATGCCACCAATGAACTCCTGCAGCGCACAGCAACGAGAATAACAAATCGAACGACAGTCACATCCAGCTACGATGCTGATGCCCTTGGTTGAGTGGTGCAGCAAGTGGTGCAGCAACTGGTGGTATCGGTGGTGCTAATGCCGGTGCCGGTACCGGTGCTGGTGGCGTTGCCGGATCGGCAGCTGGTACAGGCACGGGTGGCAGCTCGTTCATGCTGCTGCTAGAGAACTTTAACGATTATTTTCCCAACTATAATGGCAGCACGGTTTCGGGCACAACAATCGGCACGACAACGGCCAGCAGCGTTCTCCTGGATCAGAACCTCACGAGTCTCTACATTGAAAACTATCGAGCCAATTGCACGAATGGAACGCTAAACCTAACAATGGAATCCTGTCATGAACTCCGAATGGGTGAGGAAAATTGTTAACAATTATAATTTTTATAAAAAAATTAAAAAATAAGAATTAATCTTTTTTATTTTGTTAAAAAAATTATTTTTAATTATTAAAATTAATTTATATGATAAAAATAAAAATAATTATTATTTTTCAATTTTTATATGCAAATTAAACCATAACTTTTATTTTCAATTTTTTAAATAAAAATTGAATTCAAATATTTTTTGAACTAAAGGTACTAGATCATATATATATGTCTATATAGTTAAAAAGATATTTGAATACAATTTTTATTTTAAAAATTGAAAAATAACTTAACTTGGTTTAATTTTTATATAAAAATTGAAAAATAATAATAATTTTTTATTTTTATCATATAAATTAATTTTAATAATTAAAAATAATTTAAAAATAAAAAATTGCAAATGAAAGTTTATCCTGTTTTTGAATTGGCCGTAAAAAAAATAACATAAGTCTATTTTTCTCACTCTTCTTAGAGGCTCTTCTGTGCCTCAATTTTTTTAAACTCATAACTCTTATTTACGGTCCCTGATTTTAACAAAATGTTTACAATTGATTTATCGCACTAATGTTTTAAAGTCGGACTTTTAAATTTCCATATTTTATTTTTAGTTAATGTTTTGTTTATTTAAAAAATAAAAGCTCTGAATGAATAGGAAAATATCTGATATACTGCTATTTTTGGATGGAAACAAGATAAACTTGTATTTTCCATATTTATAACAAAAATTAATTTCAGCTTTTATTTTTGATCTAATTAAAAAAAGATTATTAAATAGTTAAATTTAGATTTTAAATAAAATAATAATTGAAATTTAATTAATATTTGATAATGTTTTTAATCAATTTCAGAAATATGTAATTTTTTTAGTGTATCAATAATTATCAATGAATAAATTTTATTTAAATTTAAATTTTAAATGAAAAATTAATTGAAATGTAATTAATATTTGATAATGTTTTTAATCAATTTCAGAAATATGAGTTTTTATTAGTATTATTAGTGTATAACAATAATAATTTGTATTTAATAATCATGGACCATAAATCAAATATAGTTGTATAGTAATATATAATTTTCTTGTTGTGTCTTTATAGTGGACCACAATTACTGGGCGCTGATATTGATACTGTTTCCAATCCTAACGCTGTTCGGCAACATTCTCGTCATCCTCTCCGTCTGTCGTGAGCGGTCGCTGCAAACAGTTACGAATTATTTTATAGTGTCATTAGCGATAGCCGATCTGCTGGTCGCCGTTGTCGTAATGCCATTCGCTGTTTATTTTCTGGTAAGTAGTCTGTTAGATGCTTCTGTTCAGCTTCAAGATATATGACTGCCCATTTATCGGGGAGGTGCGGACCAAATTTGGGAGCCTGGGCGGTTCGCAGGGGATGCGTCGGTGTCAAAATCAAAATGCCAAATGCAAAATTGCCGGCCATTTGCGTTTAATTTTATCAAGTGTCTGGGGGCCATCTAATAAATAAACAAGCTCATAAATAACAACAGAGGGGACGATTTAAGAGAGTGGATATTGTTTGTGTAGCCCTGGTTGGACCTAAGGGGGCGTGGCAAACACAGCCAAGGCAAGACTCTTTACTAAATTGCGGCCATTCAAGCAATAACATTCAATTTTTGGCGGCCCAAGCAAATAAATCAATGTGCATGTGTGCGCCAAAAGCAAGATGGAGAAGAGAGAGAGAGAGAGTGAAAGTGGAAGAAAGAGAGAGGAAGAGAATTTGCAAGAGAGAGGTAAACTTATTTCGTTTGACTTAAGTCGACGTAGCTGTCATTCCATATGATTGATTGCTCGATTGACTGACTGACTACTTCCCAGCCTAAATGTCTGTCATGTTCTCTTCCTCTTTCTCAGCATTCGCTGCCAAAGAACTCAGTTGAGAATTGTCTACCGATTCCGACTGCCTGACGCACTCTCCATCACATATTAATGGAATGCCGACAGAATCGATTGCGATTTCGATTTCGATTGCTCCTCACACGTCTCGTCTCTCACGGTGTTTCGAATTGAAAAATTGTTGACTAAGGTCCGACCACAGCGGCAATTTAGGCTAATAAATTTGTGCCAACGTGATTTTTCCTAAACTCTCCTGCTTGTTTAACCAAAATATATAAATAACTCGGTTCTAATATGTTTAGCCCGGTACCCAAGAAGTACAAATAGATTAAAAGTTGATGGCAATGTATTTACAAATATGTATTTACTATATATGTACATATATACTTGATCTAATTACAAGAGAAATTGTACGCTTGAGATTTCAACACGATCATGTGCAAGTATCTCAGGGTCTGCTTACCGGGTATTTCGCTGTCAATCACACTCGACTGTAGCGATCTTACTTTTGTCTAAATATTTTTGTTAGTATTTGATTAGTATTTTTAATTAGTAATTCCATATATCAGTCTTGTCCAGATAAAAGTATAGTTAATGAAATTACAGATTAATGTTATTTAATTAAGAGAGCTTAAATATGAGAGCTTAAATATATTTTCGATGTGAACATTCTAACAATTGTTGCTTTCATAAATATAAAATGAATGTATATGGAATGGAATATTTGATGTGCGGTAAACAGAATCAATATAAAAAAAACACAAGCTTAATTATAAAATTCCTTAAATGAAACGTTGGCAATGAAAACGCTTTGAAATGTTCGGTTTGAGATGTTCGGTGTTTATTGCACGGTATTTAATGCTCGGTGTTCGGTACTCGGTGAGCTGTCAACAGTTAAGCGATACGAAATATCATATATGGTTATTGTAATATTTATGCACATTTAATTCAACATATAGTGGAATTGCATAATTGCTGGTAGTTTTTGTGACATTGAGAGGAGCTCAACGTTTGTCATATTGCCCACAATTAATTGTGTGTTTATTTAACGAGTGCCTCCGAGTGCTCGAGTGTAGCTATCAAAATGGAAATGACAAATATAAATTGCAAATTGCGAATTGCGAACTGCGAATTGCAAATTGCAATTGCAATTTTCAACCCCGACGTTTGTTGCAGCCGTAAAAAGCTAACTGTCGTCCGGCGTAATTAAAATGCTCGAAAGTCAAATAAAATTAACAAAAGCCGCACGCCAACTGACAGATGGACTCTGGCTGCCAAATGGATATAGAAATGCAACCATTTCCATCCAATTCCCTCCATGAGCAAGCAGCTCCAGTTTCCAACAATTGGCTGCCTGCCTGTTGACAATAATTAATGTGCAAACTTGTTACATCCAAGCGAAAAAGATTTGCAAGAACTGCGTCCATATATTTATCAAACGTTTGCTAAATTGCATTCGCCTTTGTTTTTGCTGGTAGAACATTAGTTCCTCTATAAAACAAAGACCGCAAACTTGAACTTTCAACATTGAATTGAACATAACGACAATATAGAGTATGAAATAGAGACAGTGAAAAGTTTATTAACGTAATTGAAGTGTTTGTAATGCATATTCCAAAATTAAAATTAACTTATCAGAACATGATTGTGTGAAAACGATATATGTAGGTTTATTGTTATGATTTTATTCTATATATTCTATATTTGATTAAAGTTTTTGAAAGTGTGACACGGTCGATATAATCCGACTCTCTCTTCTTAAAAAGAGAGGGAGAAAGATAGAAGTAGAGACAAAGGACAAGAAGATTATTTTCTCAATTGAACTTTTCTAATGTCATCACATTGCGTATACGCAATAATTTCATTAGCAAGTGAGAGAAAAAGTGAGAAAGAGAGAGCGGGAAAGTAAGAGATAGATATATAGATAAGGCAAGTATAATATCAGTGTTAATTGCACTATCATTTGTGCATTTAAACACTCCTTCATCAACTTTAATTAATTATTGCATATTGCGTATACGTAATACTACACTTAAATAGCATGTTTAATGTCTTATGTTAAATGATATTGGCAAGTAACTAATATTTAAGGACAATCCAAGCAGCAAACGCCTGTTGTGGCTTTACACACACACACACACACACACACACACACACACACACATATATATATAGAGAAGACAGAGTCTTTGAGTGAACGGCAATGACAGCTCATTTAATTTCATTTTGATCATTAAATTGACACTCACCTGCCGCTGCCTGTCAAACGACCGCCTGCTGCTTGTTGATTTTCTAATACCAAAAGGGCGACCATATACACCTACACACACATACACACACATGCACACACACACACATACAGTGGCAAATTAACTTGTCATTAAATGCGCTTCACCTTCCAATCGAACGAAGCGACGGCTTTGCACTTGTTCCACTGTGCATGTGTCAGGTGCTAATTAAGCTCTGCACACACAAAACAGACCGACAGGCAGACAGACATCAAGATGGACGAATAGACAGAGACAGAAATATGTATATATATGTACATTCATGTTGGCGTGTCAGGTGCAGAGAGCACTGTATCAATTATAGCATTTAACAACAAGAACAACAAGTGGCGGAAACATCGAGAGAACATTCAGAGAACATTGGGAGAACATTGGGAGAACATTGCTGGCAGGCATTACTGACGAAGTGTTACAGCAGCTGCGACGTGCTGAACATGTCAACTTACACACACAAACATACACACACTCACACACACACACATACATATGTATGTATATGTGCAGTTGTTTCAAATAGCCTAGGGCATGACACAGCCCATTATGCTCGACCAATACACACAACAAATATATACACACAAACACACACACATACACACACACGTGTACATATTGGTATATTGATATGATATCGATCAAATGAATGACATAATTTAATATTAAATGCTTATTAATTCAATTTGTAAATGAAGAAATGTGCAATTTTATGGATATGTATGTATCATAGAAATCCTTTCCTGGTAAAGTCCTTATATGTATTAGAGTTAGTGACTTCGTTAAATGCAGCTCAAAAAAAGATTTATGCAATTAAATTAATTATTGAAATAAAAACAACAACATTTTTATAAACAATTTGCATTTTTTTAATTGAATTACTTTGGTTATTTTGCGATTTCATAAACTTTGAATTAAATAAAATAAAATTTCTTCAATTTGGATATGCAACCGAATGGAAAAAAGTTCTTTTCTTTAAATAATACTTTAATTTTAATTGGTTTTCAATTAATTTGAGTATTAAACTTGGATTTTTCTAAACCAAACATAAAACTCTTGATACAATACAGAATACAATAAAATAGGTAATTGAATATTTATAAATTTTATTATATTGTAAATATTTTATAAATGAAAAATCGTAAAAAATAAAAAAGTTGTTTTCTTTAAATTATACTTTAATTTTAATCAGTTTTCAATTAATTTGAGTATTAAACTTGGATTTTTCTAAACCAAACATAAAACTCTTGATACAATACAGAATACAATAAAATAGGTAATTGAATATTTATAAATCTTATTATATTGTAAATATTTTGTAAATGAAAAATCGTAATTACTTAAAAGTTAACAATGAAATTTATAATTCAATGAAATATTTTAATATAATTTCACACAATGTTTTATGAATATTTTACTCTCTTTCTCTTACTGTCCC
This sequence comes from Drosophila kuntzei, assembly GCA_035042165.1. Taxonomy (NCBI): domain Eukaryota; kingdom Metazoa; phylum Arthropoda; class Insecta; order Diptera; family Drosophilidae; genus Drosophila; species Drosophila kuntzei. The sequence goes on from JAWNLU010001437.1 coordinate 415,875, forward strand.
TGTTTGGCTGTAAATCGAAGTGTTAAATTTGAGTTTAGTCAAATTTATTTATTCGAGTCATAACTAAAATTAAGTGCAAACAATTTCGGGTCTCGCTGCTTTTGCCGAGTTTTTCGAGGGACAAGCGAATAAAATAGAAAATAAAAGAGAGGGAACAGAAAAAAATGATAGCATACTTTTCAGCGCGCCAGAAGAAATCCGAAATACAAGCACAATTATTTAGCCTGGTCCAAGTCCATAGGCATTTGTATTTGTAAGGATACCACCAACAACATTCATCTGACACACACATACACATACATAGAGACACACACGTAAACACAAATGAAAATTGATTTAGTTAAGAGGATTTGCGTCAACAGCAGCACAATAAGTGGGCATTGGGCGACTCTCAATTGAAGGGGGAGATCCAACTGAATAAAGATGGGACACGTTTGGATACTCTCTCTCTCTCTCTCTCTCTCTCTCTCTCTCTCTCTCTCTCACTCTGGGCGTGTGTGTGTGTCGGCATTGTGGATAGCACTTAACTCATAAAAATGAGTGAGTGTTTGTGTATTGTGTGTTGTGCGTTGTGCGTTGTATTGCGCTGCATTTGCTGTGGGCGGATCACAAACGCTGAGCCGCAACTGGAGGCTGAAACTCAGAAAGCAACAAGAGACGACTTGGCCAACAAAAAGAATTATTGTAGAGCGCAGTGCTTATGACACACACAGAGACCGACGAACAGATAGTCAAGCAAACAAACCAACAAATAGACAAACAGACAAGCAGACAAACAGACAAACAGACTGTGAACTGAGCCAGCGACTTTCCCCAGTTTACGTCTCTTGTCTCTTGTCTACTCGTACACTGATAAAAATAATGTTCTAAATTCAGTTCGTTGGTCTCAGAACTAAGAATTTTGGTCTAAAAAATGCGTCGAGAACATACAATTCTTAAATTTAGAAAACACATCTTGATTCTAAGAACATTTTAAATAAGAATAAGTTCTTAATTTAAGACCAAACAGTCTTAAATTCTCAAACCAAAATAAGGCAGGTGTTTTAAACTTTAAACTTATATTTTTTTTTTATTTATACTGTTTTTGGATTTATTTTTTTTATAAATATTCCGATTATATGTTTTTTCCTTGGCTAGAGCGGGATTCGAGCGGGTTTGTCTTCATATTAAATATAACATATTTATGTATATTTTCTCATCAATTTAAGATTTTTAACTCTTATATTAAGAACTGCGAATTTTTAGATTAATATTCTTAGTTTCATTAATTTGGTCTTAAAATGTTCTTATTTTAAAAACAAAATATTTGAGATGAATGTTCTTGATTTTAGAAGTTGCTCTCTTTTTTCAGTGTATGTACATGTTACTCATACGCAATGTGGTGCCGACTGACTGGAAGCTGGGCTCGTTTTAACTCGCGGCTAAAACAAATACACACTCACACACTCACACACTCTCACACACACACACATACAGAGGGCGTGCGTGTGTGTGTGTTGGGGCAGTGCTTTTCTATTTTAAGTGGTTGTATATGTCAGTTGAAAGCTTTTGTTGACATTCAAGTGCCCCATTGACAGTGTAAAGGCGTGCAACATGCGGGGCACTGTCGAGGCAAGCCTAGACCACCCCCCCCCTCTCTGTTCCTCTCACAAATGAGACACTGCAACTGGGGCACGAGACACGAGACACGAGACGTCGCCAATGGGCGCTCCAAAAGTCAAAGTATTCCTCGCCTAAAGTTCAGTTGGTTCTCATTGCTATAATCATATCATGAGTGTCTCTCCCTCTCTCTATCGCTCTCTCTCTCCCTCTTTGTGTGTGCTTTACACGTGTTGAACGCTCCTAATTGCTTTTGTATACGCCAGTTGAGGTTGTTGCCAGTTGTTGTGTTGAGGTTCTTGCTGCGGTTGCATGCAACTTGCACGGCATTTAAGCTGCAACTTGGCCTTTGGCTTTTTGTCGATGCCACTGCAGTGTGACAAGTGAAATGTTGATTTGTAACCAAAGCAAAAGTCCAATGAAGTCCTCTATGATTCCAATTAATACACTAAAAAAAAAAGGCCAACTTCTAAAATCAAGAACATGCATCTTAAATATTTTGTTCTTGAAATAAGACCATTTTAAGACCATATTACTAATACTAAGAATATTAATCAAAAAATCGCAGTTCTTAATATAAGAATAAAAAATCTTAAATTGATAAGAAAATATAAATGTGTCATATTTAATATAAAGACAATAATGACACCGTGACGCTTTGGTTAGAGTCGCCGCTTCAGTTTGGTTTGGTAACAAGTCGAGGGATCGAAACCCGCTCTCCAGCCAAGGAAAAAAAACATGCAATCGAAATATTTATAAAAGAAAAAAATCCAAAAAAAGTATAAATATAAAAAAAAAAAATAAAAATTAGTTTCAAGTTTAAAACACCTGCCTTATTTCTTAATTTCTTATTTGAGAATTTAAGACAGTTTAGTCTTAAATTAAGATCTTATTTTTATTTGAAATGTTCTTAAAATCAAGATGTGTTTTCTAAATTTAAGAATTTTACGTTCTCGACGAATTTTTAAAATCAAAATTCTTAGTTCTGAAACCAAAATCTTGATTTTAGAAAATTTTTTTATTCTGTGTATGCACTTGAGTATACTCTATCTTTGGCATCATCAGTTCATAACATAAAGTTCATGGCATAAATAAATAAACTGATTAGCACACACACAAAAATAAAAGGATGCGTCAATGTCCTGATGTTGGCTCTAATCCTGGTCTGGTCCTAAGGTTCTAAGGTTCTGCGGGTGCGTGACTCCGTTTACGTCCTGTATCCTGTATCCTGTGGCATTTTTGGCAAAACCGCCACAAGTGTCCGACAAAAAAAGCCAACAAATATTTTTGCTTTTCTTCCTTTTTTATATTTCATTTTTTTGCCAGTTGGCGCATTAAATTTATTTATTTGCGCTCCAATGAAAGTAAAAAGGGTGCACAGACAGCGACGTCGACTGCGACGTCGACTGCGACAGCGGCACTTAGTCAGCATTTGGTGCAGGAAAAAACCGAATAAAAAAATGGAAAAATATTTGGACAAAAATAGTCGCGTAGGCGCCTGGAAGTGACAGGCAAGTGTCGTATCTAGAAATCCAACTCCAACTCCAGCTTCGGCTCCTACTTTGTTTCCCATGCCAATTCCAATTTCAGAGATATTCTTCTGCATCCCCCGTCCACCCCTTCCTCCCACTTGGCCACCCTTTGACCCTCTTCAAATCCCTCTGTTGTTGTCCGTGGCATTTTTATTATGCATGAGCCGAAATTATTGGATTGGATTTCTTTAATATAAGCAGGCAGCGCCAAACTAAGCAGCTTCACTGGGCTCCAAGGAGCTAAGTGGCCAACAGGACAACAGGACAAGAGGACAACAGGACAGCTGGTCAACTAAAGGGTCGAAGTCAACTCAATTTTAGAGACAGAGCGAACAGTATAATAAGTTTGTATAAATGTATGTAACAGAGAGAAGAAGTAGACTTGTCATAAACTATATACTATATTCTCAATCAGCATTAACAGTCGAATTTATATGTCCATCTGTCTGTCCCTGTGAACGATGATAAGAACTGATTATTATTTTAAATTAAAAAACAACCATCAATTCAGCCTTGGTTCGATTTCGAAGAAGATCATCCAAAATCAGTTGTTGGGTCGTAAATCTATTAAACTCATTCTGAAAGATCGTTTTGGGACTCAAGGAGATATTTCTAGAGCAATTGGCTGTTAAACACATTAAGTATAGTGATAAAAGAATGTTCTAAAATCAAGATTTTGGTTTCAGAACTAAGAATTTTAGTTTTAAAAATGCGTAAAATTCTTAAATTTAGAAAGCACATCTTGATTTTAATAACTTTTTAAATAAGAATAAGTTCTTAATTTAAGACCAAACAGTCTTAAATTCTCAAACCAAAAATAATAAAATAAGGCAGGTGTTTTAGACTTTAAACTTATTATTTTTTTTTTATATTTATGCTTTTTTATTTTTTTTAAATATTTCGATTATACTTATGTTTTTTCCTTGGCTAGGCGCGTTTCGATTCCTCCCTATTCTAAGTTTTATTAATTTGGTCTTAAAATGGTCTTATTTTAAGAACAAAATATTTAAGATGAATGTTCTTGATTTTAGAAATTGTTCTTTTTTTTCAGTGTAAATACATTCAATAATACTATTTCGGACCCTAAATAAGTTTGTTTCTTTTCTTTTCTTTTTTAATGTGACGTGAAAAAATTTGAAAACACATTTTTTAATATATAATTGACGGTGATGGAACATTAACGTATGAATGTACTTTTGGCATGGCAGGGTGGGAGTCGAACCCAGTTATTTTATAACTGAAAAAATCTAGCCCTCGTCTATGAGATTTAAGCTGACATTAGCTACACGTATTTATCAGAAGTTCAAGAGAAGTTTTTCATCTATATAGAGAACTTTCCATATGATCCCTATTTATTTTTGCAAACAAATATTGATATTATTTCACGTTCCCAAAACATGACAGAAACCATTTACGCATTAGATTGAAAAACGAATAAACTCTCGATTTGTTCAGGTGGGCTTCTTTTTTACGGGCATGACGAAACATCCGAGTCGAGTTAAGATGAGTTAAGTTAAGTTGAGTTGAGTCGAGTCGAGTGGAGCTGCCAAACTGCAGAAAACTGTTTCATGTGCCAAGCAATAAAAGTAAGAGAGTTTTCATTTTCCAGCTGCAACTTGTTTAGTTTCGAGCTTCAGCTCTGCCGCTGACAGTCGCTCCAGTTCAAGCTTCAGTTTCAACTCGGTCTACAGCATTTTGGTTGTGGCTACTGCAGAACAAGCGAGAGTGAGAGAGAGAGATAGAGAGAGAGAGAATGAGAGAGCGAGAAAGAGAGAGCTGCTAAGTGCTAACTGCAAGCAGAGCTTGTTGAGCTCGAAAGTTTTTTAATTTAAATGGCCATTTAGAGGGTTTTGCCAGCAAATGCCTGACAGCTCAACTTGAAGTGCTCGAACAAACCAAACGAGTTCTAAGGATAACGCCCAATTCAAGCAACCCAACTGAGCTGTAATCCAAGTAAAAATGTGGTCAACGACTTAAAGAGTCTTCAGTTTTTCAAATTTAATTCAATATCAACTCGAAGAACATTTAAGTAAAATACAAAAATATGTAATTAAAACAAGAAAGAAAGCTTCCATTTTTCCTATGAAGTTTTCCGATTAACGATAAATTAGTTGCTTTAAGAAATTTATTTGTAATGCCCAGATTAGTCTTTTATATAACTTTTTCGTTTATTCTACGATCGTTGGTAGATATTATGCATAATACTTTTACTGATTTATAATCTTTGTAATTGCTGATAGTTTAAAACAGGGATTAAAACCTTAACTGAAACCGTAACCTTCAACCGGTAAAAACCGATTGAAATTTGTAACCGTAAGTGAAACCGTAACCGAAAAAAATATTTTCCGCTGTACCAAAACCCACAAACCGAAACTCTTTAAGCCGAAATAACCGTTTAGTAACCGATTCATTTATAAGGGTTAATTTCGGTTCAGGCCGTCGCAGCTACTACAACTTTGATTACTTTGAGCTGCCATAACATTGTCAAAAGTCAATTAATTTCCATAGCAATGTAAATTTGAACACGATTTTACTTCTATATTCGTTCTGCATTTAAATTTTGTTCATTTTGAAAAGTCGAAATTTTCGAATTTTTTCGAAAAATGATAAGGGGTAACACTGTAAAATTTCTAAAAAATTCGAAAAATTTAAAATTTTCAAAGTGAACAAAATTTAAATGCAGAACAAATTTAGAGATAAAATCGTGCTCAAATTTACATTGCGCATGGAAATTAATTGAGTTTTGACAATGTTATGGCAGTTCGAAGTTATTAAAAATCAGTAAAATCAAAATAATCGAAATTTTCCAACCAAATGATCCAAATTTATATAAGATTAAATTATAATAAAATCGACATTACGTCGGACCATCCCAGTAACCAACTTACTTAACTTACAAAAAACCGATGAACGTTACGAAACCGATACTCCAAGACTTTCCATAACCCAAAACCTTAATTCGAGCATAACCGAAACCGTAACTGAAACCGATATTTGTTTAGGTTTTAATGCCTGGTTTAAAATCGACTTGGTCCTTGAATTTAAATACACTGATAAAATGAGGTTCTAAAACTTAGATATTGGTCTCAAAATTATAATTTTGGCCTAAATTTGTCGAGAACAAAAGAAGTTTTTATGTTAGAAAACACATCTTTATAGAAATAATAAATTTATAGTTGATCATTTATATAGATACAAAAATTCAGTAGGTTTGATATTTTTATATATTATATATTCCTTCACATAAAATTATACATATTTATATTTTCCTAACAATTCAAGACTTTTATTCTTAGATTAATATTCTTAGTATTAGTAATTTGATCTTATTTAAAGAACAATATAAGTAAGATGAATGTTCTTGATTCTCTTTTTTCGGTGTTTGTACATACTTTATAGGGTTGGAGATGCCTTCAGCTGTCAAATTCATTTGCACAAATTAATTATATATATATATTTGACCTCAATGGAATTCGAAATAAACAATAAGTCATGTCTAATTAGAACATCTTCAATCGACGCAGTCATTATCCCTGCTTGGCATCCCACTTAAACTACACCCGTTGTGTGTGGCATGTGGCATGGGGTCAAAGGGCATGGGGTCAAGGGTTCGGGGGTTCGGGGGTTCGAGGGCAAGCCAAGTGGCGGCTGCAAGTGGCTAAGCAAACATCAAGTTGAGCTGCCAAAAAGCTCAATACAAGTCCAGACACGCAATCAGAGTTGCAATCGAAGTTGTTCATGTTGCGGATGTTTATTTATGCAATGCTGGGGCAACTGCATCGGAACGAGCTGTTTGCTTGCTCTCTGTAACTGCAACAGCAACAGAAACAGCAACAGCCACAGAAGATGAGGAGTATTTGCTGGCCATAAACTGGGCAACTGGCCAAAGGAGGCGTCGACCCATGAAGATGGGCGCCAAACGCAGCGTCAGCTCAAGTGCCACAAAGTTCCAATGGCAGCCACTTTAGTTGAGCGACCAGAAAATTTATATAATTCCGTGGCAGGCAGACGGACGGACGGACAGATTCCGGGTCAGAGTGAGAGTGAGAGCTTGAGTCTCAGTCACAGGCCGCACATCAATTCAAATAAATAATCCAGGAGCATCAAATTGGCCACCGACAAAAGTTTTCAACACTCGCACGCTCAGCAGCCGCTTCCCATTCGCTTTCGTTGTTCCGGCAACGTTTTGAGGTTTTGCAGCAACAACAAAAAAATATTACGAAAAGAGAAATGAAAATTCAGCCATTGAAAATGTTGTTGGTTGAGCGGTAGGGGAGGGGGAGAGAGAACCTCAGCTAAATGGCTGCCATCAAAATTATCGCCAGTTGCTGACGGTCGACGGGTCGAGGAACCGAACACACACACACACTGAGAGAAAAGTCAAGTACTTTCGTACTTGAATTTAGAATTTCCGATGTCAAATCTCAGCCAAGGCTGAAAGTTCTTGATTTATCAACGAAATTCTAAATTTAAGAACTTTTTAATATTCTTGATATCAGTAATAAGTCAAGCACGATTCAGGATTGTTTTGAGAATATCATGGTCTCGATATAATCCCAAAATACTTAATTTTAGACCTTTTTGATAATATTTTTGCACTAACTTTAAGCTCTTTTCAGACTTACAACCTAAAGACGTACTAGATTTAAGTATATTTCATACTTGATTGAAGTCCTTTAAACTCTATAACTGAGTACAAAAACGTCTTATAAACATGAAATAAGTATAAAACGATAAAAATTATCAAAATCGTAAATTATAATCAAAAGAAAGTGAATGCTGACTACAGATTATCCTGTCAAATATGGTCTTAATTTTTCAGTGACCATCAGAACCATTTGGGAAGTATTTTTTGATCAGGATTTGATTTCGAATTTATTTTTTTTAATATCTTACGTCTATTTATGCTTCTAAGATTCGCTCTTAAATTCTTAAATTCAAGAACTCTTTTTTATAAAACGAAACGTACTGATTTTTTCCGAGTGCACATATGCGAGAGTTAAGTTAAGGCGCGCACTTCCTGCCGAACCGCAATCTCCTCTGGTCGCATATTCCACATGCCACCGAATTGATTGTGTGGCGCCACTCGACTGTTACAGTATGTGTGTGTGTATGTGTGTGTGTGTGTGTGTGTCCGGGTTTCACTGCGTAAGTCCTGCTCAAGGGTTACGCCAGCCCATGTCGGACTATTTAGCTAATTTAATACCACTATGAATCCCCTCATCGCCTTGGGGCATCTGCAACTTAAATAATTAACAATGCTTTCAATTTGCACCCATCTTCCGACCCATCGACCTACTGCGAGGCGTGGCATTTAATCAAACCGAGGACCCTCTAAAGTAGCGGGCAAGGGGGAGATACCTTAAAAGGCGTACTGAAATAACTTTTGGTTTTCCAGGCTTTTGTTTAGCTGAAAACTGGGGCAGCTAAGGAAATTTAAGCATTCAAAAGGTTGTCGAAACCATAGGAATATCCCAAAATTGCTGAAAACTATCGAGTATCTGATCTTAAGAGAAGTACGTTACAAGAGTATACGTTAAGAATTTAACTTGCAAATTATAAGAAAAATTTAATAATTTTTTAAAAAAATATTTAAAAAGTAAAAAAGATTAATTATTAAAATTAATAGGTATGTGGGAACCCTAGAAGGAGAGCGACCACTAAAATTAATCGAATGATAAATAAACTATAATAAAGATAAAATGTTTAATAATAATATAAGTGACATTGTGTAAGTTTAATACTTGTACACATATTCTAATAATAAACATTTGTAATCTAAGAGAAACATTTTTAGAATTAATGAAGGAATTAATGAAAACTACATTATATCTCGATTAACTATTTTGTTTATTAATCGATGGAGATGCAGACATCCGCAAGCTTAAAAATTGCTCTATTTATTTCATCTTTTTCCCATCTGTATTCTCAATATAAGAGTATTATCACCAAGTTTGGTTTTTTATTTATTTATTAATTTTATTTTAGTTTAACTCATTGTGAAGGAACTTAAAAACACATTTTAAATATTACATGACAGGGAATCGAACCTACTCTTATATATCAAACTGAAGTTAATTGAGAGTTAATTTAGTAGCTCTAATTTAAATAATTTTTGAGAACTATCTGTTTATACGGACAGACAAACATTGTCACAAATACATAAGTCTATGTAACCTTTGGGTAACTTTAATTATGTTGTATAGTGTAATTAATGTCGTTTAAAATGAGGAACACATTTGACTGATTGATTTCTCTGAGTGAGTCTGAGTGTCATCATTAACAAAGTCTAATTTGTTGACTTAACTCATGACTAGCATGTAAACGCAATCGGGCTTATGAAAAGCTCTCAGTGTATTCAAAACAAATACGGACAGACACACACACACACACACACTCAAACACACACAAAGAGACGATAATATATAACGCGAGTCAAGTAAAACCCATTTAGAGGTAAAATATGATGCAAGGACGCAGAAAAAGTCATCATAAAATAAAATTTCCCTCGACGCTAATGACAACTAATTTGTGCTAAAATCTCAATACACACGGTAGCAAACACACACACATATACATATAAGTATATACTCATACATATATATATATACATAATATATAAGCAGACATTGCCCTCGTCATCGCCTTCGGGGGCGTCCGAGGCTATTAAAAATGGCGCAGAGAACACTAAAGTTGTTTCAATGAAAGATGGTACTTTTAGCAACACCAACACACGTTCACATCTACACACACACACACAGACACACACACACTCGAGCAGGGAGCACACAATAAACTTAATAAATAAGTCAATTAATTGCCCTTGCGCGTCTGATATGATATCACAGCAACAGCGTCAAGTGCTGTCTTCCTCTTCTCTCTCCCTCTCTCTCTCTCTCTGTCTCTCTCTCTCTCTCTCTCAGTTAGTGTATGTTACTCTATTAGGGCAGCAAGTTCAATTAACTTTGTCTTTGGCATAACAAAATGTATGCGAAAGTCGTTTAGTAGTTGTTGGACTTTTACTTGTGGGCGTCTTTCGTTCTCCTTCTCCTTCTCATTCTCGTTGTTTTTGTCGCTTCGTCATGACTCCTCCCCCCTCCATGGCTCTTAACTAACTGATTACCCGCCTGCTTCCGTTTCCCGTTGCGAAAGTAGTCAACATTTAGTTCAAAGTGTCTGCAAAATGCCCGCAAAAGTAGGCAACACTTTTTAGCCCAAGAGCTTTAAAAATCGCTTGGCAGCTGCAACATGTGTCCTTGCACTTAGTTTACACGTTGCACATATCGCGTTCAGTCCCGCATTTAATGTATATTAAATGAAAAATGGCTAGAGCATTGGCTGGCAGCTGTAACTTGGCTGCTTGATAGCATTTGGCAACATAAACAAATTATTTGATGGCTTTTACGCGAGCTGCCTTGGCTTTCAGCTCTTGTGGTTGCTTTGCGAATTCGCCTTTTGGATTTGGCCACTAAGTAAACTTTTATGGCGCTCATAAAATAGGCAAAAGTCGCGCCCAGCTCCGACTACAGCCCACACACATACACATACACAAACATATACACACACTGAAAAAAAAGATCTTCTAAAATCAAGAATATCTTAAATCTTAAATATTTTGTTCTTAAAATAACACCATTTTAAGACCAAATTAATAAAAATAAGAATATTAATCTAAAAATTCGCAGTTCTTAATATAAGAATTAAAAATCTTAAATTGTTAAGAAAATATAAATATGTTATATTTATGTTGAAGACTCTGGTTAGAGTCGCCGCTTCAGTAGTTTGGTTAACAAGTCGAAGGATCGAAACCCGCTCTAGCCAAGGAAAAAACATATAATCGGAATATTTTTAAAAAATCCAAAAAAAAATAAAATTAATAAAAAAAAAGAATTAATTAATTAATTTGGAATGGTTTGAGAATTTAAGATTGTTTGGTCTTAAATTAAGAACTTATACTTATTTAAAATGTTCTTCATATCAAGATGTGTTTTCTAAATTTAAGAATTTTATGTTCTCGACCCTTTTTTTGACCAAAATTCTTAGTTCTGAGACCAAAATCTTGATTTTAGAACATTTTTTGATCAGTGCATACATATAGATATACAGCTAGCTCTCTCCATTATACACATACTCAGATATAAATATGTAATATGCGTGCCGCATAAAACCAAGTAACAAGGCAACAGCAGCCAATGCCAACAAAATCCCTGGCAGCATTTTTATGCAGCTGTTGTGACATTTTTATGCTAAGCAGCTTCGCTCCCAGATAAACTCGTACTCCGACTCGTATTTATATATATATATATATATAGATCCCCGCATCCCCCGCATTATAGCGAATGCGCCAAATTATGAAAATTCATAAAAAGCCAAATGTTATGGCATACTTTGAGCCCGGTGCTATGTTGCCATGTTGCCAGTGTCCTGAGTGTCCTGAAAGTCCTGAGTGTTGCCAATTTCAGCTCTTTTTTCTACTCGTGCTTGGTTTATCACTTGCCAACTAAACTCGTTTACGCTGACTCGTTTATCATGTCGTTTCGCTGCGACAAACATCAACAAAACTGACAACACCAACACCAACACCAACACAACATTCACGACAACAGATGCTGATGCTGATGTTGATGCTGAACTAAAGGCTGACAAGATTAGGTGAGGCGGCAACTGCCAAAAAAAGGGGCGTGGCATGGCCCAGACAGGGTGGCAGGAGGGAGGTGACAACCCAAAGGCAGATGATAGCCGCTCAAGTGGTTGACGTTGTCGTTGTCGTTGTTGTCGTTGTTGTTGTCGTTGTCGTTTAATGCAGCAGCTTATGGCCGCTTCTCTCTCACAATATGAACGTCAGTTGAGCTGAGTCTTAGTCTGGGACGGAAAAGCGAATAAAATCAAAGACCACTAAAAGGTCGGCGTTTCACATCCGCTACGAAAGCTTTCAACTACTAAACTAAAAAACTTCTTTGGCGTATAAAGACAATTTCGAAATTAATATAGTTTAAACAAAAGCTTGCGAATAATTATTAAAGAATTAAACCATACAAAAATACAATTCGAAAAGTTGAATTATGAAAATAATAAAAAAACAAAATAAAATAAGGAACAGCAAATTTATGAAAATAATTTGAATTGCTTTACTATTTATTAATATCAAAAGAATTGATTTAATAATTAAATTCATATAATTTGCTAGCTCTCTTCTGTCAAATTTTTAATTTAAAATTATTTCACTAAAATTCCGATCTAACCTAATTTATTTATTTATTCACGAATAAAAGCTGTCGGCAAAAGGAAAATTAAGTGTAAGAAAAATTAAAATACAAATTAAAAAAAATTATGTTAAAATTAACAATTAAATTAATAATAAATTTAAATTAAAAACTGAAACCAATTGTTTAATAACTTTTAAACTTACGAAAAAACTTATTTTTCCTTTTACAAACATAATTTGATTTAATATTATATTATAATTTAATTAAAGTTAGGATCCGTTTTGCATGCCAAATGATAAAAAAAAGCTGTACTATTTATCGAGATTTTCAAACAGTTTTTCAGTGATACAATAATTATTTGTTTTGAATGAATGGAATCAATTAAGCTATTGATCAATATAAAAGACAAGCTTCGAGGTTTTTATGTGTTTCAAAAATCGAAAATTCAATTTAAATGATCGGATGATGGAAATCGTAATATTAAATTCCCATATTTAATATTACTGAGACAATGTTCTCTCAAAACTGATGGCTTCATTGGGATATTAAAAGAGCTCTTCCCATTGGCAAGTCAATTAGCAGTTTCAAGGATCAAGCAGGCAGGACAGCTCTGGATAAGGAGGGGGATGTTGCTGTTGTTGTCGTTGTTAGGGGGAAAAGAGGCTGAGCGGGAGTTGAGTCATCTTAGGGAAACGCGTGCCAGCCATTAAAAGCTTTTTAAAATTAATTATAAAACCAAAAGTAGGCAAACATTTTCGGAGAAAACGCAACCAAAGAACGAACTGACAACCCTTTTTTGCTCATCATTATCATCATCATCATCATCGTCAACAGACCCAGTTCTCAGTTCCCATTTTAGCTTCAATCTTCAATCTTTAATCCCATCCTCAACTGCTGTTCATATTTTGCAAAACGCTTTCAACTTCAAACAGATTTTGGATACTCCAGTGGGCAACCGCAGGCACTGCTGCATGGCAAGGGGATGGCATTAAGGGAGGGGCTGGGGGGCAACATACGTAGCAAATTATGCTCATTATGCGCCGCATAAAATAGTTGGACTCATGGACTCGAGAATCGAGAGGCATAAACTGGCATCAACTGAAAGTCCGCGTTTAGTCCGATTCGGACATGAAAAGCGTAAAGTTTTTTGATTAGGGTTCGCATTGCAAAGGCATATCAACATTAGCATTATCATCATAATCAACATCAACATTAGCATCATCATCATCATCAGCATCATTATGATGTTCATTCATTTTTGGCATCTTTTGCTTTGCAGTTTTATTTGGGTTTTAATGCTCAAACTTTTGGCAAATGCGGCGGTCTTTGTTTAATTTGATTTTATTCGCACTCACCGCAATCCTTCAATTCACATTCACATGTCAGGGTTCCAAAGCTCTCATCTCTCATCTTCATGTATGTTTTTCGTGGTCAGATTGTTTGTGGCACGTGGCATTGAAACACGAATCGGTTACTCGCATCTCAGTCACCGACTCTCAGCCAAGTTTCTTGCCAAACGACGTGGTTACACGCCATTGCCATTGCCACTGCCATTGCCACGCCCACTAGCTTCTAAGCCAGCAGAGCAACTGTCTTCAGGCCACTCGGCCTTTAACCCCATTTGACAGTTAATTAGACTTATGGCTGAGCTATTTTTAAACGCTTTTGCTACAACTTCAACTTTGAATGCAAAATCAGTCTAATGAACTAACCCGAAACGAGCCAACTTTTAATTTAGTCCGCCCTTTAAATTTCAGCTTAAGACCTTTGCCAAAAGATTCCTTTAAGTCCCAAATCGAGATTTAAATTTAGTTTAACAAATATACCTTTTTACAATTGCATTTAATATTCGATTAAACTTTAATTCAGTATTAATAATTGTATTCAAATCAAAGAAGAGAAATTGTATTTAATATTTATTTTGATATTCATAAACTATTTCAAATTATGTAAACTGAAAAAAAGACCAACTTCTAAAATCAAGAACATCATCTTAAATATTATATATAATCTGAATATTTAAAAAAAAAATAAATAAATCCAAGAAAAGTATAAATTAAAAAAAAAAAACATTTAAAGTTTAAAACAGCTGCCATATTTTTTTATTTTTGGTTTGAGAATTTAAGACTGTTTGGTCTTAAATTAAGAACTTATTCTTATTTGAAATGTTCTTAAAATCAAGATGTGTTTTATAAATTTAAGAATTTTATGTTCTCGACGCATTTTTTAACCAAAATTCCCCAGACCAAAATCTTGATTTTAGAGCATTTTTATTATCAGTGTAGTTAATTAAATAGTTCAAAAGTTGTCAGTAGGTTAATCATGCTGTATATTTCAAAGCTATTTCTGAGCCTCCCATTATTCAATTCAAATACCCGAAAGGTAATTAAACCGTTAAGGTTAATTTGATGTTCCTGATATTAAAATAAGAATAGGTTTTAAACAATGTCATAACTGAAATAATGGGACTTATCATATTAAATCAAATAAATCATCATATATAAAATGTTATCTATGTCATACGTTGCAAACAGCCTGTCAATGCTAGTATACCCGTTTGGTAAATCAATTTAAATTCAAATTCAAATTTGAAAATGCTTTGCCAACTTTCTGCTAGAGTTTTACCTTTAGCTTTTCCTACGCATTTTTAGGGCACTAACAATTAGAGAAGACGCCCGAGGCTGTCAAACTTTTAATACCCCAAAAAACACAGCAACAACTACGCTAACTGAAAGAACAGCCATAAAAGAAGAAGTAGAAAATGAAGAGGAGCAACAACAAGAACAACAAGAACATTAAACGTGCGACACGTGCGATGTGTCCTGAGAACCTGAGGATACATTTCTGCATATAGTAAAACTGAAAACACGCACATGTTTTGATATACTTTAAGAGCGCGTTACTCACACATACAGACAAGACTCACACATACACATAATAGAATTTGGAAGGGTGGGGGGGAAGAGAGAAGTTCAAGGCGCCATCGACTGCTCGATAATAATTCGTTTCCGCTTCCGCTTCATTACTTTAGACGTTTTCCAATTGCCGCTGCTGCGATTGTTGTTGTTGTTTATGTTGTTGTTGTTGTTGCTGTTGCTGTTGCCGTGGTCAACAGAAAAGCACTCAGTACTATTTTTATTTATATATATATGTATATATATAAATATCAAGAAGAAACTGTTTAGTTTGCAATTCCTCAAAATAAATACCCTTCCACACATATTTATTTATTGTAAGTGGAATGATCTGATTTCAAATCCAACTGCCAAACTGAATCGATTTTACCAAAACAAAACAAAATCTTTTAATGGGAGTAAAAACTCTCTTTAATTGCAATTTGGACTTTAACTGAATTTAATATCACATGAATATATTTTATATCAAATCTAAACAGAGTCGACTTTAATTCAGTTGTATTAAATCTCTATTATTTTGCTAAAATTAAAAGAATCTTTTAAGATTGGAATAGGAGTATTTAAAGTACTTTGTGTAATTGTCTAATGGTTTCAGCAACAAGTCTCTAGTTAATATTAAGTATACGCATACTCGAATACGCATACTTGAATATATTTTATAACAAATCTAAACAGAGTCGACTTTAATTCAGTTGTATTAAATCTCTATTATTTTGCCAAAATTAAAAGAATCTTTTAAGATTGGAATAGGAGTATTTAAAGTATTTTGTATGATTGTCTAATGGTTTCAGCAACAAGTCTCTAGTTAATATTAAGTACACGCATACTCGAATTTATTTTCAAGGTATCGAAAATGACTTTTATAATGCATCGCAAATTGATAGTATCCTCATTTAAGAGTATTTGAAATGGAAGCTGCAAAAAGAAATGCGCAATTGACAGCCGCAAAGGGAATTGCCCAAAGCGACAGACACACACAAAACACACAAATATGTACATATATATATATATGTGTGTGTATGTGTGTATGTGTGTATGTATATATTTACAATATGTAAACACAGGACTTGCAGAGCAACATGTTCGTCATCGTTGAGTTGGCATTGCCAAATGTTTATAGGCAAATACAAATACAAATGAACAAATACACAGATACACGCAAGTAACTAGCGAAAGAGAGAGAGAGGGAAAGAGAGTGAGAGAGAGAGAGAAGTGTGGAGCTTGTAATTGCGGCTAATTAATGCGAAATCGGATTAGAGACAATGACTAAACATTTTGTGTCATCATCACAATGCAGATGCAAATTATAAATGTTCAGGAACAGTGACATCCAGATGAGTCCGATGTGAGCTCTAACCAATCTGGGACTCCACAGTTGCAGTTGCAAGTTGCAAGTTGCGAGTTGCAAGTTGCAACAATGGCAACCACGGACTACAAACCCGATGGCAACATTGGACAACATCGGTAACACAATGCCATTCAGCACTGGAGTGAGACAAATATGTTGAAGCTGCAAAGCAAATTGGCATAAAACTCAACTCGCGTTGGGTTTTCTCTTTTTTTCAGTTTTTCTTTTTTCGTATGCCACATCAATACCAGGATCCTGAACCACCCTGCACCACCCTGCACCACCCACCCAGCAGCGATTGTTCTTTGTCCTTCTGCTTGCCAGAGGCAACAATAAACATCACTGGCTCCGATAGTAGAATTTAATTAAAAGCAGTTTCATCTGCCCAGTTTGCCCAGTGAACATTTCGAATACCCACGGCAATAACAACAACAACAACAACAACAATAACAACAACAACAACAATAACAACGAGAATAACAACAACAACAACCGTCACAACAACGTTAAAACAAAAAGGGAATTGTGAATTTTCAAAAGAGCCCATAAAACTCCAGAAAGTTATCGCTGCGGGGATATTGACATATTGGGAAAATTTCAACTCAATAGCTAACAGTAACTGAAACTGTAACTGCAACTGTAACTGTAACTACAGTGGTAACAGTAACTGTAACAGTAACACTTACGTATACTCAACGTTACGTATACTTAATATATTTTTATTGTTGTAATCATTGATTTCTGTGCCTTCTCTGCATAGATATTAATTGATATATTTGGACTCCATTTGTCCCCATTATTCATTATTCATATAAATTCATCATATAATCTCTTGTCTCTTGAAAAGTTTAAATCATAAAATCTTTGATCGGATGACAAGCAGTGTGCAAGATTCTACTACATATAATACACAGATACACAGACCTATCATATCATATCATATTATCCCCATATGTACAAAAAGTGTTGCTGTCTTGAGGATAACGTAATGAAATCTGAGAGCACTATTCAAAATTAAAATTCATTCAACTTTATAAATAACAAATTATTTAATTATTCAATGAAGCATTTTAAAAATATATTTATTGGAAAAATATTTAGGTGATTTATTTAAAATCAATCAAACATTAAAATATTGTTTATACTTACCAGGGATTAAAACCTTAACCGAAACCGTAACCTTTAACCGGTGAAAACCGATTGAAATTTGTAACCGTAACTGAAACCGTAACCGAAAAAATATGTTAACCTCTGTTCCGAAATCCACAACCCGAAACTCTTTAAGCCGAAATAACCGCTTAGTAACCGATTCACTTATAAGGCTTAATTTCGGTTCTGGCCGTCGTAGGTACTGAGCAACTTTGATAACTTCGAAATGCCATAACTTTGTGAAAACTAAATCAATTTCCACGCGCAATGTCAATTTGAGCATGATTTTACCTCTTAATTCGTTCTGCATTTAAATTTTGCTCATTTTGAAAATTTCGAAAATTTCGAATTTTTCGAAAAATGATAAGGGGTAACACTGTAAAATTTCTAAAAAATTCGAAAAATTTCAAATAGTCAAAGTGAACAAAATTTAAATGCAGAACGAATTAAAAGACAAAATTATGTTCAAATTTACATTGCACATGGAATTTGATTGAGTTTTGACAAAGCTATGGCAGTTCGAAGTTAATAAAAATCAGTAAAATCGAAATAATCGATATTTTCATAAGAAATTTATATGAGATCACTTTATAATAAAATCGATATTACGCTGGACCATTCCAGTAACCAAGTAACATACTTTGCATAACCGCCAACCGAAAACCTTAATTCCTATCCATAACCGAAACCGTAACTGAAACCGATATTCGTTTCGGTTTTAATCCCTGATACTTGCCCATTACATTAACTCTCCTTACCTCAATAATAACTATATGCACTTTCTATATATATTTCGCTTGAGAATAACATAAATCCTGTAAGACAATAGGTACTATAGTCGTATCAACTATCGATTAGAATCTAATGCAACCTTCTTCAAAAATAGAGCTGGTTTATACAGAGATTACAGTCCATCTATTAATAAGTTCTATAATCGATTTTATTTCGTTTACCTAAAACTAATTTCATATGTTTATTTTTGGGCATTGGTTATTTATACATCCAAGAATAAGTAGGAAGTTTTACTGAATTTATACAAGTAGTTACTTACATCGAGTAGCACACTCTCAAGGATTTCAGCTTCTTGCCACAAGGGGATGCACACACACACACACACACACACACACACACAGAGAGAGAGACACAAACACGTCGACACAAACTCTATCTGCGTGCAAGCCATAAAAACCAGAAGCTCAATTATCAAAATGTTACGTGTGTTTGTTGTTGTTGTGTGTGTATGTGTGTGTGTGTCACATCTATGGCTAGCATTCTTATAGCCATTCCCATTCCCATTTCCATTTCCATTCTCATTGTCGCTATCATCGTCTCTTTTGGGGGCTGTGTCCCTTTAGGTTTTTTTTGTGTGTGGTCGCCTTTGACTGTGCAAATAGATAAATTTATTTATTTTATGCTCTGTTACTGCAAAAGCCACAAACACAGACACACACACACACACACACACACACACACACACACATACACGCAGACAGACAGAGATAGAGAGGGATAACGAGTTAGACAGAGAAGAAGCATTGAATTATTTTTATGGATTCAGTTGAACTAGTCGATTTAAGCGAAAGACTAACTTTAAATGCCTTCACTTATGTTCAAAATCTACATAAATTGAATACCATTGAACATTTTTGAACAACCCATACACACACACAAACACACACACACACACATAGCCGTTACGTCAAGTGTGCTAAGTACGTGTCCTGTCTGGACATTTGTATAGAAATTTTATATGGTGATACATTAAATGGAATCGTCGCATTGACATTGAAATGCTTTGAATGCCAAATTCTTAGACGAATATTCGCATATTTTTAAATTTGCATTAAAGCGTTTAGGAAAATACAAGAAATTGATTCACTCCCGTGGGAGCAGACGATCAATAATCGATTCAATTGGCGCCGCAAATAAGTAAAAGTCGGTTGAAAGACTGTCTGAGCAAATTTCAATAGGAAAATAGTTTTTCTATGCCCATCGAGAAAATGCCAATACATTATAAATTATAGCTACAGCTTTGGCGAAAATCTTGAGTTGCTAACGCGGCGTATACGTAATCCATGCCATACAATGCCTGCAAAAAAGGCCAACGACAGGAAGAATAACAGTGGCGACAATAGAGAACAGGAAGCAAATAAACGCTGTAAAAATTCCATAGCAGCTTACACTGTGCTTGTGTGTGTGTGTGTGTGTGTGTGTGTGTGTGTGTGTGTGTGTGTGTGTGTGTGTGTGTGTGTGTGTGTGTGTGTGTGTATGGAAGCATTCGTGCGTATGTCTTTATATCGAAAAGTTTTTGCCACTTTCTTTGCTCGCTGCTCAACTTTTGTTATGCTCGCTTTAGTCGGGCTTCATCTCTATCCCCTCAATCCCCTCAATCTGCTCCTTCAGCTAGGCTTAAGTATATCCCCATCTAGCTATTTTCGTACATATTTCGCCTGACTTTCACTTTCACTTTGGCGCCGTGTATCGTTGTCCATGTCTGTGTTAGTATGTGTGTGTTTTTTCTCTCAAATATTTTGCACTTTTTGTGGGATGGCAACTGAGTTTGTTTTTGCCTACTTTAAACATAAACCGATCAGCTTTCTATTTTATTTGCCTCACCATTGTTCGGAATGTTCGAAATATGGATGCAAGAATGTATGTGCGTGTGTGTGTGTGTGTGTGTGTGTGTGTGCCTGTCAGTTTCATACAAAGATATACATAGAGAGAGAGAGCTAAACTCTGGCCCTGATCATCCTCTGGTATAGCTCTTTCCCCTCTTTGCTTTTTCTTTCCTTTCGCTTTTTTATGTGCTTTGTGTGCTACAAATTGTTTGGCTTTCGAAATTCCTTACGTTATTGTTGAGGTTTTTATGAACTTGCGGGCGGGATGCAAGTAAAGTGAAACTCATACATACATATTTGTATAGTACATATGTATGTACATAGATGCGCGCCATAAGATAGACTCAAAAACTAATTTGTTGCTAGGGCACGGAAGAATATTGTTATTGATAGATGACAATGGTTCGACTGTCCAGGATTTATGTACATATAGTATGTTGTGACTTTCTCGGCAGCAACGTTGAGATTTCTGCACACTACGTATCAGTGACACTTGGCACTGGCAATTGGAAATTAAATTGCTTTTCCATATGACACTTAGGCTCAAATTGACATCGTTAAATGTATTTGTGTTGGCAACGATGGCAATTCCCATCTGCAAAATGGAAACCATTCATCTTCGCTTCTGTCCAAAATGACATTGCAAAGGACCAAGCAATAGAAATTTATGTCTTTTCAAAAGAGAGAGTATTGTTACTTACATAAATGATGCAAAAATAATAATAATAAAAAATCACCTCGTAGGCATCTAAGAAATATTGATTTAAAGTATTTGAACTGAACACCAATTCCATCCACATTCGTCCAGCCAGTAGAATATGAAATTTGACTCTTATTTGTACCCACGTTGGGCGCCAAAATATTAAAAAAACAAAAAAAAACAATTTTTATTTGTTGTGCGACAAATATTTTGACATCCATCGGAGGTCACATTTCTTGCAATATTTGCGAAATATTCCAGCTTCAGTCAAAGGAATATGAAATTTGACATTTGACTCATTCACTTTGAGTACCAAAATATTTGAAAGGTATTTTTTGGAACAAATATTTTGATATCCAGCTGAGGTCATATTTTAATCAATATTATGAAAAATGTACATAGAACCTCAAGAAATAAGCTTTAAGAATTTTAATGGAGGATCACTAAATATATATATATTATTCAGTTTTCTGTTTTTCTAGGAATTCAATGGCAGTTAAAATTTTAAAATGCTGTAAAATTTTCTCTTCTTTTTCCAGGTGAATGGTGCATGGGCTTTGCCTAACGTTGTTTGTGATTTCTATATAGCCATGGATGTGATATGCTCAACTTCATCGATATTTAATTTAGTTGCCATTTCAATAGACAGGTGAGAGGGATTTACACTTTGTCCACTTTAATCATAACATGGTATGGTATATATTATATATTGTGTATCCATCAGATACATCGCTGTGACGCAGCCAATAAAATATGCCAAGCACAAAAATAGTCGCCGTGTTTGCCTTACGATACTATTGGTGTGGGCGATATCGGCAGCCATCGGTTCACCGATAGTTCTGGGACTAAACAACACGCCCAATCGGGAGCCGGATGTGTGCGCCTTCTATAACGCCGACTTTATACTGTATTCATCGCTAAGCAGCTTCTATATACCATGTATAATCATGGTATTTCTCTACTGGAACATATTTAAGGTGAGCAAACAACACACAATATACCATATACTTACAATATACAATGCACAATACACACGAGCTAATCAAAAACGGATTTGGATTTGGATTCCGAGTGCGATTCCCATATTGATTGGATGACGATGACGATGAGAATGAGATTGAGGATGAGGATGAGGATGGCAATGCAGTTTGCTGATTTATGCACAATTTCCCATCAAATTACAAAGTCAGATTTGTTTACACACATTAGCTGAGCGTGATGTTGTGAATGGAGGGACATCCAACCACCATCCAATCAAAGTGCAAGCTCAGCATTCAATAACATTGCTAAGCAACTCTCCTCTCTTCACCTCTCTCTCTCTCTTTTATGTCCTTCTCATTTTACCAGGCGCTGCGCAGTCGTGCTCGGAAACAACGGGCTGCCAGAAAGCCGCATCTGTCGGAGCTAACGGGAGGCAGCGTTATCGAGAACATTGCACAAACACGCCGCCTGGCGGAGACGGCACTCGACAGCAGCCGGCATGCAAGTCGCATTTTGCCGGACGAGCCGGCGACCAACACCGCCAGCGGTTCAAACGAGGAGGAGGATGAGAACGCCATATCACCCGATATCGATGATTGTCATGTCATTGTGAACGATAAGTCGACTGAGTTTATGCTCGCCACAGTGGTCGAGGAGACCGGCAAGTAAGTAACAAAGTGCCCTTAATCGTATACTCTGAGAAATAGGTCCTACTTTCATTTACATCGTTTTCTTCTTCAACTATTAAGATTGCAATGTACTATGTTTTAAAAATTGAAAACTAGTGTGAATCGATCTTAAATTTGCAATTCTAACTGACCATTTATATGACAACTATCTAAAAGAATAATCCAATTTTCACCGAACTTAGTCAGAATATATAAGATCGCGGCAAATATAAAATCTGTGAGTCTCGTTAAGATACCTCCAGAATCAACAAAGTTATTTATATATACTACAATAATAGTCTTTTGAGACTATTCAATTAATTAATTAGAAATAAAAGTCCTCAATGACTTTTAGTTTATTCCTCAAAAAGAAAAGTCTTTTAAGACCTTTAAAATTATTATATAAAAAGAAAAGTCTTTGAAGACTTTTATATTATTACTAAAATTTAATAGTCTTTAAAAACTTTTAAAAAATCAGCAAAAAAGTCTGATAAAAGATTGAATAATTAAAAATCAATAATAATGGTTATTTTTAATTTTTTATTTAAATCACAAATAATTATTAAATTTGACTTATAAAATAAAAGTCTTTAAATAACCATTAAAAAAGATTTTTTGGCTTATTCCTTGAATTTATACGAAACTAGTTTAAGATTTTGTTGAACTAAAAAATTAACTTAAAAATTAGAATGTTTTGTACTAGAAACAAGTACATTTTGGGATATGCCTTAGAATTCTTAACTGGTTCTATCGACGCAAAGGTGATGTTAAGTTTGGACCGCAGGTTAAGTCAGCACCTATTACAAAGTAAAAAGGCCGCTAACGAACAAATTACACAATTATTAAATGGTATTTAATTTTTTTATTTTGCTTAATTATGTTTAAAGATTAAATAAAATATGACAACGTTTTGTACTAGAAACAAGTGCATTTTGGGATTAGATCAAGATTTTTATGTACTTAAACTAGTGTGTTTCGTACGTACTTAAAGTTTACCAGAAAATTCGAATTTTAAGGTGAACTTGAAATAAGATTATTGTACTCATTTTTGGAAATTCCGAACTCAGACAGCATTTGAGAACGTTTGTACTTGAATATACCCTGTTTAAGTAGGGAAATCTGGATTTTTTCTGAGTGTAAGGCAAACCAAATGACTCGAATTCAGGGAATTCAATGGAAATATTTCTGATGACAGCATTTTTCACGTTTCTGCGCCAGCCATAAAATAGAAAGTGAGATAGGAAACTGAGAACGTGGACTGTCATGGTAATGGTAAAGAAAACTGATACTGACACTGGGAATATGCTGGAAATTATAGAAAGTGGGATATGATAAAAGGAAGGCTAACAAAGTTTTGTAAATTTGTAAAAATATGAGAATGCCAAAATATAATTAAGTAATTCTGTTGTATTTATTTTGATTTAATTTTATACATGTTATCATATTTACATTAATATTTAATTCTATGCTTAAATTATTCTTTTCATTTCTCTTTTCATTTTCATTTTCATTTGCAGTTTCAATTTAGTTTTGCAACCTTTTGAGTAAGGTGCTGAATATTTAAGTGAGTGTATTGGCCAATTTTGGGGTTCACCTGGTGACCAGTTTTAGTTGCCACGTGCCACGTGCGGCACGTAAAAGATAAGCAGGCAGCTTGAGTAGTTAGCTCCTTCGACAGCTGCTGACACAACAAATTTGTTGAGTTGGAGGAGCATCGAGTGGGAAGCTGGTCGAGTACTCCCAATGCAACCAAAGGAAAATTGTCAATGTACTCGTACTCGTACTCGTAATTGCATCTTCAGCAGAGAGTGCCACTCTGCTCGACTGACAGCAAACTCAATTCGCTCAGTCCGCCAGTTGCTCATTTAAATTCACACGCGCTGCTATCAAATGAAAATCCAAATTGAGCACTCAGAATACTTCCCAATCCTTCCTCCACTCTCAAGTCCCATCCAAAACGTTGCCGATTCTTTCCGATTCCCAATTGTGGCCGAGTTGGGACTACAACTTGCACTTGGATTAAGACTTCCTTGGATTCTATTGCAATTGTCGAGCATTGGATGCAACTTTTACAAGACTTTTAGGCTATCAACAGTATTGCCATTTTAGCCATTTTATTGCTATATTTAGCACTTTTTTTTATTGTAAAAGCTACAAATATTGTTAAAATGCTATTAGCTATAAATCTAGTAATTTAAAAAAATGATTTAACTACTTTAAGCACTTTTTCGGAGTTCCGATTGATTTGACTGGATTTGCTAAATTTAGAAATTTTAAAATTGCAAAGCTGAAAAATTTTATGCAGTGCTTTTAGCCAGAACTGTAGCAATTTGTAAAAATTAATATACTTTTCTTCACTGTGATATGAGAAAATCCACTTTGTCATACATTAAGACCCTTTAAAATGTATGTAAAAGAATTGGAATGTGTTGTATTAACTACACATTGCCACATTTTTCAAAAAGGGACTTAGTAATCAGAAAATTGAAATTTTTTTTCGATGACGTCATCAGTATCTTTGAAATTAAATTGTTTGCATAAAATAAGTTAAAAAACATTGTGTTTTATTTACGTATTATATCCTTAATATAAATCTGTAATTTTTTTTGGCACTTTTGAATTTTCTTTTACCCATTTCTAGCAATTTTTTTTTTGTCAATTTAGCTATTTTATTCCATAATATTTTCTCAAAACTGGCTATCAACTAAAATTAAAGATTATCAAGAAAGTCGCGAAATTCGTGAAAAGTCGTTCGAAATAATGTGATCTTTATTGAAGTGTGTTATCGATCGGATCTCAATTAAATACTTTAGTATGCTTCGATTTGAAATCAAGTTCCTGCTCAATCACTTCTTTCGGATCATGTGTTTCTGACGTGTCCTTCTTTATGCTTCTCAACAAGTCCATTAGTTGTATTTTACAAATCTTGAGCTCGAGTTTTTGAATCTTATGTAATTCCTTAGGAATGTTAATATTACGTTAGTTTTACACTATTTAAAGGTTATTCAATTTGTACATACATTAGAGAGTATGGTAAATGTATAATGCTCCTCGCTTAATTGAACTAATTCTTGGTTTTGTTTGGAAAGTTCATTATTTTCATCTTTGCAAATATCGATGTATTTAAGACTCTCCTTCAGTTTCTGTTCCAGAGACTCTATTTCGCACTTGGCCGTTTCTAGTTCATCATTCCGTTTAATTATCTGTGAAATGAGATGGAATGAGATGAGATAAGATGAAGATAATTAAATTTATCTACAAACCAAGAGCTTCAAATGTTCAAGGTTGGGTGTTGCCGTCAAATTGTTAGCTGATTGCTCTTCAAACTTTGACTGTAGGACAATAGAATATTGCAATTAATGGTATCAGTTTTAGAATTCATTGACAGTTCAAACCTCTAAAAGACTTATATACTGTTCTTGTTCCGCAATTTCCGATTGAGTCTGTATCACATGGTTCTTATAGATCTCCTCGTGTCGTGTTATGGCCAATGCCGCTTCCCTGAGCAGATTTTTCAGCGATTCAACTTCATTGGTCAGCTCATCAATCGATTTCTTTGCCATATCCAATTCTTTAGCCGTGTCTTCATTCATATTCCTTCCTCTAGTTATTCCTAAGTCATTTTCCTTTTTGGCATAAAGTCGAAGCTTCAAGTTGAAGTTTTCTTTGCGCAGTTCAGATATTTCATCAAGAAGATCACGTGTAGTACGTTTATTATTTGGTAAAGTCGATGCACTTAGACCTGTATGATTATACGAAAGAGCCATACTTGATCCTATGCTATAAGGATATTCCGACAACCAATACAAGACAGATGGTAATGAAATCTTAACTGAGCTGTAAATTAGTAGTTATTTCTTGCCGATTAAATACATGTGGTATAAAAGTGGTTAGTATAAAAAAAAACTTGGTGTTTATGAACTTCTAAATATATAATATGAAAATATATAAGCAATTTTACATTTGTGACTTGCGAACAGTACTGTATTAATTTATATTTCCACGCATACTTGTTCAAATAAAACTGGGATCGTAAACTATATGTATGTGTAATTATTTAAAAATTAAATGAAATTCAATTTTTTTAATCTTTTTAAACACAATTTGTTAAATGTGTTCTATATAGATTGAAAATAAAGATCTATCTTAGTATCTCTTAGATATCGAAGTCAGTTATAGTTAATATTTAAATTTGGAATATTTACCTCTTAATATTTGTACATATGTATATTAATCTGATTTTTAAATTGGAAGACAATCGTCTATAAATTTAATATTTAGCACTAGAATGCTAAATGCAAAGAACATTTTGAAATTGATCCACTTGATCAGTTTCAATGTGCTCCGACAGAGTTAGGCTTTCTAGTTGGGAACTTGGAAAAACTGAAGGACTTGTCGTTGAATGATGGCCAAAATACAAGGGGAATGTTAAGCGGAGTCAATTAGCGAACTGATGGGCTACTTAATCCAATAAGGACATGAAATAAAACCATTATTGATAGGCCGTTGGACGAGGAATCCGAAGAGACCGAAGGGACCGAGAGGAGCTGAGATGAAGCGATGAACAACGAAAAAACCATGTTGAAAACTTTTTTCTTTTTCCTCTATCAAAGGGCTGCCGCGAGGGAATATAATTGGGAAAAAGACTATAGTCTCTCTCACTCTCTCTCTCGCTCTCTCTCCCACTCTCTCTTTCTCTCTCTCTCTGGCTGTACACTTAGTAAGCTGCCTGTCCGATGTCAGGGTCAGGGCAGTGTCAGTCCGGGCAAAATAAATCTCAATAATTCAATTAATGCGTCACTTAATTAAAACTCAATTCTTGCCTTGTTTTTAATTGACGTTGCTCCTCGTTTTCTCTTCCACTTGCCTCTTCAAATTTGCTGTTCTGGTTGCTGTTGTTGCCATTGCCTGGATGACTGTCTGTCTTTGATGGATTGGCATTGCCGGATTGCGTTTGATTGCCATCATCACCATCACCATCATCTGGTTGTGCTCGTCCCTTTGATATCACCGTGCTCGTGACAGCAGCGTTGTGGCACAGATCACCACACAGCCGCAGCTGGTTGTTGCCGATCCGAATGGTAATCATGATTCTGGTTATGCTGCATCAAACGTTGACGATGTCCTTGCAGGAGTGAGCGTTGGTGCCGCCGTAAGCAGCACAACGCCGCCGGACAGTCCGGTGCCCAGTGGCGCCACCTTGCAGCGATCCAGTGTCAGCAGTCGCCGCAACACCGCCGACGAGTCGCCTAAGCGCGGCGAGCCAGCCCTCAGGTTTGTTCCATTAATTCCACCAATTTTATTATCATTCTATTAAGTAAATCTACAATTGTATATTCTTCCCCATGATCGTACATAATATATATGTATTTCATTAAATATATGTAGTAAAGTATATATTATATTTTATTTTTGGTTCATGATCTTGTTCGGACTGCTTAAAAACTGATTTTTAATAACTTTGAACTGCCATAACTTTGTCAAAACTCAATCAATTTCCATGCGCAATGTAAATTTGATCATAATTTTACCTCTTAATTCGTTCTGCATTTAAATTTTGATCATTTTGAAAATTCAAAAATTTTCGAAATTTTTCGAAATATGACAAGGGGTAACACTGTAAAATTTCTAAAAAATTCGAAAAATTTCAAATTTTTAAAATGAACAAAATTTAAATGCAGATCAAATTAAGAGGTGGAATCATGCTAAAATTTACATTGCGCAGGAAATTGATTGATTTTTGACAAAGTTATGGCAGTTCAAAGTTATCAATACCTGCGATGCGTCGGTCAGAACCGAAATGAAGCCTTATAAATGAATCGGTTACTAAACGGTTATTTCGGCTTAAAGAGTTTCGGTTTATGTGTTTCGGTACAGCCTAAAAATTGCATTCGGTTACGGTTTCAGTTACGGTTACAAATTTCAATCGGTTTTCATCGGTTAAAGGTTACAGTTTCGGTTAAGGTTTTAATCCCGGGTCAATAATAGTCAAATCTATTTGAAAAAATAAAATAAAAAATAAAATAAAGTACTGCAAACTATTTGTAACGTTAAAAAACATTTATTTTAATTAGAATAACAATAAGTTGAACAAAATTGTGAGGTTTTCCTCAGAATATTTGTAGATTTATGAAATTATTGGCAACCTGCTGCCTTAGTTAAAATCCAATGCTAACCCATTGTTAATTTCTTTTTTGTTTTTGTTTTTGTTGTTGCTTTTGCAGCAGCAGCGTCGCCATGAAGCCATTGTCCTTTGTGCGATACGGCGTACAGGAGGCCATGACTTTGGCACGCAACGACTCCACGCTATCGACCACATCGAAAACGTCCTCGCGGAAGGATAAGAAAAACTCGCAGGCGTCAAGGTGAGTATCGTGACTTGGCCAAATTGCAGTTATTAGCCAAGTTTGGCTAATAGCTCAAGAGCCAACAGGCCAACGGGCCAACAGGCGTTGCCATTGCCCTAATCCGAAAACCGAAATGAAAATCAACCCCACCTTGACTCATAATAACTGTGTGCTTTTCCCTTCCCATTTTCAACTTGACTCTGCTGCATGCAACATGGAATGCAATTTACTGTGGCTTATTATCCTGACGCTGACGCTGACGCTGGCGTTGATGTTTGCGTTGGTCCTCGGGGGTCTGTGGGCGTAGATTCACGATATACAAGGTGCACAAGGCCTCCAAAAAGAAACGCGAAAAATCGTCGGCCAAAAAGGAACGCAAGGCCACAAAAACGCTGGCCATCGTTTTGGGTAAGTCGAGGTTAACCCCATACCAAACCATATCATACCATATCATACCAACTTTTAATTTGAAGTTAATCTGATATTTAATTGGTTCGACATTTGTATAAATTTGATTTGGAATCGTTTAAAGGTGTCTTTCTGTTCTGCTGGCTGCCATTCTTCACGTGCAACATTATGGACGCGATGTGCGCCAAATTTGACCGAGACTGCCGGCCGGGTTTGACGGCCTTTATGTTAACCACTTGGCTTGGCTATATCAATAGTTTTGTCAACCCCGTTATCTATACTATATTCAATCCTGAATTTCGCAAGGCATTCAAAAAGATCATGCACATGGGGTGATTATTAAAAATAACTATAACAACAATAACAGCAAGAAAACAGATGAAAACAATTGTGGAATGGACTAAATGGATTAATTAATAATTTTAATTAGGCATAACTCAAATAATTATTGTTTTCTTGTCTGCTCATCAAATTGTAAGTACACGATAATCGATTCGAATCGATTGTCGCAACTCAAAACTCGAACTGTGCCAAATGCAACCAAATGAAATTGAACTCAAAGCTCGAAACTCAATTAGACTCATAAGATTGTTAGTAGTCTCAACCGAATAGGCATACTCACTGGTATCGTATCTAATCTAAGTAAGCATAAATACATATATAATATATTGACATACATATATCTAACTATACATATGTATGTATGTAAGTAAGTTTCTAGCATATTGTACTATAGTCGTTATGTTTATGTACATATAGAGCTCTGTAAATAGCATCTAAGAATTGATTGTATGTTGAGCATTATTATGAGCTGTAGGCTAGGCAAGAATTTTTAACATTTAGCTAAAGTCGAATTCTAGTTAATTTCATTGCAGTTTATTACGTATACGTAATATGAGTACAGACTGCAGTTGTACCCACATTAATCCATTAAGTGAACATTTTGCTTTCACAAAATTGATAAAGAAGACATAAGTTATTACTTCCACACATATCCTTATAAATTTTAATGAATTTTGTGGCCCCATCGTAGTTGTTGCATCTACACACTGAACTGCCCCCACGAAAATTTAGTCTACGTTTTTTTTTTTAATAAACTGAAAAGCAAAAATCCCACGATTGCATAGCATATCCTCCAGATGCAACAATAACTACTTATGGTACATATTATATATACCACGATGATAGAATGATACTTTGGAATCCCCGCCTCCCCCTTTTGATACTTGGCAACTGCTAGTTAAACAATTTAGCTTAAATGTTAACCGATGGCACACATCCTATCGATAACATGTCCCCTTCTAGCGATAAGGTGCGTCCATTGGTTTAAGAGTACACATACACATACATATATCTGTATACTAATCGTACTCACTTTTATGTTACGAAGCAGGGACTCAAAGTCAGCGCCCCACACGAATTCACCGAGTTGCGAAGTTGAATTGCACTGGTCAAGGATCTAACGTCTAATCCTGCGTATGATTCCTATCGATAAGTAGCCATTGATTAGTTATATTCCTTTTTATTATTTGTTCTATATTGATCGAAATTTGATTGTCGATAGCAAATTGGAAATATTATCATTCAACTTATGTAAAATTTGGCTACTTTAATCTGTATCGATAGATTTCATATGATACAAATTTGACCAACAGACAAGTATAAAATTGCACACACACACAGACGTCCACACACACACACACACAGATAGAAATGAGCCCCACAAAGTAAAAAAAAAAAAGAAATGAAGAAAATACATATTTCAAATGGCGCTGACTTTGATTCAATCTGCTTGAATCACATTCCTTGGTTGAATTCTAGAATAAATCAAACTGATGTCAGAATATATGTATGGACATGTATGAATGTTGGAGTATTGGATTGGATGTCCTTAGTAAAATGTAAGCGCATTTAAAACTAGTCTAAGCTCGCATATATATGTATGTATAAATATGTAGTTATCGTTAGGTAAGTCTTAAGTGCACCAAGTGCGCAACAAAATTCAAAAGTCAAAAGTCAAAAATACTAAGTCAGTATTTATGTATTTATGTTACATGCATTGACTTGCAGATAACTAAAGTTAGTATAAGTACTAAACATATGTACGTACTTAAATGAAGTTTCAAGTCGGTACTGTGACTTAAATAAACTACACTGTAAGTTGCATCAGGGTATCTAAAGCGTAGGCTTACAAATTACTAGTGGTAAGCAGCAACTCTCCTCTCCAGAGATAAACTATAAAATAACAAAATAACAAAATAACAAAATAATTTATTGATAATAAAAATCGAATTGGAACACGGACCGAAATATGTACGATTCCGTCTCGAATTCGCATATTAGAATGTGTTGAAGAAATCAAGCTGAGAATCGAACACTAAGGATCTGGATCTGGATTACAATCACATAAATACACATACATACTCTACCACATCCACAAATACACTAAAAATAGGTTGGAAATTAATCAAAAATATAATATGAAATGGAATATGCTAATGATGAGCCTTCATTTCGAACTGCTTGGAGTATGCCCCTTGCTCACAACCAAAGAAATAAACAAAATGGACGCGAATTCGAATCGGCATCGTGTAAACATAAACATAAACATTAACATGAACACACTTTCTCAACACACAAACTGACAGATTTTGGTCCCTGATTTCAATAACCGTCCTCTTCATTGTTTCTATGTGACAAATAATGTATATTTGAAAATACTAAATACTGAAATAATACTAAAATACTGCGTAAGTACTTAATTGTTGACTTGGCTAAGCGTTTCCAGCTCAACAAATTTTTATACTTTCCTAAAACAAGAAACAAAGAAAGAAAAGAAAACAATTGAAATCGTAGTATTGCTGTTTTTTTTTTTTTTTTTTTTAAATCATAGCGAAAATTAATTCTAAAATACTTGAGATTCTTATAGGTGCATTAGGTGTGTTGGGCCCTAGAATATAAGTAAACATAAGATCGTAAAGGCGTAAAGGATATTGTGCAATATTGAATGTATCATTAAGTATCAGTAATTTTCAAAAAAAAAAAAAAAATTAAATAAGAAAAGCATTATACCGAATGCTTTAGTTAAGTTCTTCCAAAGAAACGCTTATTAGTTATAAAAGAGATTGGAAAGAGAGTAATGGATGTTTCGTAAGTAAACAGGAATACAAATAAATTGATAAATTAATTGAAGGATGTGCGAGGTTTAAATCAATACACAACAATATATTATATATTATATACGTACAAGTGTTGTTGAGTTTTGAGTTTGTTTAAATTGAACATTACTTAAAGAATTTATTAATCAATTGTACATTTGCATTATGCCATTTATTGAATGTTAAATTTGTTTTCTAATTATAAACCGTATATGTATATTTAGAATCATACTTTTAAGATCCCTCCGCATTATCCTCAATGTGTAATGTGTAACCTAAAAGGCAATTTAAATAACAAAGAGGCTAAATTAAATACTGAAACAATTCTTAAAAACAAAATAAAGATTACATATGTATGTACGTATAACAAGAAGCAAATACACAACCAAAATACACAGCACATTAAACAATTAAAAATGCAAATAAATAAATTGTGTAAAATGTTCACAATACAAAAAACAAAAACAAAAAAACAAAACAAAAAATTATATAAAGATCGGAAACTATTTTAAAGCAATGATAATGTTTGTTTTTTTTTTTAGAATTAATCAAACCTAAAGTAATTTAAAATATATATATTCATAAGTGTGTGGGCTGCAAAAGGACCCAACTTAAAATTAAAAGCAAACTATTTCGACTTTATGCAAGCATAATTACCATAGCATTAATAATAGCAAAATGAGAAATGGACAAGTTGAAGAAAGGCACGAGGAAAATGAAGAATATGAATCAAATAAATAAAAAATGAAAATATTTCAAACAAAAGAAACAAACTGGTTTTTATTTTCTAATTTTGGGTCTAATCAAAAAAGGTAAAGTCATCACATAATGCTAACAATCTTTCAACTCCAACTTCTTTTTCCTATTAAATAGTGTAAAGTATAATAAAAAAAAATTACAAAAATATTTGAAATAAAGACCTATAAGATCTGTAGAGTAGAGTTCAATATTGAGTAAACGTTTTGTTAAAAATGTATGAAATGAAATGCAACTCAGATGCAAAAATGTAAATATCTTTTTTGTCGATATCTCTCTCCCTCAGCATGTTGTAATATTGAAAATCAAATCGAATGATTGTGAAAAAGTCTGAAATGGAATGAATGTGAATGGCGTTTCGACTTTCAGGCTCCAGGCTCCAGGCTCAGGTCGATTTACGAGTATGGTCACTTGGACGTCGATTGGCAGTACATGACTGAATTTTTGGCATTTATTCAGTGTATGATGCGGATACACATACTTGTGTGTGTGTGTGTGTGTGTGTGTGTGTGTGTGTGTGTGAGAGTACATTGTACATATATCAAGATTTTATTGCATTTATATGAGCTGATAATAAAATTCCAATAAGCATGAAAAGAAATAAAAATACTTACACAAGACAAACAAGAACAACAATGGAACGTTGCGGAAATAACGAAAGCGAAATGCGAAGCTTCGAGTTACCCACAGAAGGGCGACTCGGCTCCAAATCAATTCAAGAAGATACCAAGCACTACATCCCCCCCTTAGAACACCCATCGAAACATAACAAAAATAAAAGAAAGGCAAAGAAAATAAAAGAAAAGAAAAGAATAAACTGAAACCAAAACCAAAACCGAACTAAAAGCGTCTAAATAGATAAATGCATAGTAGTTTTTGTTGTGCCCTCGCAATGGTCAACAACCTCCATCTAAAGTTCCCACAGTCCCCTCATCATCAACCTTTAATGGACACTCAGCATTCGAATGCGAATGCGAATACGAGTGCGAATATGAGTGCGAATACCAATACGAATACGCACTATGAGTATGAGTATCAGTGTGAGTATCAGTATGAGTATAAGTGTGTATATGAAGTGTTTACATGCACTGCGAGCAAATCATAAACAACTACAGCATATGAAGTGCCTTCCAGCTTATTCGGATTTAATGGAAGTGTCTTGGTCAGGCTTGGTTAAGTCAGGAATTCCATATTTCACGAAAATATGAATACTTTTCGGATGTCCAACTAAGTGAATTGAATGAGTATAGTTCCGTTGAGGCAAATGCCAATTCAATTATATACACGGAAAAAAATGCAGGAATTTCCGAAAAAATCAATTCTAAACAGATCTCGGATTTTTTTGATTGAGGTTTTAAATTTCTATCCAAATACTTTGATCATTGGGGTTTTTATAAGAGTTTTAAATATTTTCAACATACTGCCAAAAATATATGCTAACATGAATGATTTTTTATTTTCTGCGTATTTTTTTTGAGTGTAGCCTGCCATTTAATGGTGTGCTTAACAGCTACCCCGCCATCGTCGTCATCGTCGTCTTCGTAATGCTGTCCTGTGTTCTGTTGTGTTGTGTTGTGTTGTGTTGTCTTGGCCCTTGCTCATAAATACGAATATGTATAAAAAGGGCAAGGAGACGACCCCTGGCTAAGAAAAGAGCCCAACCCTGGTGGCACTTTCTCATAAGCATTGAATTCAAGAAGTTCTCCAAGAGGAACAAAGTTGAGGAAATGTGCGGTGTATATGTCCATAACTAATTCTCACTAAATGATGTACTAAAGTGTTGAGAAGCCATCACCCTCTAGACTTCCTGTGTGTGAGTGTGTGTGAGTATGTGTGTGTGAGTGTGTGTGTGTGTGTGTGTGTGTCTGCAATGTCTTATGCCTGGGGCGATATCTTATCGTTACATTCACTGGGTGGCGATAATTGACAGACCATTAACGTTTAGATTGTAAAGGCTAAAGTAGCAACAGTCCCAACTCTGACCCCAAACATCTGTCCTACTCTCCGTGCTATGTCCTGGTCTAGATTTAGCCCGAGAGCTATGCTTACTTGTATCGATTCAGTCGTAAGTATTTGGCACATATGCATGCCAAGTAAGTTGCCTTGTCACCTCTCTCTCTCTCTATAAATATCTCTATCTCTCTCTCTATATATATATATAAATAATCAGTATGGTCTTGTGTCTGAAAGTCAATATCGATATACTTGTACTTTAGCCGCCTTTGGCAATTTTTGCTATCGTTTTTCCTTTGACTGCTGTACATCTTCTTGTGATTTGGGATTTGGCAATTGATTTAGAAAAGCCATTGAAATGCAGACATAGACATAGACTGAAGAAGTGCGAGACAGAGAGAAACAAGAAAAGCACTTTGTCCTATCCCTCTCTGTCTCTACGAGTTGCGTATACGTCCCAAACTATCCCCACAAGTTATACAAAAATCCAAGCAAAGTTTTTAATTTATTAAGGGAAAAACCTTTGTGATTCATTTATCAAAGCAATTTAATCAATTGTACAAGAATAAATATAGTACACAGAGAGAAAAATGTCGTACTAAAATTCAGTTCGAATGACCTTAAATCAAATATTTGCAGTTACTAAAATTGAGCATAAAACTTCAGTAACTAACTACAAACTAAGAGCAAATAAAGCTATTGCTTTGTAATTCGATTTCTGATTTCAAAGTCATATAATATATT
This sequence comes from Drosophila kuntzei, assembly GCA_035042165.1. NCBI lineage: Eukaryota > Metazoa > Arthropoda > Insecta > Diptera > Drosophilidae > Drosophila > Drosophila kuntzei. The sequence goes on from JAWNLU010001437.1 coordinate 451,957, forward strand.
TTGAAAAATAGCTGGGTTCGATTCCCACTGTGCCAGGCTTATATCTATAATATATCTGTTTTGTAAAAATCCTGACATGACACTAAAAATGATTAAGGTAAAGTTGTCAAAATATAAATGATATATAATATATAGTAATCAAAATAATAAATTTATTGAAATGCCCATAAAAAGTTTATTTTCTTAATAAAAATATAAACGACGATTTTATTAAAGAGCAAGGTATTTTAGGATAACTAGTGTTATGCAATAAAACAGGTTAATCAATACAAATATTATGTTTTTAAATGTATATATGTAATAATAAATTGGTGAATAAAATTTAATCATTACAAGAAATATGTGGCTTTAAAAACAAGCAGAAGATATTAGGTACTCGTAAATCAAATTGAATTAAATGATCAAATTACTTACTACTCAACTAACAGATGATGGTAATTAACAGCTCGACTTTTATTTGGCTTAAATAAAAGCAGAGCAGATCAAGAGTGATTCAGTCGTATAACTTACAAAAAAAACTTCTTTACAAAGTAAAAGTCTAGCGACGAAAACCTTTCCATATGAAAAAAATTCCAAAATCCAATTTTGTGAGGAAGGACATTAAATTTAATGCATGAATTATTAAAAAAAACTATTCTTTATACCAAAAATCGAAGTCAAATCAAATTTTCCATTCTCCCTGTATAATATTGCTAGCCACTTTTTGCAGCATTCGTGCTGCTTTCGTCACTAGCAAATGTGATAGATATCATAAATAATTGCGATATGTAAGTTAATTTATTTATTGTTTTTACACGATCACTAACATTTGCCACATTCCCTCACATTTAGAATGTGCCTGGATTTCCACGACCAAATGTGAAACGGGTAACTAGATTTGCCATTCGCCCGAAATAAATCAGCTTTTCAGTGTCTGTGCAACAATAATAAAGTATAAAAAAAGCTTAATTCTAAATAATATTAATGAATTAGCTCCATAAGACTCATGACTGCTCTCCTTTGCTTATTCATCAGAAAATATAGCATTTTAATATTCGTTTTGTAAACTATATTTGGCGCAAATTTTATGTTTACATTTGTTTCTGACACAACAGCTTATATTAGAGATGATTGTATAGATTTTCACGAAATCATCGATAAACATCGGGTTTTCGATAGAAAAATACTGGGCGAATGGCAACGAATGACTACATTTGATTTGGATGATCATTCGGATTTTGTATGGGAATGAACTGAACATTCGGCCCGAATGATGAAAATGAGCCAAATGTGCTGTCGTGTAAAAACCCTATTAAGTCCAGTTAGTTGAGTGTCAAATGAAGGCGTGGCGATGTTAACTGGGCTGTCTAGTTGATGCAAACAGTTAAGCAGACAGCTTGACAGGGCCCCATTGTGCAGGCAGTCAGAGTAACATCATCAGCATCAAAATCAACATCAACTTCAACTTCAACATGATGATGATGATGGGGATGATGGGGATGATGATGATGATGATGATGAAAGCGTCTGCGTTTCACTTTCAGTTGGCCACAAGTGCGACATTTGTGTGGCTTAAGCGGCATGGCTTTGGCCCTGCTTAGCCCACGGTCGTGACATTATCAAAAATGTTTCATGCCCCAACACAAAATGGGGAAAAACCAGCAGCAACAACAACAACAACAACAACAGCAACAACAGTTCAAGTGCAAAGTGTAACAAGCAAGTGGCAAACAAGCTGCAGGGACCAAAAAAAAAAGTGGAGAGTGAAAAAAAAGTACGTTGAATGCGTTTCACAAAATTGTGGAAAAAACTTTTGTTGACGTCTCGCATTACAGGTGCAAAATGGCAACGTTGATGTTGAGTGGCAAGAATGGGTTAAGGGAAGGGACAGGACAGGAGAGGAGACAGGGACAGGAGACAGGAGAGTGGCTTAAAAGGGCAACAAACAAAAAGAGGCAAATTTCTTTTGGTGGCAGTTATTTTGATTGCATTTTAGTTGTGGCTTTTCACCCAGTTGAATTCTCAAATGCCGCATGCCACAACAATCGGGACAGGACAGGACAACTGTTAAGGAGGCATATACCATAAATATTAAACAGTCGTGATGCTTGATAAGTTCTTGCTATGCCATTTGTGCCGCAGAATTTGGGTCTTGATTAGGCCAGCGTCAGTTGGCTAGAAGTTGGAAATTTTATGCCTAAGCAAACAAGGCAAATACTCAGCATATCACCATCTCAACCATCTCACCCCTGGCCCCATGACCCCATGATCCCATGACCCTTGACCTCGGGTGCTACCGGAAACTGGCAGCAGCTTTTTCAAGGCTCAGCGAACCAAAGTTAAATCGAAAAATAGTTTCAATGTAAAGAAAATATTAACATGTTTGAGTCCCACACATACACACATAACCAGATGTATCTGTGTGTGTGTGTGTGTGTGTGTTTCGACTTGGCTTGCTTCATAAAACTCAAATATATTTTGGCAAGCCAACGCTGTAGCATTGAAAAGGCAAGAAACTCCTGCTCAAAACTCTTCAGCTGACGCTGACAGTCAACTTTCAGATCCCGCCAAAGAACAGGAGACCAGGGGAATCAGGGGAATCAGGGGAACGGGGGAACTAAGGAACGGGGCGTAGCGCAATCAAGCATGGGTCCATGTGGATGTGGATTACTGTGAAGCCGTTTCAGCTTCACGCTTAAAAACTTTACGCCCGGTAAACTGCACACCCAACAAATTTATAAAATTTCCCAGTCAACACAAAAAAAAAGGAAGAAAAAGTCGGAAAAAAAAAATGGAGAACCCATTGCCTAAAAGGTTTTTGTCTTTCTACTTCATTGCGTTGCCAGCTCATCTCAACTTGCCGCAAACGCACACACACACACACACACACACATATATATATACATATGTATGTCTGTGTATCTGTGCTTTGTGTATTTTTGACTTTAAGGTGATATTACATATATGGAAATGGACCGGACTCCGAGTCTAACATGCATGCATAAGTATGTATGTATTTCAATATTTTCATGCCCGGTTGGCTCTCCAAGTCAGTGTCTGACTTGACTGTGAATACCCTGTAATGTGGCTGAAAGAGGCATGCTGTCTCAAAGGTCCATAACTTTTAGTTTCTCTCTTTCCCATTCAATTTGTAATGCGATTTCTACACTGAAAAAAAGAAGACCAACTTCTAAAATCAAGAACATTTATCTTAAATATTTTGTTCTTAAAATAAGACCATTTTAAGACTAAATTAGTAATACTTAGAATATTAATCTAAAAATTCTCAGTTCTTTATATAAGCATTAAAAATCTTAAATTGTTAAGAAAATATAAATATGTTATATGAATACAATTATGACACCGTGGCACTCTGGTTACAGTCGCCGCTTCAATTTTGTAAACAAGTCGAGGGATCGAAACCCGCTCTAGCCAAGCAAAAATCATATAATCGGAATTTTTATAAAAAAAATAGATCCAAAAAAAATGTAAACATCAAAAAATAAGTTTAAAGTTTAAAACACCTGCCTTATTTTTTTATTTTTGGTTTGAAAATTTAAGACTGTTTGGTCTTAAATTAGTAACTTATTCTTATTTTATAAGTTTTTAAAATCAAGATGTGTTTTCTAAATTTAAGAATTTTATGTTCTCGACGCATTTTTTAGACCAAAATTCTTAGTTCTGAGACCAAAATCTTGATTTTAGAACATATTTTTTATCAGTGTATGCCTTCTCAATTATTCTCATAAAACTCTCTAAGCGTTGTTCGCATTGCATAGGGTATTTTATAGCCGAGTACACTAAGTAAGCACTGTACTTTTCTGTCTCTTTTTTGGCAACAGGGATAACGACTTGATTGGCTTTGTGGTGCGTGAAAATAAACTGCTGGCCAAGTGCAATATGTAGATACTTCTCGGAATGTATGTACATATGTATATAATTATAGTACATATGTATATGTACTTAATTTAATTTCAAAAATTTAAGACAAACTTAAAATTGAATGTCTAATTTGGTGTATCTAGCTCTTTTAGTTGCTATTATTTGCAATTTTATTTATTAAATCTTTTGCCTTTGAAATGCATTTTAATTAACTAAATTTACTTTTAGTAAATAGTTTTTAGCTTGACAGCATATCATTTTGGTGATTGGTGATTAGTCTGATAAGCACTTAATAAACTGATTGTTAATTTATAAGCTTAGGTTCAGTAACTGGCAGATGTTAAGTAAAGAAATGATACAAAGAAAGAATTGATATATCCAACTGTCTAAGTGTAGCCCGACAAACTGACAAGCTGACAACTCTGGAAAGCCAGAACAACTTAGTTGGGCGCCAATGAATGCATAACAACAACAACAACAATAACAAGAATCGAAGGCGATACATTATGCTTCAGCGCCATTTGAGCGCCAGGTGAGGAAAACACCTGCACTGATAAAAAAATTATCTAAGATCAAGATTTCGGTCTCAGAACTAATAGTTTTGGTCTTAAAAATGCGTCGAGAACATAAAATTCTTAAATTTAGAAAACACATCTTGATTTAACCCTTTCGACCCCGACTTTTTCCCTGTGGTGTAAAAAATTTTTTTTTGCTTTGTATTATTTTGTATAAATTAAAGAAGTATTTTGCCAAATATTTGAAGTCGCCACGCCCATTGGTTAGGGCGCTACCGGAAGTTGCCTGTGGGCAACGTCGGGCCATGGTGGTATACAAAATAATTTTTTTTTTTTGAAAATAGCTTACAATTTTTTATATTTATTATGAAATATTAGGTATGAAATGACAAAAAACTGTTTTTATTATTATTGCAACACAGGTGGACCTTGCACTTAAGGCATTTAGACGTTGGAGCTTTTGTTTTACACAATTTGCAGCGACCTTTTTCACTAATTACTACTCAATGCTCCACTCTATCGAAACGTTGTAAGTCGCTAGGATTCAGCTAAACTCTGTATTTCTTTGACTGTTGCTAAGACACACTCCTCGATGGGGATCCAACGAGTTTTGTGGGGCTATCCCCCTCTATATTAGATGGTCGGCCTCTTTTCCTTTGGATTGAAGAATTACATTGTAGGTGGCCATCTACAACTTCCATCGGAAATTTTATAAGAGGAATATGCTTTTGCATCGAATAAATTAAATGTTATCAATAAAAGATTCTGTTAATAAACTTTCGTGAACGATGGTTGACTCTGCAGAGGTCCAAAAGCATATCGTCCGAATCCCCTTCTCCCCTTACCTTATTGTAAGAAGAAACAATCGCATGCCTTAAAACATCATTATAAGCTCTTTTATTGGGATTCACCGACTCCATTGGAGTTATCGCGACATAAACTTTTAAAGTATTGTCTTCGTCCCATATGGACTATGGAACTTCAAATTGACTTGATCTCCTTTTCAGTGTCTTCGAAATAAAATTTTTAAAGCAATTATCAGCAATACTCTTAGGTCCTTGCTGGTATTCTTCAGCAGCTATATTGTCAAGAAGGCCGATCTCTTTAGTCTGCCCTCTCTTCACGATCCGTTCCAAGTTTTTTTGAAACACTGCCGAAATGTCATCGTCCTCATCCCCACTATCTCCGCTCAACATCCCAATCGAAGCTTAAATTCGCTCAATGGCTTCTATCGACAAACCTTTCTCTAGCGGTAATTTATCTAAGCAAATATAAAATAAGCACGGCTTAGACAATTGTACTTATCAAATACAACCGACAATAGACGACTGCTCGAAGTGTTCCGTCACTTTATAAAAAATCACGTCACTTTTCGCACTCGAAATAAAAATATTTGCTCTTCTATATATGAGATTAAATTATTGAGAATTGGGGACGAGAGCGATCCATGTCGGTACCTATGTTACAAGTTAAAAATTGGGCAAGGCTAATGATCCTATTATTCTGGTTTCAAAACACCCTTTATTTATGACCTGTAAACATTCTGCAATAAAATGCAATAATGCAATAAAAATGAAATTTGCAGTAAACTTGGGTATTCCAATCGTAAAAATTTGGGTTAAATACTACCTGTTGCACTATTTTTTGGGGTAAAACCAAAACAACTAATAAAACCATCAATTGGAAACACTATTTTAGGCTAAATCCTTTTTTTAAGTAATAAATTTGGACCTGTCTGAGTTGTGTAAGAAAATCCAGCAAAGTCAAAAAAATTATGATTTTATTACCACTATGGACCAACGTTGCCCACAAGCAACTTGATGACTTTAAAAATCCGTTACATGAAAACTATTCAAATATTATCAATTTCAACTTTTACACTTATAAGCTTAATCTATTCTCAATACAATTTCAATTTTACATTTTGAATTTTTTAACGATAACAAAAAAAAATTAATCATTTTAAAATGTCTTCCGAATTAAAAAAAGAATTTTTTCTACGAGGCAGGTGCAGTCTTTTGAAAATACCATTGTTAAATAACTTCCAAAAATGATTTTTTTTGCTCACACTTTCAGTAAACATATATATCTTCCAATTATATAATGAATCATCTGACAAAAAAATCGGATTCGCTCACAGTTATCTGTCAAACTTGCCAAGTTGCCCACAGGCAACGTCGGGGTCGAAAGGGTTAAAGAACATTTAAAATAAGAATAAGTTTTTAATTTAAGAACAAACAGTCTTAAATTCTCAAACCAAAAATAAGCAGGTGAGTTAAACTTTAAACTTATTTTTTTTTTAAATTTATATTTTTTTTTGAATTTTTTTTTTTTAAATATTCCGATTATATGTTTTTTCCTTGGCTAAAGCGGGTTTCGAGCCCTCGACTTGTTACCAAACTGAAGCGGCGACTCTAACCAAAGCGCCACGGTGCCATTATTTTCTTCATATTAAATATGACATATTTATATTTTCTTATCAATTTAAGATTTTGAATTCTTATATTGAGAAGTGCGAATTTTTAGAATAAGATTCTTAGTTTTATTAATTTTTTCATAAAATGGTGTTATTTTAAGAACAAAATATTTAAGATGAATGTTCTTGATTTTAGAAGTTGAAGTTTAGAAGTCTGTTTTTTTCAGTGTGGTTGGACCTCAGACCCAGCTCAGACTCCAGATTCAGCCCGGGTCGAATCCGATTCTGACAGACTGACTGACTGACTGACTGTCTTTCTGACTGACTGCGGCTACACTTGGACAAAGTTTGTGCATTATGCAGTCAGACAAAAGTTTAGCCGTTACTTATAATTAATTTAGTTTCCTTTGCTGTTAGCTGTTAACTGTTAGCTGTGAGTGTGTTTAAGTGTATCTGTGTGTTTGTTTCACAATATGTTTGCTATGTGGTGTGTGTTTTTGTTATGTTAGAACACGCTTGGAATTGATGAATTGCGTCTGAACCACGCTGCGTATGCGTAACGCAGTTTCCTTTCCAACACTTCCATTTACTTTTTGTTTTGTAACTATCAATGTTTAAAGTGGTTGCACGTGTTCTGCTAATTGATTGATTGCCTGATTGATGTGGCTGAACCCAAAATAAATGGGCTCCATTAAAGTCGAGCAATTTTACACTTACGAGTATGTATAGAGGATAACAAATCATAAGTCATCAAGTCACAGACCGAGAAGAGTGAGATTTCAAGTCTCAGTTCTCAGACCTTTATGGTAAGTTGAAGAACCAGTCAAAATGTTATTGTGGGCAAGGCGAATGCAATGTGGAGACAGAAAGTCAACCGCATCTTGTGCATTTTGAATGAGACTTGGCCAAACCAAAAGTTGTCCTGTTGTCCTTGCTGATTTCATTTGGAGTGACATCTACAAGTTGTCCTATCTTGTATATTCCATCTTAGACAACTGTACCGACTGGACTCACTGGTCTGCAGCTGTTCTGTTCTACTACAGAACATAGCTCCAACTATTATTTATTAATTTTAATATCCTTGTCGTCGCCAGTTGTTATCCCATCAGCATCGCCACAGGCCACAGACCACAGGACACTCGGATCTCTCTCCTCTCTCCTCTAAATTCTCAACTCTCAACTCTCGGCTCACCTCACTCTCACTCACACCTTCCAATTCCAGCATCTTGTCGCAACTCAACTTAACATTTTGAACGCATTTCTCCATTCCTCATTTACCTTCCCTCCACATCCTTTCTCCATTTTATGTTTGCCAGACGACAAATCGAAATGTGCGCCAAATCACGCTTGAGTAAGGACATCGTTGGCTGAACGATTGCAGGATCAAATGGCGCCATCATCACACAGTGCTCCAGGGCATCTGAAATGCATTAGACTTGTGATACCCTAACAATTATGTATATCCCAAACTATGCATTGCAGATATCATTAATATCTTCCAAAAAAATACTTTTTTACAAAGTAAAAGTCTAGTAACGAAAGGGTTTTCCTGCCCCAAAATTTCTGATATCCCATTTTGTGACGAACGATATTAAATTTAATACATAAATTATTTTAAAAAAAAGTTTGGTAATTTTTTAAAAATTATAAAATTTAACCAAAAAGCTCCAACAGCAATCATTAAAATTTTGCCCCTCCCACTTACACCCCCATATCTTACGAACCAGGTGAGTTACCAAAAGTCTTAGTATGCACTTTTGTTAGGTAAAGTCATACCTTTCGATCGGTATATAACTCAATCCAATCGGACAGTCATACCAAATTTCTGCGTGTATATATTGCTAGTCGCACTTCGTGCTGCTTTCGTCACTAGCACGGACTGCCGTCTGCAGTGATTAATAATTTCGAAGCACATTTTTAAATTAAATTCGTATCACTTTAAAAATCATTTAGCACATGAGTTTTATTGATTTATCACAACATTTTCATTTATTAGGAAAGGTTTCTATTTTAATTGCGATTAGGTTAATGCTAATTAATTCATTTGCAACAGGGTATCAAACCAAAGTAAAGTTAATTGTAAAAATGTTAAAAAATAACCTAATATATAAACAAAAAGTCTTTGATTTAAATAATTTCTATTTAATAAGATCAACATTCAAATTTATAATTAAAATTAGTTCTATTTTGGTTCGGGTTTTAGTTGCAGGTGTCAATTTCAATCGGTTAACACCGGTTAAAGGTTACGGTTGCAAGGGTATTTAATCTTCGCTATCCTAAATGAAACTGTCCCCTCTAGTGACTTTGACTTATACAAAAAAAAAGGGAAGCCGTGGTAACCAATTGGTTGCCATTTCCGGTGCAATTTTGATTGGCATGCGAATATCGCGAATTTCTCGCTTAGATTTGCAGCTTCATATCGATATGGTAGAAATGAATGACACGGGAATTGGTCGTCGAGCATTTCCAGATACTACGTAATGAATACAACCTTTATTGCGATTGGTCTTTCGATTAATTGGATTCCGAACAGAAATCCATAGATGTCTTAACTAAGACAAGTCTCAAAGTGCAGTGTTGGGAACTAACTATTCAAATTCATTCGGTATGGTATTTATTTCATAAATCGATAAATTGTAATCAACAGAATACAAATCTAATACAAATGAATTAAATTAAACAAATTCTACATTTAAACTTGTGTATAGGAAAATTCGAACTGCCATAACTCAGTCAAAACTCAACCAATTCCCATGCGCAATATAAATTTGAGCATAATTTTACCTCCAAATTCGTTCTGCATTTAAATTTTGTTGATTTTGAAAATTCGAATTTTTCAGAAAAATCAAAAAAGACAAAGGGGTAACACTGTAAATTTTCAAAAAAAATTCGATTTTCAAAAATTCTTGAAAATGAACAAAATTTAAATGCAGAACGAATTTAAACAAAAAACCATGCTCAAATTTACATTGCGCATGAAAATTGATTGACTTTTGACAAAGTTATGACAGTTCGAAGTTATTAAAGTTGCTCAGTACCTCAGTACGAAATAAACCGAAATAAACCCTTATAAATAAACCGGTTACTAAATGGTTATTTCGGTTTAAAGAGTTGCGGTTTGCGGGTTTCGGTACAGCGGAAACAAATTTTTTCCGTTAAGGTTTCAGTTACGGTTACAAATTTTAATCGGTTTTTATCGGTTAAGGGTTACAGTTTCGGTTAAGGTTTTAATCCCTGATTTAAAGTGAACGGAAACAAAAAAAATTAAAATGAAAATTATCAGTACTTACATATATTTGGTGCTTGTTAATAGTAAAAAATATTTATACTCTCACCACGAACCAGATTTTTTGGTAGCTACTCTACAGTTGGAAGCGAGAGAAAGGGAGAGACGGAGAAGGAGAGGTACAGAGGGAGCTACATAAATACATATGTAGATAAATAAGTATCTAAAATTCTCAGCAGGGAAATAAAAAGCACTCGCTGCAAATAAAATTGTACATGAATTTGCTATAAAGTGAAACCCAACTCAAGCAACGTGGCCCGTATCCCGTTTCCGACGCCTGAACCTTAACCCGTGGCCAAGGACAAGGACAAGGACACGGACACGGGTTGGGAAGGGCAGATCGGGGGTCGGATCAAGGGGGGAAAGGGAAATGGGGCTGAACCCTAGGCGGCAAAAAGTCACCAAGGCGCATGCAAAATGAAACAGTTACATAAAAGACACAGATACACACAAACACACACACAGATACACACGCACACACACACACTGTTAGATTGTAGGTTAGGTAGCCGCATGCAACAAATAAGCTAAGCCCCCAGATTGTCTTATCGCATTGAATTAGGTGTCTAACCCTTATTTCAACTGCCAGAAAAACTCTGACATTTTAACGCTTATTCTTGTTGCGTTTTTTGTGTCTCTTTTTTGTATTTTGTATTTTGTGTTGTGTTTTTTTTCTTGCTTTTCTTTTTTTTTTGTCGCTTTCCATTTAGGTTGTTGCTGTACTTTGATGCTCCTCGAACCGCTTTCCACAAGCAGCTTTGGGCCACCTCACCAAGTTGTTGACACTTGGAGCATTTTCGGTGTTGTCATTTTGTCGCTCGCCTTATCGCTGATGCAGGCAAAGTAAAGGCGACAGACGTGAAAAAGTGAGTCAACCCCCAACCATTTAAATATTTATTGCAATGAAATGTTTTAAATTGCCAGCAGAGGAGCTGAAGAAGGAGAAGGAGCAGGAGAAGTAGCAGGATCCTCATTCTGGAAGCGCGCGCGTTGCATTAAAAATGCATAAAAATTTAACGCAAATTGCCGGACAGGGGGACAGTGGGACCGATGTCAGCAATTATGCAGCAGCTGCCGTGACTGTCACTCTGTCAGGTTTCCACCTACCACCTGTCGCCTGTCCCTCCCCCTGCATTCGCTGCACCTTTATCCATTTGCTGGACACGTGGAATAAGTAATAATAGTTGAATTACCGAAACAAAACCCGATGCAATTTTGCCTCATTTACAAATGCAGCGCACGAAACAAATAGACAGAGAGAGAGGGGGAGAGAGAGAAACATTAGTGGGAGTGAGAGGTACACTCAAAAAAAAGACCTACTTCTTAAATCAAAAACATTCATCTTAAATATTTTGTTCTTAAAATAAGACCATTTTAAGACCAAATTAATAAAACTAAAAATATCAATCAAAAAATTCGAATTTCTTAACATAAAAATTAAAAATCTTAAATTGACAAGAAAGTATAAATATATATAATATTTAATACGGGGACAATAATGGCACCGTGGCGCTCTGGTTAGAGTCACCGGTTCAGTATGGTAATAACAAGTCGATGGATCGAAACCCGCTGTAGCCAAGGAAAAAACATATGATCGAAATATTTATAAAAAAAATTAAGTTTAAAGCTTAAAACACCTGCCTTATTTTTTTATATTTGATTTCAGAATTTAAGGCTTTTTGGTCTTACATTAAGAACTTATTTTTATTTGAAATGTTCTTAAAATCAAGACGTGTTTTCTAAATTTAAGAATTTTATGTTCTCGACGCATTTCTTAGACCAAAATTCTTAGTTCTGAGACCAATTCTTGATTTTAAAACATTTTTTTTATCAGTGTATCAGCTGGGATTTTACTTCATCTAATTGCTTGCTAATTGCCACAAACATTTTAATTATTTGTTGCTGCTGCTGCAAGCGAACGATAAATGAAACTTAAGCACATATCCCAAACGACTCCAACGGCAACTTGCAACCTGCCACCTGCCACCTGCCAAGGGGCAACAAAGGGGGGCAGCTTGAGTTGCGATCAAAGTGCTACCAAATGCCGTTCCAATATGCGTTGCAACTTTGCGGCAAAAAACTGAAACCAAAACCAAAAAAAGTAGAAATGAAGAAGAAAGTTTGCAACGGCAACAGTCGACGGACAAATTTTCTCTGGCGGCCGTGGCAGCAACTTTTTTTTGCGCTCACTTCCGCCGGAAGTCGGCAAAGTGTACGTACTAAGTGCTCATCAGTCCGGCCCCTCCAGTGCCCCCTTTCCCTTTCGCTTTCCCTTTCCCTTTACCGCCGAGACGCGATTGCGATTGCGATTGCAGTGCTCATGACATGATTTCACGGCACGTTTAGGGTTGTTTTTAATGCAATCAAATCGACGGTGGCCCATTCCAAAATACAGCACACACACGATAGCACTACTCTATCTCCGTCTCTGTCTGTCTCTCCAGTCTGCCCTTTCCCCCAATTCCCCCCTTGACTGGCATTACCGTGTCATGTTTGCTATTGGCGGCAGCTCTTTTATTTTCTGTCTTTTTTTTTTTTTTTGCTTCCTTTCTGTGGCTGCTGCTGCCACAAATTAGATTTAGTGGCAATTTATTGCTTTGTTAGCATTTTCACGTCCACGTTCTGTTTCTCCCCTCACTCTCTATCCCCCCTTGGTGGGAAGTCCGCCAAAGTTTTGTCAAAATATGCCCGAAAAATGGCGGTGGTGCTGAATGTGGTGCAAGTGCTCGTAATTCTATGTATACTGTGGTGCTTCTCCTGCTGCTGTTTTCCATTTGAAAACGTATTTACTTTTTAATAATGTGTTCCAAGTAATTCTTTTTGATTTTCTTCCATTTTTTTTTTCGTTTTTATTATTACTTTGGCCCGCTTTCCAATTTGGTTCTTTCGCGCAATTTTCCAACATTTTTATTGTTGCACTTGTTTTCTTGAATACCCTGTACACATCACTTAAGCAACGGGCTGACTGATTGATCAATATATATTCTATTGGCATTCAAGTCAAGAAAGGTTAAAGGATATACTATAAGGGATATATTATTTATTATTATGAGCTTACATGCTACCGAAAGCATTTTCAGTATCATATCAGGATTTAATTTTATTATATTACAGATTTTTTACCTAACAGTGTGAGAATCGAACCCAGTTATATTTTAAACTGAAATTCTTATTATTTAATTTATAATTTAATAGTAAAACAGAAAAAATTATTCTATTTTTATTCAAATATTAAATTTATTTAATTAAAAAAAATAATTATATTTGTATTTAAATATTAAATTTATTTAAGAATAAATTAATAACAGTCTATAAATCGATATATCGATAGATAGAATGAAAGTCATCGTCAGTCTTGTAACTAGATAGGTTTATTGATAGTTTGCAACACTCTCTTACAGGGTAGCACTAAGTTGTGCAACCTTACTGCTTTTTTCCTAGAGTTGTGGTTGGGGTCACCGTGAGAGGGTCAAGGGGCAAGGGGCAAGGGGCAAGGGGCGAATCTTTGGCCAGTCGGCACACACATTAAGTAATTGAAAATTGATGCTGCCACAGGAAGATACTAAATGCCACAAAGGGTGTGAGAAGTGGAAAGAAGAAGAAGATGGTCGATTTAATAAAGCGCCTTCATTTAGTGCGTAAATTCGTACATTTTTGGCTTCAAGTGGTTGGAAAATAAAAAGAAGTTCACTTTGTGCCTGTCGCCAGTCTCCAGTCGCAGCGTGGCCAACTTTTTAATTCTATTTCAGTATCAGACGCCACGGGAACTGATTTTCCCCATCCGGAAAATACATTTTTCACACTGCGCTGCAGTTCATTTGAGAAAGTCGCCTTCCTTCCTTGACAGCGACAGCTCATTGAGAATTTAAATGGAAGTGGAATTCTTGTTGAACAAATAAATTACATACATATATACAGCGAGGAGTGAGAAGTGAGAAGAGAGAATGAGAGAATGAGAAGGAGGTTAAGTCTTTGGGTTGGTTACTAAACTGTTGACTGTTTAATTAATTGCATGCAATGTGCTGCATGCAACAAAACGCGGCAACCAAAGCGACAAACTTTGGCGTTTATTTTGCTTATTGCTACAATTATTATTATGTTTATTGTTGTTGCTGTTGTTGTACATTTACTGTCAACTCAAAGGACAGACAATTACTGCAAGGACCGTGTCATTTAACTGATTCTGCCAATTAGCTTTTCATATTTTAGTTCATTTATTCAATCGCACGCACTCGACTTAGACTCAACTGATAGACTACATATTGATAATGCGCCCACGTATACCCTGTAATGAAGTCAAGCCCAAATCAATACCACCTGAGAATCAATAAAGTTCTGAAAGCTTCAAGTACTTAAACAAACTTTTCCAATAGAAATAAACATTCTTTGGTTTAAAATCCATTATAAAAACTCAAAAATGTGCTCAAATGTTTTCCATATAATACAAATAATGCATAACTTCGGGCTAGCACCTGCACTGATTAAAAAAAAGTTCTAAAATCAAGATTATGGTCTCAGAACTAAGAATTTTGGTCTAAAAAATGCGTCGAGAACATAAATTTCTTTAATTTAGAAAACACATCTTGATTTTAAGAACATTTCAAATAAGAATAAGTTCTTAATTTAAGACCAAACAGTCTTAAATTCGCAAACCAAAAAAAAAAAAATAAGGCAGGTGTTTTAAACTTTAAACTTATTTTTTTTTTTTTTTTTTTTTTATAAATATTCCGATTATATGTTTTTTCCTTGGCTAGAGCGTGTTTCGATCCCTCGACTTGTTACCATACTAAAGCGGAGACTCAAACCAGAGCGCCACGGTGCCATTGTCATCTTCATATTAAATATGACATATTTATATTTTCTTATCAATTTAAGATTTTTAATTCTTACATTAAGAACTGCAAATTTTTAGATTAATATTCTTGATTTTATTAATTTGGTCTTAAAATGGTCTTATTTTAAAAACAAAATGTTTAAGATAAATGTTCTTGATTTTAGAAGTTGGTCTTTTTTTTCAGTGTGATCAACTCTAAATTAAATAATAATTAAACTAACTTTTGCAACGTTGTTGCGGCAAATCAAAAGATGGAAGACAGATGAATGGAAGGCACCTAGTTATTACCAAAAGTATGCCAAGCTTTGTTTATGTTACAGCCGGAGAATTCAAAGAAAGAAAAACCCTTTGATATGGTTGAAAAGTTGGCTCAGCGCGAAATACGCGCATCATTTTCTGACTTGGCGCAATATAAACACAGCAAGGACAACGGCAACAAGGATAACAAAAACAACAAAAGCATCAACGCGAATGAGAACGAGAACGAGAAGGAGAACGAGAAGGAGAACGAGAGCTAAAAACGCGCCGAAATGAAATTTAAGAGCTCCGAACCACGAAAATTGTGCAGAAACATAAAAATAATATTTAACTTGCGTCGTGTAGACGAAAAATTTTCATTTTCATTTTG
This sequence comes from Drosophila kuntzei, assembly GCA_035042165.1. Classification (NCBI taxonomy): domain Eukaryota; kingdom Metazoa; phylum Arthropoda; class Insecta; order Diptera; family Drosophilidae; genus Drosophila; species Drosophila kuntzei. The sequence goes on from JAWNLU010001437.1 coordinate 467,497, forward strand.
TCTAAAATGTTTAATTAGTCGACTTTTCTGCATGCTTATATTTCCCCTATCTGTCAAGTTCTATCCAGCAGACCTCTATCCCCTCTATCCCCACCATCCCCTACACATATCCGACTCCTACAGCAAAATGTGCCAACAAACTCAAAGATAAACAGAACGCATCAAATTCTAAATATGAGACACGAAATCGCAAGAGTTGAAAAGGCTCCGAAAATGGGAAAATACCGAAATATAAGTAAATAGAGGAGTTTAGCAAAAACATGCCGAACAGTAAATACCCTTAGGACAATTTTGTGCTACATTACCTTAGAATTTGTTAAGATTTTAGTTAAATCAAAAGGTGACTTTTAAAATGATCGAAATTTATTTAAAACATTTATTTGACAACTCATAAATTTGATAAGAAATCTATTTGTAAATAATAAAATCGAAAAGATCGCTTTTAGAATTTGTGAATTTATGAATAGACTTTCCGTAAGGGCATATAAAATATATGTATATGGAAAGACAAACAAGGAATAAACATAATTTTCTGCAAGTTTTTCTTTAATGATTTGCTTTTGTGTTTGCATTGCCGCACAGACTTACATACATACATACATATGTATAAATATATATATATATGTTTATATACATACATATGTCTATTCACGTACATTTGCACATATACATACATACATGGATCCATATGTTTGCCCCTTTTCTGCCCCAGACGCAATTCCCTTTGGCTATTCCTGCTCACGTCCTGCAAAACGTGCGCGGTACATGAATTTAAATCCCCATTTTGCTTCCGTATTTTGCATACCCTTTACTTACTGGAAATAGGGAATAATTGTTAAAATTGTAGTGTATTTAACAAGCAGATGAAATCATATGTTTATGACAGACTTTTACATAAGAAAACAAGTCATGAACTTGACTCAAAGTCTCACCAATATATCTGTAACCAATTAAGACCAACCTTTTCTTTTTTAGTTTTGACAGGGATGACAAAAAGAGCCTTGAATTTAAAAATTGGAACCGATTCAAATTATCTGTATGAATGCGAAATTCTTAGATGTTCTCTATTTTATATATTTCCTGAAAACTGGATAATCTCTTATATATTTAATTTTTATTATAAAAATATTAATTTTAAGAATACCAAAATATCCAAACATATTTTAAAATATAAATTTACTTTCATGTGAATTATTCTAATTTAAAATACAAGTTTAAATATTTTTTTTGGTAAAAAAACAATAATTTATTGTTTTTATATTATATTTTTTATGTGTATTTCATTATCTATGTATTTTAAATTTGTAGTTCTGGACGGACTACAAATACAAAAGACATTCAAGTTTCAGCAGTAACTAGTGAACAAATCATGCAGACCTTTTGCTGATTAAGGGGTATCTCGCAGTCGGATCATCCAAACTTAAACCTTCTCGCTTGTCATTTTTTTCTCATTGCTCGTTGTGGAGCTGTACCAAATATTTGTGTATCCCTTTAACTCCGTATCCTGGCAGCCATGGTACGTGCAGGCAGCGCATGTACAAATTCCAAAACGCCACCTTCTCGAAGTGCAACGGGAGAGTGTCTAACGTTTACCTAAATAGCTTTAAATAGAAAAGGACTTTTCGGGGTAGGATTGGGTGAGGCAGATAGATTGTGCTTTAGCTGGAAGGAGAGTTGTACCAAATAATTATTTGGTTGATTATAATCAGCGGCACTTTTTCCATTTTTAATTACATTCTAAGCCAAGTCAACATTTGTTTGTCTGCCACTTCAGTTCGCTTTTCCTTTCCCATTCCCTTTTCCTCCTCTCCATCCTCTCTGTATCGTGTCGACGTCCTTCATTTACATCTCGAACTCAAATTTCGTGTCTGTTTGTTCTTTGGCTTGTGTTTGTGTTTGCCGGAGCCGTGCATTACACGTGCAAAAAGAAGTACATGCTAATGTCACGCCCACATCAATAGGGCCTAGCCCTTTTTTCAGCTCTTGTTCTTAGCGCTTTGTTTTTGATTTTTTTTATCTTCTTGGGCTTTTTTGTTCTCTTTTACTAATTAACAAAGGATTTCTGTTTGCGCAACGTCGCTTTCATTTTCTTTCGATTTGCGACGCATTACAAAATGTCGCACAATGAAAATCAGATAATGTGGATTTTCACAGCCTAACAGTACGTTCAAGAAAAAGGGGAGCAAACAAATCAAAAATAGCACTGCCAAATTGAGTTAGCGATTGCCTAAAAAAGCAACAAAATAAAAGGGCAACCAACAAGAGCAAAGCTTTTAAGACTGTTAAACTGATGTCTCTCCAATTGCTATAACAACATATATATATATGTATATGTATATATATATATATATATATATATATATATATATATATATATATATATATATATATATCACATCATCTGATGATGAGGAAGAAGTAGATTGGGAAGAAGCAACAGGTGAAAATCTCTTATATTTTTAAATTTATCATTTTTTTAACAATGTTTGACTCTACGTATTGGAATCAATTTTATTGTATTGTGTTTTTTTTAATCCTTAAATGATCCAAAAAGGATTTTAAATATTGAAATTAAAGAATTCAATTAAGAAGCTATTTCACAACTTATGATAAATATAACCTAATTTAACAAAAATGTTTACTATACAAATGATCGACTGATCATTCCTATGACAGCCGTACACTGATAAAAATAATGTTCTAAAATCAAGATTTTGGTCTCAGAACTAAGAATTTTGGTCTAAAAAATGCGTCGAGAACTTAAAATTCTTAAGTCTAGAAAACACATCTTGAATTTAAGAACATTTCAAATAAGAATAAGTTTTTAATTTAAGACCAAACAGTCATTTTTTTAACAATGTTTGACTCTACGTATTGGAATCAATTTTATTGTATTGTGTTTTTTTTAATCCTTAAATGATCCAAAAAGGATTTTAAATATTGAAATTAAAGAATTCAATTAAGAAGCTATTTCACAACTTATGATAAATATAACCTAATTTAACAAAAATGTTTACTATACAAATGATCGACTGATCATTCCTATGACAGCCGTACACTGATAAAAATAATGTTCTAAAATCAAGATTTTGGTCTCAGAACTAAGAATTTTGGTCTAAAAAATGCGTCGAGAACTTAAAATTCTTAAGTCTAGAAAACACATCTTGAATTTAAGAACATTTCAAATAAGAATAAGTTTTTAATTTAAGACCAAACAGTCTTAAATTCTCAAACCAAAAATAAAAAAATAAGGCAGGTGTTTTAAGCTTTTAAATAATTTTTTTTGTAAATATTCCGATTATATGTTTTTTTCCTTGGCTAAAATGCGAGTTTCGACCCCTGTTACCAAATTGCAGCGGCGACTCTAACCAGAGTCTTCATATTAAATGTGACATATTTATATTTTTTTATCAATTGAAGATTTTTAATTCTTGATTTAAGAACTGCGAATTATTAGATTAATATTCTTAGTTTTATTAAATTGGTCTTAAAATGGTCTTATTTTAAGAACAAAATATTTAAGATGAATGTTCTTGATTTTAGTAGTCGGATTTTTTTCAGTGTATAATATAGTAATCCATCCAAGTTGGAATACTAATCTAACAAATGTCAAAAAAATAAGTAAATTACAAAATATATTAAATGAACTACTTAGATACATATATTTCTTTAATTTGTGATTATGTAAATAAATTATGAAATAAATTTTCAGATTAATTTGCATTTTTAGCATGATAAAAATAAAGCCGAATAGATTTTTAATAGGAATGAGAGCTCAATTGAGAGAGGACAACATACATATTACATATTTACATATGTGAAAAATTGAATGTTTGTTTATATACATAGCTAATTTGTAATATTTGTATTCTTTGATTTGTGTATGCAGATAAGTAGCTGTCAAATTGATTAATAACCAAGTAGTTAAGTAGTACTTAAGTTCGGTACAAGTACATAAGTATATCCGCAAACAATCCAACAAAATAATGACACCTAAGGTTAAGCACTCGCTTTAGTCTGGTCTTAGTTTGAATTGCTTTTTGGTCAGTCCTGTGAGATTTGCCTGAGAGTCAAATGTCAGTCGAGAGCAGCTCGGACAACAAGTCAAAGTGAGGGTGAAGTGGCATTTAAAGGAAATGAACAAAAATTTTCTCATTTCCTTTTGATAAGGCTGTTGCTGTCGCCTTTGGTCAGCCGCCAGACAGATTGAACTCTTCAATGTTAAATTCCCTCGAGTTTGCTGTGAATTTCATTTCGACTGCAACTTCACTTTAAGTTTTTCACGAATTATGCAAATGACGCGTTAAAGTATGCAACACTTTTTTTGTTACCTTGTTGAGGGGCAGTGCGTCATGTTGTCGCACTGTCAACAGCATCATTATTGTCATATTATTGCCATCTACACACAGAGAGAGAGAGAGAGAGAGATAGAGAGAGTGTGACCTTCCCACTCTCACATTTCTACTGTTCCCTCATCACTTTACAGTTGCTGTTGTGGTTAAAAAAGTTAAGCTTATATAGTGCAAAGTTTCCTAAGTACTTGGAATGAGCACGACGCTGACACTGATGATGATGATGATGATGATGATGATGATGATAATGACTACGACTACAGCTATGACTACACTGATAAAAAAAATTTTCTAAAATCAAGATTTGGGTCTCAGAACTACGAATTTTGGTCTAAAAAATGCGTTGATAGCGTAAAATTCTTAAATTTAGAAAACACATCTTGATTTCAAGAACATTTCAAATAAGAATAAGTTCTTATTTTTCGACCAAACAGTCTTAAATTTTCAAACCAAAAATAAAAAAATAAGGCAAGTTGCCTTTAAACTTTAAACTTATTTTTTTTTTTATTGATATTTATATTTTTTTTGGATTTATTTTTTTTTATAAATATTCCGATTATATGTTTTTCCTTGGTCAGAGCGGGTTTCGAACCCTCGACTTGATGATACCAAATTGAAGCGGGGACTCTAACCAGAGTGCCACGGTGTCATTATTGTCTTCATATTACATGTGACATATTTATATTTTCTTATCAACTTAAGATTTTTAATTCTTATATTGAGAACTGCGAATTTTTAGATTAATATTCTTGATTTTATTAATTTGGTCTTAAAATGGTCTTATTTTAAGAACAAAATATTTAAGATGAATGTTCTTGATTTTAGAAGTTGGTCTTTTTTTTCAGTGTATGACCATGATGATGATGATGTTGAGGAAAGAACGGCATCTCCCACTCTCTCTCCGCTAACTGTCAGGCTGTCATTCGCTCACCTTAACCGCGACATATTCTGTCTGCAGTTATGTAGTTAGTTGGTTGACTGTCATTCCCCACTCTCTCTCTATCTCTCTCCTTTCTCCTCTTGTCTGTCTCCTGCCTTCCGATGTGGTAAGTAGCAAAAAGTTGTCATGCAAAACATTCACCCAGTTAGAGTCCCCACTCCCCTCTCTCCCACCGTACAATCTCCATCTGTGACCCCATTGTTGTCGAAGTCATAGACCGACTACGGCTTTTGCCAGCCCACACGTACGTAATTGTTCGCAAAAACTTTGCGTTAAGAAAATTATGAAAGAATGTGCCTGAAAAACCTGATGGGTTGGCAAAACTTTTTTACATGAAAACTGTAGCCTGGCATCAGGCATCAGGCATCAGGCATCAGCAACCAGGTATCAACGTCTATATACTTATCAAATGAGCTCAACAATTACGCTTTCAGCACAATGCAAAAAGAGTCGTGTAAAAAACTTTGCCGTATTGCAAATTTAATAAAAACATTCTCCGTAATTATTCAATTCATGAAACCCGTTCGTACGACGAAATGCATTAACATTTAACTTCATTTAAATCTGTCCAATAAAGCACTTTATTACGGAATCCAAAATATAGTGCAATGATAAAAGAGGAAATAAAGAATTCTCATCTTGTTTATGCTTATTGTTAAGACAGAACAAATAAAATGTGATGAAAGTAGTGAAAACGAATCTCTTTGGAATTAATCTAGCTGAATCTTCAAGTAGTCAAGTCAGTTTTACTTAAAGATGTAGCTACAATAATAACAAAGAGATTGGTTTTCATTAATATTGGTCAGAAATGAGTATATTGGTTTTATGCAAATGTATGTAACGGGCCCTTGGAGACATTTTCGACTCCATCAAGTTTTAAAATCAGTTCTTAGATAAGTATGGGGATTATTCTACAAAAAATAATAAGATTATAAAATTGAAATTTAAAATTTTTGATTTTATCATGCATTTTTTATGCATGTATGCAGAATATTATTGATAAATTATGACATAAAATATGCGGATAAAATCTAACTAAAATAAAAATGTGCAGAACCTTGAAAATGCAAATATTGATGAGAAAAATCGTGCTTGAATCAAGTATTTTATGCTTGGCTTAAATAAATTAATAAATAAATAAATAAATAAATAAATAAATAAATAAATAAATAAATAAATAAATAAAAATCCAGGACTACCGTACTTCTGAGACCGCATTGATCTAATTTTATGCCAATTGTAAATTAAACTAAAAACCGCTCTTAAATTCTATGAAGCTACTCTGTGGACGAAATCAATCAAAAGTATTCGACAAGTATTCTCTGCAACTAAGCTCCACTTTGGTAAAGATTGCAATAGAATAGGAAAAGATTATCATAATTTTGATTTGAATAAAATTATAAAATTATGAATAAAATGGCAACGTAAAGTGGAGTTGATTCGAAACTCAATTGTTTCACTCAATTCAACGCCTCGAAGTGACGAGAGATTACGAATCCGATTCCGAATCCGAGGTTTTGACTTTCATATTGTAGCTCGCGGCTTAAGCACAAAGCCAGTGAAAAATTGTTGAAAAAGTAGCAATTTCCTTGATTGGCGCTCATCAGCGGAATGGGGAAAGGCATACAGACAGAGAGAGAGAGATAGAGACAGAGAGAGAGAGATAGAGAGAGAGATAGATAGCTGTAGAGTGCGTTGGAAATAAGTTGAGACAGCGACAGATTGAACAGCATTCGGTGCCGTTGCGTTTTGAGCTCTGATGCATTCAACTTGGGAGCTGGACTGGGAATATCAGCAGGATGAGAGAAGAGCAATGCGAAAGGAGAATGCGTAGAGGAGTGAGATTTGAATTGGTACTGGGATTGGGATTGGGAGTGGAAATTGGGCTTCTTCAGCTTCCACTTGCGCAAACATTTCCGGCGCCATTTCGCATCTTTTTTTTTGTTAGACTTTTATAAAATACAAAGATGTGTATATATGTATATATGTATGTATGTATACGTATATATGTTATATGTGTTCATTCATTGTTGTTGTTGTTTTGAGTGAGTGACTTGAATGCTTTGTTTTACTTTTACTTTTTACTTCGTTGTGCTTTTTGCTACATTTTTGTCTTAAATGATTGCCATAAAAAATAAGTGCACATTATTGTAACAGTGAGCTGCACACACAGTGAAAGAGAAAGAGAGAAAGAGAGAAAGGCACTGCAGTTATCCATACGCGTAGTGTAACAAATGATTTTCACAGCATTTTTGCTTTATGTTCTTTTTAGAGCATCTACGTGGCGCGAGTCGCGAGCCAGTCAGAACTCTTAAGTGATTTACATGGCTTACTTTACGGAAATGCAATAAAAGCAACCAACAACAACAACAACGACTACAATAAGCCCTACACTGATAAAAAAATTTTTGGTCTCAGAACTGAGAATTTCGGTCTAAATTTATAAAACACATCTTGATTTTAAGAACATTTTAAATAAGAATAAGTTACTATTTTTAGACCAAACAGTCTTAAATTCTCAAACCAAAAATAAAAAAATAAGACAGGTGTTTTTTTAAACTATAAACTTTTTTTTGCGTTATTTACACATTTTTTATTTATTTTTTATATAAATCTTCCGATTATATGTTTTTTCCTTGGTTAGAGCTGGTTTTCGATCCCTCGACTTGTTACCAAACTGAAGCGGCGACTCAAACCAGAGTGCCACGGTGCCATTATAATCTCTTTATTAAATATGACATATTTATATTTTCTTATCAATTTAAGATTTTCAATTCTTGATTTAAGAACTGCGAATTTTTACTTAAATATTCTTAGTAATTTGGTCTTAAAATGGTCTTATTTTAAGAACAAAATATTTAAGATAAATGTTCTTGATTTTAGAAGTTGGTCTTTTTTTTCAGTGTATGCCCTCCATGCTGAATAAAAGTCTGGAGTATGCTCATATTTTGGGCGCCTTTTAAGTTTTCGACTGGCTTTTTATTTATCATAATTTAATATACATTCATTTCATTTTTGCTATTTTTAAACACACTTCTCTTTCCCTTACAGTGGGCGTCACGTATTTTTAGACTAGAGTGAGCTTAAATATTTGCTGATGCGGCTTTAAAAGGTTCCCCACAACCAAATGTTCTTGGGAGCATTGGCACAGGATTCGTCTGTCTGGTTGTGCTTATGATTTGCCTTTATTGATTACGAGTATATCACAGCAGGGTTGCTCGGTGACAGCCCTCATTATCAGACATAGAAGAGCTTTCCTGTTATCGATTCGATTCGATTCGATTCATTTTGATTATGTCACTCAGTAGCAAAAAAAGGCACAAACGAAATGAAAAAGGGTAACGATTATTAATATTTTATTTTTTGTATGATAAAAAAAAACAATTGTTAATTAATTAAGTCTGAAAAGAAACTTAAAAAAATAATAAAAATCTTTTTTTTTTAACTACAAATAATTATTAATATTTATTTATGAAATAAAAGTCTTTAAATAACCATTAAAACTTATCTTTTTTTTTTTAATTTTTCTCATAACAGTTATGATCAGTGGTTTTAAGTCCTAATTAAGAATCTAAGTTCATCTAATACTTATAATAAAGGTAATGAATAAATACGCTTAGTTTAATTAAATTCAAGAGTTAATTCTTTAAATGTCTGATATTTAAAAGAAGAAAGTCAAATCGGAGCATTTAGTTCAATTAAGATTTAGTTTGTTCCGCACAAATGTTAATAGAGACCCAAAATTCGGCAGCAGGTAGCGAGTCCAATGAATACGAACTTATGACTGATAATTATCAGTTAATTCCACAATTTCTGGCACAATATCAAATGTGCAGACGAACGAGTTGTTGAGTCATTACAGCTTTTGAAATTTGGCCAAGAATGATTGGCTTCTGTCGCTCCGATTAGAGCATTTTTCGGACCATAGAAAGAGAGAGGGTGAGAGAGAGGGTGAGAGAGAGGGTGAGAGAGAGAGAGAGATGCAATGAGATGCAGTGTCTGGAGCTGCATTAGGGGCCAACTTAATGTGCCACATCATTGACTTTAGGTTAGCCATTGGCCTCTATATTGTGCCCAGCTGTGGCAGCATCAGCTTTTGGCATTAGTTGAACAACGGCAAGTCGGTAAATCGGTAAATCGTTGAATCGTTGAATCAGTTGAAGCTTTGTGCGAGTCACTCAATACCAATGAAGCCAGGGAAATGCCAGGCCCAGGCATTTGCCATGGCATTTTCCGGACTCGCTTTCAAGTCATTTTGCGGCTCTTCTACGAGATAAGAGTCCAGCAATTTGAGGGCTTTGTTTTCTCAGCATTAGAGGAACATTTCTCTCATTGCCATTTGTTAAGCGATTTTTGCCTTCAAGGTGCTTTAAAGTTCAGCAGCTCATTAAATATTTAAATGCACTTAAAATTACACTTTTTTATACATTGCAATTTGTATTGTGGGCACACACGGCGTATGAGTAATATTCCACATACGCACCGTTGCACATTTATTCACTAAAAATACAAGTTAAAAAGCTACACTCAAGATGCCTTAGGTATCCTAAGACTAATTTGCACATAGTTGATTGGGTTCGTCCGTCCCATGCAGATCGAAGTTACTTCCCATTATGAATTAACTCCTGTTGCTTTTCTACTAGATTTCAATAAACGTAGGGTAATGAAAAATCAGCCCCAATATTTAATTTAAATTTAAAGATTCCCGTAGACAGAAAAAGTGACAATCTATGTATAATAAATAAATGTTTGCTATCGAAATAATTCATCAAACAAAAATTGAATGAAATCCATTTATAATTTAATTTGCATTAGATAGTTTTTGTAGTATTTCTCTCATATCACAAATTAATTAAAAGCTGAAACACAGCAAAAAGGCAAACAAAAAAGCGATAATAATATATGCTTTATTTTCAACTTAGTTTGCATTTTCACGTGCAGTTGATAAGTGCCAATAACAGTGTCACACACACACACACACACACACACACACACATAACAATGTTTTTATTTATTAATAGACGTTGTAAAACCAAGAAATGGGATAAATTTTTTGCGTGGGCGGTCACACGTACTTAAAAGCAGCTTCAATGAACAGATACACATACACACACACCCACACCCACACACACAAACACAGATACACTTACACAGACACACAATCGCACACACACGAGCACAGAAATAACAACGCATAAAAATCATACAAATTTCAAGCATTGAAAACGTCAAAAACATACGCTAGAGTACCGTTAAATGTTAGAACACACACACACACACATCACATACACACAAATGCACAAATATCGAGAAACCTGCATATTTTCGAAAAATATAAAAGTAAATGTCTAAAGTGAGTTTTATGTTTGAATTTTTGGTAGCCGACATTAATATTGATTTCAGTGTAAATTCAAACAAATAAGTTGAATAAAAATATTTTTATTTCTAAGAGAATTCATAGTCTTTAATGTGATAAATAATAATGCAATTTAAATTCAAAATATTTACCTGTTATTTCTAGATTCATTTTCATTTAATTTTTTTGCATACGAAATTGCTAATAAAAATTAATGCGACTTATTTTGAAGTTCTTTAACTTTGACTTTGAAAGATTCGTTTACGTATACGTAATAAAATTTAAAAAGCATTGACATTTGCAAAGAAATTTGAGAATCCATATTTACTCAGCTATTTGTAATTTAGTTTAATAATGAAAATTTAATTGAAATTAAGTTAAATATAATGTAACTTAAACAAATAATGTAGGACTTATTATAAATTAGCTTTAATAAATTATAGGTGGGTATTACGTATAAACTACTCGAATATTTAAGTGCAATAAAAATTAAACCTATTAAAAATTATCTTTAACAAATTATAGGTGGGTATTACGTATTAACTACTCGTATATATTAAGAGCAATAAAAATTAAACCTATTAAAAATTAGTTTTAATAAATTATGGGTGGGTATTACGTATTAACTAATCGTATATTTAAGTGCAGTAAAAATTAAACCTATTAAAAATTTGCTTTAATAAATTATGGGTGGGTATTACGTATTAACTACTCGAATATTTAAGTGCAATAAAAATGAAATCAATAGTTATGCTATGTTTCAATATAATACTCTATCTCTCTCACTCTCGCCCCTCCGCTCTTTATCACTCTCGGTCTTAAAAGCAACCTCTCGTCTGTTATGTTATTAGTTCCCATGATTTCTACCTCTGTTTCCCAACATTTTATCGCTTTTGCCGAGTGTCACGCTGTCTACGTGGTTTGTGGTGTGCGTCTCCTGGCGGCTGCCTACGTGTGTGCATTAGTATTGGTATTGTCTATGTATGTGTGCGGGTGAGACAAATAGATAGAGAGAGAGAGAGAGAGAGAGAGTGAGCAGCGTGCGATCACGAAGCGCATAAATGGCGTTTGACACGTGACAAAAATTTTGAATTTTAATATCTTTCCCATTGTGTACGCTATGCTCCTCTATTTGTATCCCCCTCTCTCTCTCTCTCTTTATCTCTCTCGCTTTCTTTTCATGTGTATGTATGCTGGTTAAACTGAATTTCATTTGGTTATTCCTGCCGTTCCATTGTTTCTTGTCATACTTCGAGCAGCGTCTGTTTCCTGCTAATCGCACAAACACACACTCACACACACACACACACACACACACACACACACACACACACACACACACACACACTCATGGCACTTGTATATGTATACGTATGTTGCAACTAATATATACATATATAAGCAGAGAGACTAGTTTCGTGCTTTTCACATTTTTTTGTCGCATACATAAAGCAGAATTGGCCGAAAAATGGAACCTGCTTCGAAATTAACAATGCGAAATGCTCGAAATTTGTTTGCACTGCATGTGCAGCCATTTTGTTTAAATGATGCGACTGCCAATCAACCCCCATCCCCCAGCCCCGAGTCCCCTTCCCATTCCTGCGCCCTTTCAACGCGTCTATTAAATATTATGGCAATGCAAACGAATCAACAGCAGCAACAACAACCACAACAACAACAACAACAACCACAACAACAACAACAACCACAACAACAACAACCACAACAACAACACGATAGACAGCAACTTTTGGCATCAACACAATTTTGGTTTGGCAAATAAAAGTGAAAATGAAAATGAAACTATGCAAATAAATGAGAATGACAACGGCGGTAGGCAACATTCAAAATCACAATCACAATATACAATCACAACACACAGAGTCACACACTAGCCACAACAACAACAAACAATATAACAACAATTACCTTTGTATATTTTTTGTATATATTTGCCAATCAATTGACAAACCTGTGACTTGGAAAAATCAGAAATCCTCAGTGAAGCAATCGGCAATTGCCAATCGATCTCAAAGTCAACTTCCGTCGCGTATCAACTATTAATCTAAAAATCATAGTTCGTAATTTAAGAATACAAAATCTTAAATTGTTAAGGATATTGAAATATGTCATATTTTATATGAGACCAATAGTTGGATTACACAAGCTAGAGTCTCGAATCCCACTCTTGACAAGGACAACAAAAATATTATCGGAATATTTATAAAAAAAAAGCAAACCAAAAAAAAATGTATACATATCAAAATAAAAAAATTGTTTAATTAAAACACTTGCCTAACCTTTTTTATGTCTTTAGTATTTAAATCTTTTTGGTCTATAACTAAACACTTGGTCTTATTTGAAATGTTCTTAAAGTCAAGTATTTACGTTCTCGACGAATTATTTGGAACAAAAATCTTAGTTCTAAATCTAAATTTTTATCAGTGTATTTATTATTTCCCCCATTTACTTTCAAGTCTACTAAAGCTTTAATATTAATAAAAAATTATCGATGTGTTCCGGGTTTAGTGAGTTGAAATCCAAAAGGGAAAGGGAAAATCAAAGTATAAATAAGTAGATATAGTATTTATTTATTTGATTTCTTAAATATCTTTATTTTAAATTTTTATATTTTGTATACATAGATTTTTTATTTACATATGTACTTTATGTGAAATTGTCTAAAATCTGCCATCCTGTTTCCTAAAATGTGTGCCAATAAAAATTGAAGGGAAATGCTAGGAAGTAAATTTAACAATGAATGGCAACAACAAAAATTAACGCTAAAAGTGTCAAATGAAATGAAATGAAATGGGCAAGTGACAAATGCGAGTATAAACGCGAGTTGGCCGAGATACATAGCTACCTGGTAATACACCTGTCACGTGTAGGCCAAATAAAATTGAAATATTCAAGGCGTTCTCCGACGCGACAAGAGCATTAACTGCCAAGTGGTTTCCATTTTCCTGCTTTTCCTCCTCCGCTCAGGTTGCGAGGAGAACGATTGCGAGAGTTGTTTCAAGAGCGGGGTTAAGGAGAGAAGGAGGAAGGTCTCTATTGACATGTTAGGAGTTGACGCGACTTTAAATTTGGCAAGGCAACAAGGCGAGGAAAAAAGGAGAAGGAGGAGGAGAAAAACTGAACTGGCGGTGCATATTTAAAAATGTCTAAGTGGAGCATCTGTTGCCGTTGTTTTTATATAGAGAGAGGGAAAGCAGAGAGAAAGAGAGAAAGAGCGAAAGAGAGAGGTAGAGACTTATTCGTGCGCTAACTGATTAAAGTTAATATGCACTCATATTGGATTATGAGTGCCGTCAAATGGGCCTGGCCAAGGGACAGGAATGAGGGTGAAAACTGAAACTGGGCCGACAATCTAAGGCACTCAACTTGAAAGCCAAAGAAATAGACCCAGTGTTAATGTTGTTGTTGTAGGAAATGTTGTTGTGGTTGGTGCCATAATAGACATGGCTTAATAGGACACAGTCAAGAAGTGAAATCAAGTCAACTCCCCATCTAAATCTGGCTGCCACTCAGCCAGAAAACGTCAACAACTTGAACGCGAAGTACATCAAACGATATGAGACACACAGAAATACAGAGAGAGAAAGAGAGAGAGAAAGAAAGAGAGAGAGTCACATGTGTTGTTGGTCCAAAAGTAATATATATATTCACATAAACAAGTGGCATATTTTGAGCCATGTTTTAAAGCGCGATAAGAAAGAAGCCCAGCGCAACGTCATCGACTAAGTGTGAAAAATTAACTGCTCTCGAAGGCGACACCGTCGTTTCTTCGCGTCCTGTTGTTGCCTCATGCCACAAGCGTCAACACACAATGTGGCAGGATGACAGACGAGTAGGGGAGTGGGGTGAGTGGGGGGGATGTCGGGGGTGCGACACGTGTGCGTCATTAGGAATAATACTTGAGGATACTTTGGACATTGGCAGCTCAGCTTTTTTCAGTTAAAATTATACATTCCACGAAATCTTGCATAACCGATTCGAAACCGGTTAAATTGTTGACTATTACTTTATTATAAAATTGAGTTAAGGATTTAAAAAGAACCAGGGACCGCAAATAAGACTTGTTTTTATTATAAAAATTACTTATAACCATTATTTATAAATTTTTTAAATAAAAATCAAAAATAATAATTAAATTTCAATTTTTATTTAAAAATCATATATTTTCAATCAAAAATAAACGTTCTTTAATGACGTGTGATGTATCATTTGATAAGCCACGCATCATGAATGTTTTAAGATTTTGGCAATAAACTACTTGGTTGAAAATATATTCACATTCAATTTTTATTTTGAATTAAAAAAAAAAATTATTTTTTAATTTTTTTATAATAATTTTTATTTTGTAATTTTTATTTTAAAAGTCATAATCGTTACGGTCCCTGAAAAGAACAAAGGGTAAGACTATTTATTCTAATCCATGAAAAGTAGAGACTTGACAGAAATTTAATTTATTTAAATTTCTAAACTTTAATAATTTACATTTTAAAAAAAATGTAAATAAGATAAATATTTATATCAAATACCACAAGATTGTTCAACTTTTCTAGAATAATTGATTTTAGATAGTATTGAAATCATTTAAAACGACAAAAATATGTATATCCATTTCTAGGACAATCATGAATTTAAATAATTATGAAATTTAATACATTTAATTGCATTTTTACGTAGAAACATGAGCTGAGTACTTTCAAAATTCTTTAGAACTGCCTGAACTGATGGAACAACCCTCGCAAATGTGAGAGAAGCACTTGGCAGTTGCAGCTACGTTTTAATAGCATATTTTTATTGACATTAAAGGTGTTCTAGGCCAAGTTGCTACTTTTCTCTTAAAGCTAAATTTGTCTCTTATATTTCAACTTTACTTTTATCGCCGACTCATTAGCATCGCGATAAATCTTATTGTTCCGGTCATTAAATGCATCGATATCAGTTGGTAATTTACAGAGCCAAGCTAACCAAAATTGGCAGCACTTAGTTGGTCCTTAAAGCACAAGAAATTTGATGATGGTTCCTCAAAGCTGGGTAATATTATATTTTGTTATCTATTGGATTTTTATGATACGCAGCACGGGCGGCACTGAAAGGTAAAATAAATAAAAACTTAAGAGCTGGAACTGGAACTGGAACTAGAGATGGGGTCTACTCATTATCCTATCCGTACTCACTCAAACGTATGACGATAACCATGACTCCAAAGAGAATGAAAGTGTTTCTCACATCCTTAATCCGGCGCTTGACTTCATTCTCATTCTCCGACAGAGGCAGGCGAATCATATCGTCTAAATTTATGGTTTCTTAAACAAATCGAATTTGTAAGAATATATATATTTTCTTTTTTAATTGTTTAGCCGCAGCCTGTAGTAGTTTTTAATTCGTAATGAACACGTTAAGTTCGTCAGACTCCGAATCTGTCAATCAAATTTACAAATACATATGTTGGCCCACTTCGATTGATGTCCCCCAGGAACTACATAAGTTAATAAGATTAAAGCCACTTAATACGAAGTATTATGCTCGAAAAAGTTCATATTTATCATATTTCGCTAGATATAAAATCGATAAGTAACATTGTGGCGTTATAACGTTATAATCAGGGATTAAAACCGAATCGAATATCGGTTTCAGTTACGGTTTCGGTTATGCTCATTATAAGTTGATCCTAAATAAATTTGGTTAATTTGGTTCGAAAATTTCGACTATTTTGATTTTACTGATTTTTAATAAGTTCGAACTGCCATAACTTTGTCAAAACTCAATCAATTTCCATGCGCAATGTAAATTTGATCACGATTTTATCTCTAAATTAGTTCTGCATTTAAATTTTGTTCATTTTGAAATTTTGAAATTTTTCGAATTTTTAGAAATTTTACAGTGTTACCCCTTATAATTTTTCGAAAAATATCAAAATTTTCGAACTTTTAAAATGAACAAAAATTAAATGCAGAACGAATTTAGAGGTAAAATCATGCTCAAATTTACATTGCGCATGGAAATTGATTGAGTTTTGACAAAGTTATGGCAGTTCGAACTTATTTAAAATCAGTAAAATCAAAATAATTTAAATGTTCAAACCAAATTAACCAAATTTATTTAAGATCAAATTATAATAAAATCGACATTACACTATACCATTCAAGTAACCAGATAACATTATTTTCCAGGCTAAAAAGAGCATTAAGTCTTTTTTCATGTAAAATTGATTGACTTTTGACAAAGTTATGGTAGTCTGAAGTTATTAAAATTGCTCTGTACCTACGACGGCCAGAACCGAAATTAACCCTTATAAATGAATCGGTTAATAAACGGTTATTTTGGAGCGGAAAAAATTTTTTTCGGTTACGGTTTCAGTTACAGTTACAAATTTCAATCGGTTTTTATCGGTTAAAGGTTACGGTTTCGGCTAAGGTTTTAGTCCCTGATTATAACCATAGCTTGCTTTTAAACAGAAATATTTGGAATGTGATTCAAAAAATTCAGTAGATTTTTATACATTTGACTAATTTTAAGGAATTGCATATAAATAATCAAATTTTTTCAATTAGCCAATTAATATTTGTTGAAACTATTGAAAAGAGCGTCAAAGTGATTTAATTAATTGAATTATAATTTCTTATAAATATTTATGATACGCTGTAACTGTAAAGATCAGCCGAGGACATGAGTTTACTGAAATGAAAAAGATTGTGGAGAGAGAGAAAGCCGCTTAAAATTGCATAAGCTTTGGCCAAAACGTCTTAAAGGCTTTGTGGAAATATTTGATTAAGCAAGTTGAAGATCAATATTTGCTATTGTCAGCAGTGGCAGCAGATGGGATAAAGTAATTATTGATGTGGTTGATGTGGCTGGCATGCGCTTGTTTTAATTACAGAAACTTTTTGGCTTTGGGAAAAGGCAATCTTCCAAAAAAACTTTTTAACAAAGTAAAAGTCTAGTGACGAAAGTCTTTCCCTGCCCCAAAATTTCTGATATCCCATTTTGTGACGAACGATATTAAACTTAATATATAAATAATTATAAAATAAAAAGTTTGGCATTCGGAACATTGCGCATAAAGATCTTGATTCTTTATACCTAAAAATAATTTTAATGCGCAGTGCCGAATGCCAAACTTTTTATTTTATAATTATTTATATATTAAGTTTAATATCGTTCGTCACAAAATGGGATATCAGAAATTTTGGGGCAGGGAAAGACTTTCGTCACTAGACTTTTACTTTGTTAAAAAGTTTTTTTGGAAGATATCAGAAATTTTTGGAATTTTATATGATTCTGACAGTGTAATTTTGCTATAAAATTATCAAAATGCTTACTTCAAATAAAAAATAAATAGGGCAGCTATAAAATATATTATACCGATTTTAACCAATTTTGTTTAGGATGTATAAAACCAACCCAGATGCGTATGTTGACAGTGTGATCAAGATATCTAAAAAACAACAAAGTTTTTCATACTAAAACTTGATTTTATACCGATTGTTCATATGGCAGCTATATGATATAGTATACCGATTTGAACTAAATTTGGACATAATGTATAAGACCAACTTAAATGCATACTGTGTCAAATTGGTTCAGATATCTTGAGAAATATAAGAGATTTTCGTACTGAAACCTTATTTTGGACCGATCGTTCATATGGCAGCTATATGATATAGTGGACCG
>JAWNLU010001438.1:0-205264 GCA_035042165.1 Drosophila kuntzei
CCCTTAAATGAATGCCCAACTGTTAAGGTTATGATTTCTTAGATTAAGGTAAGCTTGTATCATAATATACTCTAGACATTGATCAGTAATCATTGTTAAAATCAGAAAATAGTTTAAGAAATCAGCTGAATCGATCAGCTCAGGAACTCGTTCTGGAAATCTATAAAACTATAACTACAGAAAACTCTCAATGAAAGATCAGCTGAATCGATCGGTTATATTTTATATACCTTTTTTTTATATTTGCTGGATCGCATTAACACCAGTTATATATTTCAATAAGTGATTCACAAGATTCAGGAAGATTTATTATGTAAAGATTTTACAAATCAGCAGGTTTGGTCTATTTGTTCTAATTGTGATTGAGTTTTGAGTAATTTAAGATCTCTTAGCAGTCAGATTATAAGATACTAGGGGGCTCCGCCCCTGCTCGCTTCGCTCGCGGAAATTAAAATTAATTATGTTAACCTCTAGTATGTGTTTGGTTGAAATATCTTAAGAAACAAAAAAGTTTTAGGGTTTTAAAGTTTTACTAAAGGTTAATTTGCATTCAATTGTTCCTATGACAGCTATTTGATAGAGTTATTCCACTTTAAACAAATTTGGTCATACATACAAGCTGTGAGTTTGTTTTGGATATCTTAAGAAACAAAAAAGTTTTTCACACTAAAGGTTAATTTGCACCCGATTATTCCTATGGCAGCTATATGATATAGAAATCCGACTTTGACCAAATTTGGTCAGGATGTTAGCGACAGTCCCAAATACACAATCTGTAAGTTTGTTTAAGATATCTTAAGAAACAAACAAGTTTTTTATACCAAGCAATTCCATGACCTCTGAGCTCATATTAAGGAAGTTGCAGGTGGAATTTCGCAAAACGCCGTCTTATTGCACGATGAAATTGTTTCATCTTTGTTGATGAAAATTTCAGCTTTTTACCATTAGACGTTTGGCCAACACGTTGATATGTCAGTGAGTCAGTCAGACAAAGAATTTTATATATGTATATAGATTATGTGCTTGGGTATTATTATTATACATGCTAACCGATAGCTGCCGATATATGAACACGTATTTGTATTAGCCCACATGAGAGATTTGTTACTGACTCACAAATATCTAACAATTTGAATTGGAATCACGTTTCACACGTTTACCACATCAAATTCTAAATTTTGTGTGTGTGTTTTGGAAAATGTTAATCAGCTACTCTAGTGGCAACTTTCAGCTACTTACCTGCCCCACGTTCCTCTCTCTCTCTCTCTTTCTATTGACCTCTCGCTCTATTGAAAAGAGAAAAGAGTTGTGTCTGCCACCAAAAACGCGAAACGTGTTTTACTTAATGTCCGGTACTTAAATAACAATGAGACACAACAACAAAGCTAAAGAAAAGTTTACAAATTTATATCGACAGTGGGAATGAGAAGGTCCGAGCCCAACAGAGGGGGGGGGGGTTTCTATATTGAAAACTTGCATCGCAATTGCAGAACTGAACTTATGTAAATTGGATGCTTGTGAAAAATGTTTTTCGCTTACGCAACACGACAAAATGACTGCAAAGAGCTGTCACAAAAAAGAAATTGAAATGAAATGAAAATGAAAAGAAAGATGAAAAAAAACAACATACCCGAACTGGGAACTGAAGTGTTGCCCCAGATCTCTTATGAAATGTTTGACTCGCTTCGCTTGGTTTGGCCGTGGCCCCTCGGACCCGTTTTTGGTTAACATTGGGTTACTGGTCTGGTCTGGGCTGATCTTTTATTAGCTCAGAGCCTTCCCACTCTACACTCTCCACTCGCCACTCTCTACAGCGGATTAATTTTGTAACTTTCTTATGAACTTTCTTGCCAATTAAGGGCTTCGACTGCCTTCTCCTCCCTAATCTTATATCTTTTTGAATGGTTGAATTAATATATACCCGGCCGATTATAGTTTCAACAAATTGTTGGGGTATTAGAAAACCATTCAGCTATAAAGCGCCTCGAAAATCAGAAAATCAGTCGTGTGTACAGGCCGCAGAGCGTTGAGCTCCTGGAAAACGAGAGCACCAATTGGGCATAGCTATGTACATAATTAGCTGGTCAGCTAATTGTGGAGTTACGCACAAGTGGGCAAGTCGAATAGACCGAGGAAAGCTCGAAGGTCGATTAAAGCAGAGAAACCCTGAGAATTACAGATTAGTGCGAAAACTCACAGGTCCGTTGTCTCTCTTCTTCAAGTTACAGTGATGGTTTAATTTTTGGGAAGATCATTCTTTAAGATTTGGAATAGAACTATAATTGTTTTCAAATATTCAATGTTAAGATTATTCTTTAGGTCCTTCTTTAAGATTGGAGGTTGAATTAGATAAGTTCTCAGACTTGTATTGTTGAGATCGATCTTTAGGATAGAAACTATAACTATACATATGTATTTAAGATTTGAAATGGGCAGAGCTTGCAAATAACAGTCGACCGTTTTTCTCCTTGCGGTTGGGTTGCGATTGAGCAGAACACTTCGTGTCTCTTCGTTTTTGTTTTCGGTTGAATGTTATCAGCTGAATCATTTGGGTTACGCTCTTTCAACAACCACTTTTAGCAACCGATTCCCCCAAACGGTCGCACTTTGTGACTCAGTAGATGAGAAAAAACATGAAATGCTCAGCGCAAACGGTCTTTACCCCTTAAATTTGCTTTTGGCAAAGCTATATTGATGTAGTGTTTTTGGTACTTCGCAGTACAAAAATTAAGCAAAGCAAAATTACGAGACTTGAGTCGTAAAAATTTGAGCGAAAATGAGTACACTGCTCGTGTCGAAACAACAATCGGTGCAGATCTCTAATACACGCATAAAAAAGCAAAAGAGTTTTATTTTCTTCGACCGCACCCAAAAAATAGGGGAAAAAAACGGTTGTTTGTTGTGAGAAGACCGATTAACTTATCTCGGTTTATCTCGGATGTTTTGGTCAAAGTGTTGGTAAACAAGAGTTATTTTCGGACAACCAAAAATGGTCGACTGTTATTTGCAAGCTCTGGAAATGGGACTAAAAATATAATTTTTTAAGATTTGAAGTAGGACTAGATCACTTCATCCTTTAAGAATGAGACTGAAACTCATCATATTCTGTGTTCTGTAAAACTCACAAATTCTTTGAGTCAAAGTGTCTTCCCGAGAAATTTCTTCTTTATGATTATTTTGCTGGCTTTGCAGATAATAATAATTAAACAATAATCTTGAACTTAAGCAGATTAAAAACGAGTGTTCAATTTCGAATAGTTCCCCGATTTCAAGCTAATCTCAACTTATGAGTTGCGCATCAGTTGTGATAAACCATGAAGGTTTGACGCATTCACTGAAAATAAATATCATAGCAAATTTTCCATTCTGCGTGTTATATTGCTAGTCGCCTTTTGCACACTTCGTGCTGCTTTCGTCACTAGCGCGGACTGCCGTCCGCAGTGATATCTTAATATCTAAAACTAAAAGATAAAAGTGATTTCATATCGTTAGCTTATTATATCTGTATCAATAAGAACTGGTCTAATATTATGAAGTAGTCTACAATTAACTTATGTAGATTAATACTTAAAACTTATAACGAAAGTTTCGTGCTTAGGTTTATTCAGAGAATAAATTTGAAGTGAAATCAATTCTGATCTTTACATTTTTGCATCCAGAACTTTGCTTCGGTTATGATTTCGCGTGACAGGTGGAGATTCCACATTAAAAGTGGAGAGATACTTAATGAATCATTTTGGCCTCCAAAATGATTAACAGAGTTTTCAACTTGGTTACTTCACAATGGAGAACCTTCAATTGTAAGACTTGAAATTGCTCAACTCGCAATGAATTTTGCATGTAATGACGTATGAGAACGATGAAACGTGTTTTTTCGCCACATGATCTGATAAAATTGTACGTACATACATGTGTACATGAAGGTACATATAGACGGAGAGACATAAACAGATTGTACACCTACGGTGAATATAAGGCCCATTGTCAGATCTATACATAGGTACATCCGTGTGTTATTAAGACGAAAGATGACCGGATGATGATCGACAGTCAACAATAATAATAAAACAACAACAACAATTGTGTATAAGCTAGTTGAAAACATAAGCAAAATCTTTTGTTAAGACGCCCACATGCGGAACTGGTTCTCTTGGGATATGTGAGGTTTTAAGATACCCGCGGGTCGTTGATAAATAAAGCAGGTGACAATGATATGAATTTTATTATGTCTCCCTCTCTCACTCTGTATCTCTTTATAGATATTATGTTTAATTTTTGGACAATTTGAACTCGGTAGCTAAACAAGTTTTATTTTTTCTTGCTTTCCCTTAGTCCTTTGCCGCCAAACACTCGGATGCAGATTCGCTTCTGCACAATTTGAATAATAAATACTATTATTATACGAGAACCCGTGGATTATTCAGGATATGCTATCCCAAGGAGCGTCCGCCGGCATCATCAGGTAAGCTAACGAGTATTAATCAAAGGTCGCAAATAATAGTCACTAAATATTTGAAATCGACTCGCATTTTTTTTCGGTTGGCTTCTATTATCTGTTTACGAATTTGTGCTCAGATAAACAAAAAAATCAAAAGGGTATCTGAGCAGTAACAACTGAGAATAACACTTTTGTACAAGCTCACAAAAAAGTGACTGTAAAGAAGTAAGTGGAATAGTATGTGGTTTGTATAATATGTTACAGCAGTGGCCATAAATATTTTGACAAAATTATAAGTTAAATTTTCTCTTAATTTGAACTTACAAACTTTCGTTTGAATGATACAAAACTTTCCTTAACCCATTAAGTACCCATTGAAAATTTTGAATTTATGTTAAATAAAAAACACACTTTTTTTTTTAGTTTTTTCCTCGGGCTAAAACAAAAAATGTTTCTGCAAATTATTTTAATAGTGACTGCAATAAAAAAAATTCTAAAATCTTGTCACTTATATTTTTTATGATTTTTTGGAAATTACTAAAAATTACTATTTTAGCCACTTTTTCCTTCTTTTCATACAAAATTTTTCCGATGTCATCCCAAAAAAATCATAAACATTATAAGCAAAGAGATTTTTGAAAATTTTTTTTGCTGTCGCTATTAAAATTGTTTGCAGAAACTTGTTTAAGCCCGAGGAAAAAATTTCAAAAAAGAAGATTTTCACAAAACTTCTAAATTTTCGAGTGGTAATTAATGGGTTAAGGAAAGTTTTGTATCATTCAAACGGAATTTAAATGAGGTTTCCATTGATACCAAAATGTACATGAAGTTAGTTCAAATTTTGAGAAAATTTAACTCATAGTTTTGTCAAAATATTTATGGTCACCGTTGTACATTATAGTCAATGATAGTTGGCAAAAATAACTGAACAATTATTATTCATAAGAATGTGTTAATTTCTAATTTTGAGTTGAGGTTAACAACAAAATTCATAGAAAACAGTGTCTGCTTGAACAATGACAGCGGAAAAAAGGAAACAATAGAAAGTTACATTTCGTACTGTTTAATCTATGTGTGCAAAAATAAATGTTATTTGACAGGCAACATTGAAGAGTTGAGTGATTTTTGCGACCTGTAGTGTTAATGAATTTTTTAATAATTAACTAATTAAATCGTTAATTTGAAACAGTTCCCACGTATTTGTCGCCGATTGAGACGCACTGTTCGAACATTGACTATTTTCCACAAGTGGAGGATGATAAGATTTCCAATGAGGATGCAACATCGAGATTGCATTTGGCACGATCCTGCATTGCGCTGTTCATCATTAGCTTTGTGACCATCTTTTGTGCATTCTGGACGGGACTCTCCGGCTGCTGGAAGCGTTCATCAGGCGCCATAACAGCCACATCGATACTCCTTCTGGTCACTTGTCTTCTGGCCGCTGGCGCCATGGGACTCTGGCATACGGTTGAGTTCTTTGAGAAGGAGAAAGTCGTTGGCGAGGATTACTTCCAGCAGTGGAATACGGTTCGTTAGCTCATCCTGACAATCGGAGTTTACATTCTAAAATAATCTCCCTGACTCTCTCCACACTGACACATTACAGGTGCTGCGTGACAACACAAAGATCGTCTATGATTGGTCATACATTGTGGCCTGGACAGGCATTGGCACCTGTCTTCTGGCTGCCATTTTGTTATCCGGCGCTGCCGTCTGCCTGCGCAATGAGCGCGAAAAGGAGGAGCAACTGAATCTGCAGTATTTGATGCCCGGTAAGAATCGGCAGCTGGCAGTAAAAAGCAGTTCAAGTTTGAAACGTACTAACTGCATTTCTCGAATTGCTTTTTTTTTTGCAGTTTATTCGCAAAAGCAGCCCCCGTATCCACCCTACGCCAACTATGCACAGCCGCAGATCTATCCGGGTCCCTACTATCATGGCTCACAATATGGACCGTATAATTATTAGAGAGTCAGTAGCGCGACCACGAACTGCAAAGCGAAAGAAGCGAAGAAAGCAGATTGAAAAAACCTTTAAAAGCAACATCGTTTAGAAATCACAAAAACAAAAAATATATACATACAATAAAAAATGAAAAATGACAAGAGCTATTGACATGTCGGGTTAGGTCGAACTTCGAATGTCTCCCAGTTTCAACTGCGCTGTCAACCTTAACTGTTAATGGCAAAGAATTAGCAAACATGAAACGGGCAAAGTATACATACATATGTATGTATATGCATGTATGTATATGTGTCGTAATCTAAGGCGAAACACACACGTGCATACATACATACACCCATACAACAATTAATTCTAATATCTATATATATTTTTTTTTACTTTACAATAAAAATATTTATAGTCTATATAGCGCTATATATTTTACAAATACTTATATACAAGGGCGTAGGCAGCTTTGCACGAAGGGGGGGCCCAAATCAATTTTTTTTTATAGTATATCACATACCTCAAATCTCAAGAGATTTCGAAAAGAATTGCTTTTGAAAAAAATCATTAAAAATTTTTGAAATTCTTTAATTTTTCCGTGCATATTTAGTCGACTGCTAGAAATTCATTTTCAATTTCAACCAAATTATTAAATTTCGGTTGGTTTCGATTTCTGTGGCACCCCTGATACTAGATAAATTCATTCAAAATTTATTTTATGCTGTTTTTTTAAGGTTTTTAAAATAATTTAATTTAATTCCATAAATTTAAAATTTGATCAAATCTCACTCCAATTTTTTTGGCATTTGAAAAATTGGTTGATTGGTTTCAGGAACACCTAATTTGGGTTGCTTTTAGAGATTTATGTAGAACACGTGAATATTCGCATTACAAAATATTAGCCTTCGTGGACTTTTCTCAAACTTATAAAAGTTACTATTTTGGTTTGAACTCAGAAATAAAATCATTATATGGGCATGTTCTACAAATTTTGTACAAAAGTACAAAAAATGATTGAATATTAATTTTTAATAGTAATAAAATGGCATAAGATTCATTTAAAATTTTAATATTTGAAATGCATTTTTGGAAATTGATTTTGATGTATCCGCAAATATGTCTGAAAATTTAAGCTTTTACTTTTCTGTATCTTTTATATACTTGAATACAACTCTGGATGGATTTTGGAAGTTAACAATTTTTTTAGCTGAGTCTAGGGGGGGCAACGGCCCCCCTGCCCTCCCCTGCCTACGCCCTTGCTTATATACATATCATATGTATGAATGTATGTTTTTATTGTAATTGTGGGTCTTGAGTCAAAATGCGTCAAAGTATTTGGTGCGCCAATTTCACATGCAGAATAAATGGAATGTACTTACACACAGCATGAGTAGCTGCCGAATATACATATAAGAGAGAACAATAAAGATTTAATTTATTAATGTAATGTATGTTATAATAATAATGTATCTAAGCATAATTTTTTGTATATGTTTATGAATGTAATGATTATGTCATTACAAATGCGCAGCAAGCGTCAGTTTGTCTTCCAAGTACATAATGTTAAGCGGTACTTTAATGAATAAAAGTTTCTTACGTTATAAAAATGAATTCATTTAAATTTCACTCTTATCGATATCACAAGATGATTTGGTTGAGTTTGTTGCTCAAAACACATCGATATTGCATTATATCGATGTGCGATAGTCAGCTATCATATACGATTATACGGTTTTGGTATTTAACCAATTGCCACATGTGGTCACACAGAATACCACCACAACTGGTCACACAGAAAATCGCGCAACTGGTCACATCAATTTCTGTAAAATCGTCACTCAAAAGCAAAAAAAAGTAAGAAGTAAAAAGCAGCAGAGAATATTTTGTGATAAAGTGAAAAAAGACGTGTGCGGTCAACTTGGCACAAATAACAACAAGAACAACAGCAACGACCAGAATATGTCAGGCAACGGTTTCGATGATCAACCATTTGGTGAGCCCAATCTGGATAATCCATTTGCGGTAAGCCTGACAACAAAATTTTGCTGATGAAAACCCGACACATATACACATGCACGCACACAAGTAAGCTTATATCTGTGCATGCAAGCATGTATGTGTGAATGATTGTAGGTGCAACGACGACACCACTTTATGCATATGTATTTCTGTGTGGTGTGTGTGCCGCCTTCACTGTTCAAGCTTTAGCTAATGGTTCAATTTTTCTTTGGCTTTTGTGATTAGGATCCCGCCATACAGCAGGCGACACGTATGTCCACCAATGTCTCCCTGGAGGATTACAATCCCTTTGAGGAGCAGGCAAAGCCGCAACTCCAAATAAACTCAACCAATACAGCGGCCGTTGTGCAGCCTCTATCACAGAACGTTCCGCCCCCACAACCGAGTTCATTAGGGGCTTCGGCGCCAAGCACCAGTATACAGATCACCTCGGAGGAGCTGCAGGTAAATCATTAATATGTCAAATGCAGAGCAGCTTTGTGGTTGGGCCTGGGCCTGAGCCTCGGCTTGTGCGTGTGCTCCAGTTAACAAGCGACCGACACGACTCGCATTACAAATATTTCTTTGCTGCATTGCTGCGGCTGCTGCAGTTGCTGATGCTGTTGACGCTGCCACAAAGACATGCTCTGTGTCTTATAGGTGTGGGTGTTTTTGTGTATGAGTGTCTATTGAATGACACCCACTCTCATTCTTAAGCTATGACAACTGGACTGAACTTTGAGGCTTTAATTATTTTTGTATTTGGTCTTACAGCGTCGCCAGGAGGAACTGGACCGCAAGGCTGCCGAGCTGGATCGACGTGAGCAACAGCTGCAGGGCGGCAATGTGCCACAGTTGAACAATTGGCCACCGTTGCCGGACAACTTTTGCTTGAAGCCGTGCTTTTATCAAGACTTTGAGGTCGAAATACCGCCCGAGTTTCAAAAAGCTGGTCAAGCATTTGTACTACATTTGGATGTGTAAGCATTTGGGAACAATTTGTTGCTATTCATTTATCGCAGTTCTATTGTTATATTGGGATTCCAGTCTTGATAAGGGCACCAAGTTAGTATTAGTCATAGCGGTCATTATCGTAAAGTTTTGTACATTTACGATTATTGCTTAAGATTCAATTGCAATAGTTGGTGGATTTATCAATGATTTACCTAATTATTTATGCATTTAAACTTAAACAAAACGCTAAGAAAATACTGTCTATCGTATATATTACACTGGAGTATTTATCTAAGCAATTAATATTACCTACAATTTGTATGTTGTCTTTGCAAATATATTTCTTTGTATATACATAGTTTCAGCTTTTAACATTGATTTATAACCTTCTCTTCTCTCTCTTTATGACAGTTTACACTATGACGTTGTGCGCCAATATCATCGGAGGTCTCATTTTGCTTTTTCATGAGGGAAATATTTCCAATCTGTTTTTGGCCATCTTCTACACTGTGCTCTTCACTCCTGCGTCATATGTGTGCTGGTAAGTTGAAAAATTCGTGCTCTCTCTTTCTCTCTGTCTCTTGCTCTCTGTCTCTGTCTCTGTCTCTCTGTCTCTTTCTCTCTCTTTCTCTCTTTTTCTTTCTCTCTCTCTCTTTCTCTCTCTGTATCTTTTTCAATCTTGTTGCTAAACTCACAAATCTCTATCTCTTTCTTGTTGATGTACATAGGTTCCGGCCAGCTTATAAGGCATTCCGCAACGATTCGAGCTTCAATTTTATGGTGTTCTTTTTCGTGTACTTTTTTCAAACAATCTACACGGTCGTCCAGGCCATTGGCTTTAAGCAGCTTGGCTACTGTGGCTTCATCACGGCCATCTCACAGTTCGAGAGCTCAGCTGCGGGAATTATTGTTGGCCTTTTGTTGCTGATCGTTGCATTCTGTTTCGCCATCACCGCTGGTGCCAATGTGCTGATGATTATGAAGATCCATACGATTTACCGCAGCACCGGTGCCAGCATGGATAAGGCTAAGGCTGAGTTTACCACAGAGTTTCTGCGCAATCAGCATGTCCAGGAAGCGGCCTCTTCTGCCGTCAGCTCGGCGGTGAATTCACAGTTTAACAATAGCAGATACTAAACAGCAAGCAGAAATAAAGAAATTAATCAATTAATCAATCAACCAACCAACCAACCAATCAAACAACCAAACAAAAGCACAGAATGCACAGTTAAGTATCCGGGAAGCCAAGTCCAAGTTGAGCCAAGTCAATAACTCATTAAATCAAACATTTCTTAAAAATAATGATGATGGTATTGCTAATAATCTACACACCCACATAAACACCTACTCATACATAAAAAAAAATTATATATATTTCTATATATATACGCTTAAAAGGGAACATTAAAGCATAACTAATAACTAATTGCTTTGTGCATAACAATTCCTAATAGGCCGTTGTCCTTATTACAATTAGATACTGTAATAATATATGATATGAACATACATATATATATATATATATATATATATATATATATATATATGTATATTATATATATATATATATATGTATATATATATATATATATATGTATATATATATATATATATATATATGTATATATATATATATATATATATGTATATAGAGAATTCTAGAGCTGATAACTGATGAAATTAATGTGCAAGAGAAATGGAAACACAAACTGATACATAAACTAAAATTGAAACTAGAATCTTAAAACCATACTTGAAACGCGGCGTACGTTGCCTTCGTAGACATTCTGGCCTAAAATTGCTGAAACGCAAATATTAAGCACTTAAACACAAGCAAAGTAAATAAAATATAAATTAATATAAATAGAAAATATGAAGAAAAGAAGCTTACAGATTTTATGTTTCGCAAAAGTGTCCTAAGAAATTACTAAGTTATGAATTTATAAAATGCTTTATTAACTTTATCAACCTGCATATGTGCCAGGGTAAAGCTGTAGATCGCGGATATCTGGAAAACTGGTCCCCATATCGATTCATGCTCGAGCGCAAAGTATAAAGTTTAATATAAAAAAAAACTATTTGTATGTATAATAAACATAATGATTATAATGCTGATGATGCAGATAAGGATTATGATAAATGCTGCTGATAATGATGTTTTCTAGTTCTTTAAGTAAAAACATTAAGATATGCATATACCATATACCACACACTATATACATCATACATACTTCTCTACATCTAAATGTATTTAAAGCATAAATTATACAAACTTTTATCTTTATATAGCAAAAGATTGCGCATAGTCTCCACATATGAGTTATTAGTATCATTGTTGTTGCTCCCCCCTTCCCGATCCCGTTTCTGGTCTCGTTCCCGTCACAATCCCAGTTCCCGCCCACATGTAATGTCGTGTCGTGTACTTTTTGTAATTGTAATTGTTATACATATATATACAAGCATATATATGAATACCAGCATACACATAAATATTACCGAGTAAATTGTGTTTCATCTTATTGTTTGTTACTTTGTTTATTTGCTTGCTTCTTGGAAGTTTCCATTATTTAAATCGAACGATAAATATTGTGTAGTTGAAAATTCATTATATTTAATGCAAATAAACATCAATATTTATAGACGTAACTTTATTCAAATTGGCAACTAGTTCTCATATATTTCTTACAGGTTCAGTCTATCAACGGTTAAACCCATTGTGCGTTTGACTTACGATCAGATTTGTTGATGGTATTCACAAAAATATTATTTCTCTGTTGATCGAAATCGTCAAGTTCTCGTAACATATAAAGTGCTCTTTCATTATAGAATATTTACATATATACAATCCGCACACTAATTTCCATTTTGGACGGATTGTGAGAAAAATCAACTTTTAGGTGGAAAATTGTTAAACAAGTTGTAAATTCAACCTATTTTTCTTCATTCAATCAGTTTGCATGTCAATATCAAAGTTCTGTAGGAAAAGTTGCATATCATTGTATGTTCAGTCGTGGACAGCTAAATAGCACTAGCCTAGACAGTTTTTTGTTCGATAGCACTAGGTAACAGACACATTCATACATACAATATGCACATTAGGGTGCATCAATTTTTTTCATAAAAAATGATTACCTAAATTCGTATTCTACGGTCAATTCGAAGATATTTTTAAACCAAGAATCTATAGTTCTAAAATAAATTCATGGTCCGCTCTTTATAAGAAATGTATTATTTTTATATGTTATACATATATATTATTAGCATTTCATTAGTGTTTTTGATCCGATTCTGGCCGGATTGGTATCAATACTCTTGTTAGGACCAGGACTCTTAAACTTTCATAGAATCAAAGGACCAAATTTTCTTTTCGTCCTTTTTAGGACGATTTCGAAAATCGATACTAACAAGATAGATATACAAAAATTCTTTAGAATCAGCGCTATATTTTGCCCAAAGGAAATTTTGTTTGTCATTGAGAAATCAGTATTTTTTATTTGTTCAAAATATGGAAGTTGCTCTCTTCGAATTGATTTTTTTTTTCTGTATGATGAGCATTCGAAAAAACACGATACGCAGCTTAGAGGCTTACCTTGGAACCACGTTTTGTCTGGATTTTGACCAAAGACGCACTGTGGGACATTATGGCGAAAAAGCGTGGCAAAAATCATTTTTTCGATGGAAACGGTTGTAAAAGTAGTATTTACATGCATTTAAAGATTACGAAGCCACAAATAATTTTTAAATCAGGTAAAAATTTTGAACGCAACTCAAAATCGACCCATTTTTCAGTGCGCCCACAAATGTACAAATTTTACAAAAAATACAAATTCTAAATCTGAATTATAGATGAGTTATGCGACCTATCTTTACGTTTTGTTTCATCTGAAAAGTATAATGAAATACCGAACAAATTAGTTTCTTTACCTGTTTACTTTTTATATCAGCAATGTTTATAAAAGCACAATGTTTATAAAAGCACTAATTTTGATGGAAGAACTTCTTTGGACTCCATACCACTACTACAGGACGCTTTGATAATCAATTCTCTTACGAATTTACTCCTTTTATGCATCTAGACGCGCCAACGCGTCCAAGAAACAACCAAATTTTTTCATACGAAATGTTAATATTAATAGTTTCTATGACATCGTTATGATATAGTCGTCCGATTTTTTATCAAATCTGGTCAGGATATACAAAACCACATTAAAAACAATATCTGCGAACTTGATAAAGATTTCTTAAGCAACAACAGAAAATTTCATACTAAATGTTGATTTTAAACCAATAGGTTATATGACAGCCATATGATATAGGGATCCGATTCTGACGATTGCTACATATGTCTGTCTACAATAAAAATATGGTTTTTTACCTGTTTTCATTAACTTTACTCAAAAACTCAAGCTCCAGGGTACATACATAGAAACAGTACAATTTACAGTAAGTTTTCAAAATACCAACTAATAGAACTTGGGAATACCAAACATGAAGAATTATGCTTTTTATAAAGAAAATTGATTAAAAATGTATAATTAAGATTGAAAAGGTAAATTAAATGATATTTATACTCGTAAAATTTGTACTGAAAATATTTTTAAACTTTGAGCCTAAAGCTTAAATCATCCTGTAGCTGGATCACCCTGCATATTAACTTATTTAAAAACCTTTGAAGTTTTCTATCAAATGCCTTTTAAAATATCTTCGGTTTTATCTTTTTTAAAATATATTTACTGGTTAAAAAGATATGATTTTTCCAACGCAAAATGAGAAATGGCCCCACACTGCAACGTTTAGAAAGTATTAAAAGTTACTACAGAAAATCTGAGTCGGTGGTCGCAACTTTAAGAGCGCTTATCATCTTCAGCGATGAAGCTCATTTCTGGCTCATTGGCTTTGTAAATAAGCAAAATATGCGTTATTGATCAGCAACAAAACCACACGTGCTTTTTGAGACACCGTTGTTTTTTGAGACAAGTTACTGTTTGGTGCGGTTACCATGCCGGAGGTGTGATTGAGCCGTATTTTTTTCGTATTTGGGTCCAAAGAATCGACCGCTGTAAACAGTCTCGTGGTGGTCATATGACCGAAATCGAATTTCATTCATTAAATGTAATGCTTAGCAATCCACCCACAATAAATTTGAACTCAATATCTTAAATATTTCTGTGTTTTATTGATAGATAAAATTATTATGTCCATAATGGAGAAACCTATATTACAATAAGCAGCTTAAAACTTTGTTAATATTTGCTGTTGTTTTTTTTTTTTTATTAACCCTTTCGACCCCGACTTTTTCCCTGTGGTGTGAAAAATTTTTTTTTTGCTCTTAATTATTTTGTATAAATTAAGAGTGTTTTTATTAGACTAAACAAATTAGTTGGCCCCCCTTCAACAAACTATGTCTACGCCCATGGATTGTCCCATTGTGAGACTCGTGAAAAATAGACGCTGTAATTATTATAAGTCGGCTTTCCGCAATAGTCAGCAGACTGTTCATTTGATCTTTTAGTTCAAATTAAGGATATATATTGTCGGCTTCTTTAATTGTTTTTCTAAGTCCTGAGCCTAATCAATCGTACCAATCGGACCAAAAACAATAAAGTTATGCTAATAATATAAAATAATAAATTTTCAACTCAAAAAGCGCGGACCAGCAATTTATTTTGAGACAACATACGCTTTCTTGGTGAAAACATCTTAAAATTGACCGTAGGTTACGAATAAAGATTACCATTTTGAAATATTTTTGGGACCATACGAATCGATGTACCTTAAACATATAGAGCCTAAGATGACAACAGAGTACTTTAAACATTTTTCTGTGGTAAAACTTTGTTTTCACTGCGGACGGCAGTCCGCGCTAGTGACGAAAGCAGCACGGAGTGTGCAAAAGGCGACTAGCAATATATAAGCGAAGAATGGAAAATTTGCTATGACTGTCCGATCGGATTGAGTTATATACCGATCGAAAGGTATGACTTTACCTAACAAAAGTGCATACTAAGACTTTTGGTAACTCACCTGCTTCATGAGATAAGTGGGAGAGCGAAAATTTTTATGATTGCAGCTAGTGGGGCCGTTGGAGCCTTTTGGTTAAATTTTATAATTTTTAAAAATTTTTATTAAAAATACGCGTCGAATGATACCTTAATCATTCCAATCCGACTTTTGGTTCAAAAGATATATTAATTTGAAATTTTTAAGGGCCTTCTCAAAATGAGATGAAAAGTTTGTTTGTCTATTTGTCTGTTTGTTTGGATCAAAGCGCTGAAAAAGCTTAGATTTTTTGATGATGAATTGTTTCTTATCAGAAATCTAGAAATGTTTGTTTTACGACTTTAGCGGGAAATAGCTAGTTTAGCGGTAAATAGCTAAAACGTGATAAATTTGAACAGCAATAGTTTCCAATCCAAAGAAGCTACAGATGTGTTCTATATGTCGTTAGAAAGGTATTTTTGAGGGCTTCTAGACGTGCCTTGAATACTTTTTAGCAAAGTGCTCAGGTAAAATGCTACAGGTGAAAAAAGGATTTTTAGCTTAAACTTTGGCGATTTATTAGAAAACGGTTCCGACGATTTATTAAATTTCAATATGTTGTAACACGTAAAATTTCGCGTCTTTTGATATATGACACATGTCTCTCAGCCACAAGGTGTGGAAGATATGGCCGGTTAACTGAATATATACATTTTACTATTTAATATACATATGTATGGTACTTATTAAAAAATCAAGCTTTGGTACGAAAAACTTTTTTGTTTTTCAAGGTTTCTCAACCAATTTGACAGAGTATGCATTTAAGTTGGTCTTATACATTATGTCCAAATTAAGTTCAAATCGGTCCACTATATCATATAGCTGCCATATGAACGATCGGTCCAAAATAAGGTTTCAATACGAAAATCTTTTATATTTCTCAAGATATCTGAACCAATTTGACACAGTATGCATTTAAGTTGGTCTTATACATTATGTACAAATTTAGTTCAAATCGGTATACTATATCATATAGCTGCCATATGAACAATCGGTATAAAATCAAGTTTTAGTATGAAAAACTTTGTTGTTTTTTTAGATATCTTGATCACACTGTCAACAAACGCATCTGGGTTGGTTTTATACATCCTGACCAAAATTGGTTAAAATCGGTTTACTATATTATATAGCCGCCCTATTTATTTTTTATTTGAAGTAAGCATTTTGATAATTTTATAGCAAAATTACACTGGCAGAACCATATAAAATTCCAAAAAATTTCTCTGAAAAATTCTAAAAATTCCACATTTATAATATTTTTTGTATCTTCCAAAAAAAAACTTTTTAACAAAGTAAAAGTCTAGTGACGAAAGTCTATCCCATTTTGTGACGAACGATATTAAACTTAATATATAAATAATTATAAAATAAAAAGTTTGGCATTCGGCACTGCGCATTAAAATTATTTTTAGGTACACAGAATCAAGATTTTTATGCGCAATGTTCCGAATGCCAAACTTTTTATTTTATAATTATTTATATATTAAGTTTAATATCGTTCGTCACAAAATGAGATATCAGAAATTTTAGGTCAGGTAAAGACTTTCGTCACTAGACTTTTACTTTGTTAAAAAGTTTTTTTTTTGGAAGATACAAAAAATATTATAAATGTGGAATTTTTAGAATTTTTCAGAGAAATCGAGAATGCCATATCCGATTTTAATCGTAATCGCACGATTAAGCATAATTTTCGTGATTTAACAAAAGATAACTGTAGTTTAGCGGGAAATAGCTAAAACCCGATTATTTTGAAACACCCATAGTTTCCAATCCAAAGAAGCTACACATGTGTTCTATATGTCGTTAGAAAGGTAGGGCTTTTGAGGGCTTTTAGACGTACCTTGAATATTTGCTTGCAAAGTGCTCAGGTAAAATGTTACAGATGAAAAAAGCTTTTTTAGCTGACATTTTGGCGATTTATTAGAAAACGGCTCCATCGATTTTAATTTAATTGGCCAACTAATGCCAATTTAATGCCAAACTTTTTTTTTAATAATTTTTGTATTAAATTTAGAATCGTTCGTCACAAAATGGGATATCAGAAATTTTTGGGGCAGGAAAACCCTTTCGTCACTAGACTTTTACTTTGTAAAGAAGTTTTTTTTGAAGATACAATATACTCGAGTGGCACTCAAGTTCGACTGTCCGATCAGATCGAGTTATATACCGATCTAAATGTATAGTCTTGACTAACAAAATTGCATACACAATGTATGTATTGCAATGTGTGTAATTGCAAATACAATGTGTATTGTAAAGTTGTATTGGTATTATCAAAACAAAAAAAAATCTTTTTAACTAAAAAAACTTTAATGCGCCGTGTCGAATGGTAAACATTTTTTTCTACAATAATTCATATAAACAGAACTTTTGGAGCACGGAAAGGCTTTTGTCACTAGACTTGTACTTTCTAAAGAAGTTTATATGAAATGGAAATCCTTATTTGTATGCGAGTGCGAAATTAAATCAAAGTCAAATGATTTTGCTACTAGCTAATCATATACCGTTCTCTCTTATTTCAAATTGTTTTTGGAAAAAATAAACTAATATAAAATGAGTTGCACACCTGGTAGGTGTGAATCTGTGTGTGGCTGGGTGTGTATATATATGTATGTGAAGCTCTTTTGAGTAAGAGAGCAAGAGATTTGAAATCTCTAAATTCTGGCACTTGTCATGACTGCAGGTTGTGTGACAGGCTGCTTGCAATGGGTAGTGTTGGTTGCCTTGGCAAAAATTGCGCATACGCCACGTTGAACGATTGTTTGTTGCAGTCGTAGGAACAGGGCATCTATGAATAGAATGCTCGAATGGTTGCATATGAACTCATGGATGGATGGATGGATGGATGCGGCATATGTAATTGTTGAGCAAATATGCTCAAGTGCGGGTTGCTGTTAGCGACAAATCCTTTTTGGATCCCCCCATACACTTGAGCCAAATGATTGTGCCACGGGGTCACGTGTTGCAGGTGGGTCAACCAGATAGCAGGTGGAAGGTGGCATGTGGCATTTGATGGGCGACTGGTGAAAGTCAACTTGCCGCACTAATTGCTGACGACGAATTGCTATTGATTGCATTTTCACGATGCGTGCAAAGGACCTAGCATGGCCAGACAGTAGGACCTTTAAGGCAAAGTCACAACGAGCATCGAATCCACACATATCGATTTAATGTCCAACTAAGCTCAAGCCGTTGCCAAGAATAGCCATCCTTTTAGGCTCAAATTAATTGCCTTCTAAAACAGTTGCAGTTGCAATTAAACATGTCGACAAATCTCATGCGGTTGCACCTTTCCACAGTAAATACTGCACACTCCTTAACAGAATATTTTAGGTAATATAAAAATATATACATATATCACTACGGACGGCAGTCCGCGCTAGAGATGAAAACGTCACAAAGGGTGTGAAAGGCGATTAGCAATATATACATGAAGAATGGAAAACTTCGAGCTACCGATACCGAACGAAAGGTATGAATGGAAGTGCGTACTAAGTCTTTTGGTAGGAGGGGGCAAAATTTAAACGATTGCAACAAATGGGGACGTTGGAGCCATTTGGTTAAATTTTATACATTTTAAAAATTCTTATCAAAAATACGCGAACGGTACCCCGATCATTCCAATCCAACATTTAGCTCAAAAGATAATTAAATTTGAAATTTTTAGTGGCCTTTCCAAAATAAGTAAGATGAATAATTTGTTTGTCTGTCGGTTTGTTTGTTGGGATCAAAGCGCTAAAAAAGGTTAGATTTTATGAATTATTTCTTTTTGTTCTATGAATTTTTTAAAAAATCACTAGCTTAGCGGGAAATAGTTAAAACCCGATAAATTTGAAGCACCCGTAGTTTTCAAAGAAGCTGCAGATGAATTTGTTATGTCGTTAAAACGTTTAGGCGTACAATTTTTTTTTTGCAAAGTGCTCAGGTAAAATGCTACAGGGGAAAAAGGTTTTTTAGATTATATTTCGGCAATTTAATAGAAAATGGCACAAACGATTTGTGTTGTAATATTTATCTTTCAGCCAAATGGTTTGGAAGATATAACCTGTTAACTAAATATCTTTACAAAGTAAAAGTCTAGTGACGAAACCAAGACCCGAAATTTTTGATATTCAATTTAGTGACGAACGCATAAAAGTTATTTCGTGACCTTTTTGCGCAATGTGCCGAATGCCGACCGTTTTCTTTTTTTTAATAGCACTGTGATGGTTAAAAAAAAAAAATGATGTGACCAAACTCAACGGTTTCCCCCTATTTCGGGTCCTAGGAATCGAACTGCATCATTACTTTTTTGAGTTACAACGATGGTTTCATACAAAATTTTTGTTTTATGAACAAGCCAAGCTTCTTCCATGCTTACTTACACTTACTAGACATATGTACATATACGCTGCCGCGTCGCCGACGCCGATTTGTGGCTTTTCTGACGCGGTAAATAACGGCGCGGCGGCAGCGTCATAACTTTTTATAAAATTTAAAAATAAATAAAAATGTTGAAATCAGGGTTTAGAACCGAAACTAATATCGGTTTAAGTTACGGTTCCGGCTATGCTCGCTTTAGAGTTTTCCGTTATCGGTTACGCAAATTCTTGGAGTATCGGTTTCATAACGGTTATTGGTTTTTTGTAAGTTTCGGTTTAAAAATACCGGTATAGTTTCGGTTCACAAAAAAAAACAAAATTGTTTACAAAAATATTAAAATCGATTTTTTCTGTCACTCATTCACATATTTCATTTATTTTGTTTTTCAAACTTAAAATTATTTAATTTAATTATTTGATAACATAGTAACGCTTATTCAGTGCGATGTAGTGTGATTTAACTTAAAACAATTCGAATTAAATTATAATATTTCTTTAATATAACTGATTTTATTTGCGCTGATTCAGTGCAATATTCAAAGATCATTATTCTGAGATCATTATTCAAAGCATTAAAAGAAATAAAATTAAATATAAAAATCCAAACAAATTAAAAAAATAAGAAACATTCTTAAAAATGGATTACAAAATTAATTTGAAAATCGGTTGAACTGTACAAACAGTTATATCGATGGCTAAACACATAAAACGTCTGAAACTAAACAAAAACCACCTCTAAACCAACTTCGAAAGATGCAACGACTCGATTTCTGTCGATCGAATATGACCAATATGGACCAAGGACTCGGATGAAAAAGTTCAATTTGAAGAGTCCTGATGGCTATGCTTACTACTTTCATGAACTACTCAGAAACGAAGAACATACTTTAGATCGATTGCACAGACGTATGTCCGTACGTTCGCTGTCTGTTAAAGGTTATGATCATCAGACAATAACTTTGAGCTACTTTTGCGTCTTTCTTTTGTATGTTATTTTGTTAGTATAAGTACATACATTCAATGTTCGTGTAATTTTCAATACAATAATATTATTTTTTGTGTTCTTTGCTAAAAACCACATGCATTGCAATAATAGTTTATTAATTCAGAAGACTGGTTAATACAATTAGGTTTGCTCAGTATCTGCGACGGCCAGTACAGAAATTAACCCTTATAAATGAATCGGATACTAAACTGTTATTTTTGTTTAAAGAGTTTCGGCTTATGGGTTTCAGTACAGTAAACAAATATTTTTTCGGTTACGATACCAGTAACGGTTACATATTTCAATCGGTTTTTACCGGTTAAAGGTTACGTAGACTCTTGGCTCACAAATTTTTAACTCACAAAATACACCCAGATTTATATTACATCACATCAAATAGCAAATAAATTTCAAACTCTAGATCTTTCATTGCTTGAAAGTATTTGAGTATGGATATCAACTGTGGTACTATTAATAGAAGTATGTTGAAGAAAAGTCAGAGCTTCAATTTTTCAGACATATTTGCGGATACACAAAAATCGATTGCCAAAAATACATTTCAAATATTAACAATTTCGTATTTCGTACAAAAAAAAAATTAATTCGAAATGTACTTTATGCTTTTATATTACAATTAAAAACTAAAATAATTTATTTTAATAATTTTGACATTTGAAAGCAACCACTGTTGGTTTTTGGTGCATGTACAATTGCTTTACTGTACTTTTAAACCCTTTCTGTAGTACTCCAGTATACATATAACCCATAAATTAATAATGTTGTTAAAATTAAAAATAAATTCATGACAGTCGACATAAGTGACTTCGAAAATATGTTCGGAAAAATTATAACAATTTAAGGAACTCCGAAATTTTTGAACGATTGTTTTCAAAAGCAATTATTTTCGAAATTTGAGATTTAAGAATTTCTTGAAATTCTTGATATCAAGACCGTTCGGATAAGTAAAACACGTTTCAGGATTTTTTTGAGAATTTTATGGCCTCGATATAATCCCAAAATACTTAATTCTAGACTGTTTTTTTTTTTTGTGAAATTGGGATAACTTTGAGAACATTCTGTACTTACTTCAAGCACTTTTCCGGCTTAAAACTTCAAAACGTACTAGATTTAAGTATATTTCAAACTTGATTCAAGTCCTTTAAACTCTATCAATGAGTACAAAAACGTCTTAATATAAAAACATGAAATAATTATAATGAGCATTTTGCAACAAAACGAAATGATAAAAAATTATCAAAATCATAAATCATAATCAAAAGAAAAGAAAAGTGAAGGCTGACTACCAAAATTATTCTTTCAAATAAAGACTTAAAATATAGTCTTCATTTTTTAGTGACTGTCGAAGAGCTCCTCATAGTAGACAAGCAAGAACCATTTGGGAATACTGTGCAAGCAAATGTAAAAAGATATAAGAATTAAAGATCGTTATTCGAGTCATATTGTTCTTACCGAAGTATTGTTTGATGAGGATTAAATATGTTTATTTTTAAGAACGAAACAGTCTTCATTTAATATATACATACATTTAATTCTTAATTTAGGATTTTTATTCTTATTTTGCAATGTTTAATGTCTATTTATGATTCTAAGAACGATTCGCTCTCAAAGTAACAAAATTAAAGACTGAATCGTTCTTAAAAATTTCTAGACCGAAACGAGATAAATTCAAGAACTCTTTTTTGTAGAGCGAAACGTACTGTTTTTTCTGAGTGTATGCACTTTAAACTCAAAACGGTTCAAAGATACTTTTACTTTTAGGAACTTGTGTTGCTTATGAACTTAAATCAGTAGAAAAACGTATTCAAGTAGTGGATAAAATTTGATTTATTTTTATTTCGGTAAAAAAACTTTAAAAATATATCAAAATAACTAAATGAAGACGTAAGTCATCAAAAACAGCGGTCTATATTAAAAGCGGTGGCTGTTGTGTCCGAAAGGTGGCATAGAACATTTTTTGAAAACACTGTGATATCCGTGGGTTTCTGTGTCCGAGTCCAAGAGTTGGCTGCTCTAGCGGAGACGGAATGGGGGCTTATATGTATATGTCTGTGTAGTAAATTTGGTTTCCCTAGCTCTTATAGTCTTTGAGATCTTGGTGTTCATACAGACGGACAAGGCTATATCGACTCAGTTGTTAATAATGATCAAGAGTATATATATTTAGAATATATAATCTATATGGGGTCTGCCTGTTACATACCACACTCGACCAGGGTATAATAACGAAAAACTGCATTTGTGTCAATGTGCAGTAGTTTTGTTCATCATGGCAATTCAATTAACTCATGTCCAAATTCTTACGATTAATAAAATTAATAAGACTGTTTCTGGAAAATAATATTACAAAAAAATAAGGGGTTGACCACTTTTGGAAATGCCCATATTTTATTTTAGTAACGATTATGTATTAGGCAGAAGTATAGTGTATTTAATTATTTATTGAATTGTTAAACAAAAACCAATACATATTTAACAATATATTTTTAAATTCTAAACTAATTTATATATTTTTTTGTACATTGATATCTATCATTGATATAGTTAAAGTCAAGGCCTATCGGGATAAGCCTTAGTTAAATTTAAAAAATGTTTCTAAAATAATTATATACACATATACAGAAAAGAATAAATAACTTTTACAAATTGAATCGAAACAAGGATTAATGGTTTTGGTTGTTGAAAAGGAATTTTATTTCGGTTTTGTTTCTACTATATTTGAAACGGTTAATTTCGGTTGACAGGAAATGGATGGAAATGGTTTTCTGTAATTATTTAAATAGTAATTTGCATTCTTGTTACCTTGTGCACAGAATGCGTTTCGAAGCAATTAAATAGCACACTTACAGCTTGTGCAACAGGTTGCAAATAGCGTTAGAATCAGGGATTAAAACCGAAACGAATATCGGTTTCGTAACGGCTATCGGTTTTTTGTAAGTTTCGGTTTAAATAAAATAAGGAAAATAAGGTTATGTGGTTACTGAAATGGAATGGAATGAAAATTTAGATTATTTTGATTTTACTGATTTTTAATAACTTCGAACTGCCATAACTTTGTCAAAACTCAATCAATTATCATGCGCCATGTAAATTTTAGCATGATGTTACCTCTAAATTCATTCTGCGTTTAAATTTAAAAATTCGAATTTTTTCGAAAAAATCAAAAAAAAGATAGGAGTAACAGTGTAAATTTTCGAAAAAATTTGATTTTTAAAAAAAATTTTAAAAATAAACAAAATTTAAATGCTGAACGCATTTGGTAAAATCATGCTCAAATTTACATGGCGCATGATAATTCATTGAGTTTTGACAAACTTATGGGAGTTCAAATTCATCAGTACCAGCGACAGCTAGAACCGAAATTAACCCTTATAAATGAATCGGTTACTAAACGGTTATTTCGGTTTCAAGAGTTTCGGTTTGTGGGTTTCGGTACAGCGGGAAAAAA
Organism: Drosophila kuntzei; assembly: GCA_035042165.1. Taxonomy (NCBI): domain Eukaryota; kingdom Metazoa; phylum Arthropoda; class Insecta; order Diptera; family Drosophilidae; genus Drosophila; species Drosophila kuntzei. The sequence goes on from JAWNLU010001438.1 coordinate 24,193, forward strand.
TTTTTCGGTTACGGTTTCAGTTAAGGTTACAAATTTCAATCGGTTTTTACCGGTTAAAGGTTACGGTTTCGGTTTCAATCCCCGGTTAGAATGGAATGGGGATGAAAATGGAAGTGGTAGTGACCAACTTATAACCGGAAGAAACTGCTAAATTAGTAATGACATGTGCCCTAAAAGTTGGCGAATCATTCATTTATGTTCCATATACCACATGGTCAAAGTAAAATTCTATCTCAGACGAATTAATCAGAATGTTTGAGTCAAATTAACGCGTTTCTCAACTGGAAAAACTAATTACACATTCTCTGCCCCCTATGACATGAGCTGCTTCTCTGACTCATGTGAACTGACCAACTTCAATGCAACTTTCAGCTAAATTCTCCTGCTGCTGCTCCCATTCCTGATCATTGCTTGCTGGGTGGCAAATTAGGCAGCAAATGAGCTAAATGTATGACTTTGACAGGGAGGGGTGCTGTAACGTTAAGTTGGGCAAATTTTTCACACTATACGGAAGTATTATTTAGGTCACATTTCCTGCTGCTTTTAATTAAAATCTTCTACGGCCGCCGTAGCCGGCGGAAGTACAAATTTCTTGCCGTTACAAAGCGCAGAAAACTCCTCGACCCCCAGTAGTCTCCCCGACATCCACCTCAGTATAACCCACTATATCACGGCCTATTCCTGTCTCTCATCTCTCGGTCGGCGGCTTTGGCTTGTTGGTAGCTTCAAGCGAAGCCGAAGCGCAGACGATATCACGACAAGCGGGCGACCCGAATACGAACTGAACACGACCGCACAACCTATTGCCCTTCATATTACCAAGGTAGCTCCTGAGCTGAATGCGGGGAACTGGCTGGCAGTGCTGGCACAAAAGGCGACCAGATGATTTTAACTGAGATTGAAGATAAAAATACATGCGCGCATCACGTTTGCCGTTTGTGGCGTTTCTGTCTCTGTTTCGGTTTCTGTTTCGGTTTCTGTTTGTGTTTGTCTTGTTCGTTCTGTTGCCGTTTGCTCTTCTTAACGCCGAACAGTGGTCAAATTGTTAAATATGCAATGAAATCAGTCACATTAACAATTTAGAATATCTGACATCCCTTAGTTTTGCTTCCTATTATTAAGTATACATACCAGCACTATTCAAGTCCAATGTTACAACTGCAGTTAAAATTTCAATTATTTTCAGAGGTTACAAATAACCGTAAACACATGTTTTCGATGCGATCGTAACGCCTTTAAGACAGCAGTAACAAATTAGAATAACATTTTTGTACAAGTTCACAAAATAAAAAAGGAAATATCTACCCAACATATTTATCTTTTGTATCCGCTAAAAATAAGAACAAATATAGTTGGAAACTATCATCGAAAACATCTGAAAAAAGCCAAAATAAGTGTCTTGCTTGAGCATTGACAACAGAAAGCAGAACTAGAATTGAAAGTAATTTTTCTTTCTTTTAGATGAATTACACATTTTAAGATACCCTCCGACTTAACTTAAAATTAACTAATCTTATTTTGAATTCTAAGTAAGTTCTTTTTGTCGACACTTAAATATAGAGAGAATTTACTGTTATTTCCTAAACAACTTATGATAAATATGATCAACAGTTTAAGCAAGTAATCTCAAAAGTTACAATTTCGGAGCTAAGCCAGTTTAGAACGTTTTTCTTGTTTACACATAACTCATTAAATTTAAATAAATTAAAAATTTATAAATAATATTAATCAATTTAAATTATTGCTATTGATCAAAATTTCAACTAAAAAATCAAGAATAAGAACAAAGGCGATTTGTGTTCCAAATATATTAAATTATTTGTAATGGCAATCTCTGCAAACAGGCAATAAATTTATTAGTAATACAGATTTTTATTAAAATAGTCTTTGAAAAGAATCAAATTTGATTTTGTTCAGAATTATAAAAGACTTTTTTTGTCTTTAAAGACTTTAATTGGAGAGGAAAAAAAATAAAAGTCCTTAAATAACCATTAACAGTTATGGTCCCTGCTTTGAATTCATTATTCATAACTTATAAGGTTTCAATTATGCCATGCCATGCCATCGTTTTCCCACTGTGCGTCGCATTCGCAGCTTTCTAAAGCTCACAGAGAGCAAAAGTGTGACAAAGAAAGAGAGAAACAGCATGGCCACAAGGCCGTATGGTGCTCGGCATTGGATTGGCACCATTGTACACACACATACACAAGCACACATACTTCCGTACATTTGCAGTCAGATTGAGATTCAGATTCAAGCGGCGCACATGGCACTTGGCGTTTCCTTTGGGCCACTGGCTGCTGATGTCGCTGGTTGTTGTTATTGTTTTTGTTGTTTTTGGACATTTTTGGCCCCAATGGGAAATGCGCAGCGCCTACAGCTCGCAAATAATATTTAATTTTTGTATTTGCGATTTCTCAAGAGTTTTTGCTGGCCGCATTGGCAAACTTTGGGATTATGTTTGATTTTAGTGGTATCTGCTCGAATATGTTATTTCATTAAAATTAATCAAGTGCTAAGTAATTTTGAAATTTTAATGAGTGCCAATAATACTAATTGAGTCAAATTGAGCTTGTGTAATAAGTAATGGAACTGAGGTACGGAATAAACTTTACTTTGATTTTCTTAGATAAGAATGTTAATTTACAATTACTGGAAAAATACTAATAATAAATCAATAACTTGCTGCATTATAACAAAAATTTTGTTTGCTTATATAATTACTAAGTTAAACCCAAAAATCTTAGCTAACACTAAAGTCTGACAAAGAACCCTTCTATGAAATCAGAATAAAATAAATGTAAATCTTATTATCATATTTTTGAAATATTTAATGTTAAAAACCAAATTTGTTCTAGATTTTTGTGTGTGCTTTATAAATAAATTTTAATATCACATATATTTAAAAGAGCAAAGTTTTTACTACACTGAAAAAAAGACCAACTTCTAAAATCAAGAACATTCATCTTAAATATTTTGTTCTTAAAATAAAAACATTTTAAGACCAAATGTCTAAAAAATGTCTAAAAACTAATACTAAGAATATTAATCTAAAAATTCGTAGTTCTTAATATAAGAATTAAAAATCTTAAATTGTTAAGAATATATAAATATGTCATATTACACATATGTCATATTACAATAATGGCACAGTGGCGCTCTGGTTAGAGTCACTTTGATAACAAGCCGAGGGATTCGAAACCCGCTCTATCCAAGAAAAAACATATAATCAAAATATTTATAAAAAAAAATAAATAAAAAAAAACATATAAAAAAAAAGTTCAAAGTTTAAAAAACACCTGCCTTATTTTTTAATTTTTGGCTCGAGAATTTAAGACTGTTTGGTCTAAAAATAAGATCTTATTCTTATTTAAAATGTTCTTAAAATCAATATGTGTTTTTTAATTTCAAGAATTTTATGTTCTCGACGCATTTTTTGGACCAAAACTCTTAGTTCTGAGACCAAACTTTTTGGAAATTTTTTTGTTTATCAGTGTAAGAGGTTTCAGTGATCAGTTAATTAGCTCAATTTGGCAATTATAATTACTAGCAGCACTTTCTCACTTTCTCTCGCTCTCTTTGGATTTGATTTTGAGAGATAATTTGTGTGAGAGTTTTATAAGTTATTCTGGGTACGAACGCATCAAAACATGCGTGCCATTTCCCAAGGGGTCATCGGATGCTTGTGCTTTCTTCAATGAACATGAAACATGGAGCATGGAGTATGGAGCATGACTAAAGTGCCTGCTTGGGCGTTTGGCTACAACTTTTGTAACAGTAACGGCACATCTTCTTCTGTCTGATGAACACACACACACACAAATACACAAACACACATAAATAAAAAGAGATATAGTGACGTGGCGCTCTCACCAACGCATACAAAGGCAATGCCAAAGGCAAAAGGCATCAGACAGCGAACATCGTTCGGTTTCACTCGTGTTTTCCTTTCGGCAGCTCGTTCGCTCGCCGATGGGTGATAAGCTCGCAAGCTCCTTTAGTGCCAAGCTGTCAATCGTGTAGTGCGGTCATATGTGGTGCGGAGCTCTTTCGTGCGCTCTCCAATTGTTTTTTTTGAGTAGTTTGTTACAGTTGAAAACAGCAGCAGCCGCAGCCGCATCATCAGAAGCAGCAAAAGCAGCAGCGGAAGAAAGCAAAGCAAGAGTCCAACTACTATTATTTTTTGTTTGTTTGCACCACCAACTCCCACAACAACAACAACTCCCACAACAACAACAAGAACAACAACAACTGCTACTACTACTACTACTGCTACTACAACAACAACAATAAAGTGTACAACATCAGTGCGAATCTCGAGCCGAACTCGAAAGTCTTCACAATATATTGAAACAAGTAATTGACACTTGTGTTTGATTTCAATTTTAAAATTATTTTGTTAAGTGCATTTGTTTTTTTTTTTGTTGTTGTCTTTAAAAAACGCGTGTGAAAGCAGCCACAAAATCATAGAAAGATATAGAGGGGAGCATAAAAAAGGAGCGAGCGAAGGAGCGCAAAAGGATCCCAGCCAAATATGATGATGAGCTGCTGCAAATGTGCGTGTAAAGTGTGTGACCAACAAAAAATCCGTTTGGCTTTTAAAAATACATACGTATACTATATATAGATGTACATATATGTATGTATATGTACAAGTATTTATTCAACCCATACAACTAGCTTTTTATATTTTGTTTTCAAGTGTGTGTGTGTGTGTGAGTTGAGGTGCAAGAAAAAGCTGAAATCACGCGAATTATGCAAAGCTTCCATTTGATGTGACATGATGTGATGTGGTGTGGTGTGGCGATAGGAACAGGGATGGGGGCGTTACGGGTTGAGATGTCAACGTGCTTTCCCTAGCTGTCTTTGTGGTGTACCGTTAATCCAATTTGTATAGCGCAGACACACACACACACACACATATTAATTCAAGTTAAGGAAAATTCTCTCTGCTTGCTGAGCGTGTGCCAATTAGTTGACAAAATACGCAAAACTAACGCCAACAACGAAATTTAACAGCCGTAACAGCAGATCTTTAGCATATTTTTTTTATTATTATATTTCTTAATATTTTTTTAAAAATATTTTTATGTAACAAAGCAGCACAAAACTGTCACATGCGCTGCGAGAGGCAGCAAAGGCCAAAAACAGTTCCAAACCCATTCCCCGCTCACATTCTCGCTTCTAATGAAGCTGTGTGTGGCCGCAGCCAGAATAAGAAGACGCTGAGCACACACACAAAAAAATTACTCAATCGGTTTGACTCTGTGTGTGTGTGTGTGTGTGCCACCCTTGGGCTAGGAATTTGTCGCCTCCAAGGATATGAATGTGGGTGATGGCTTTGTTTTTGTTGTTATTGCTTTAGCGGCCTCTTGTCTGCTCCTTGTTATTATTTTTTTTTTTCGTTGCCTGTGGCAGGACAAAAATGGTGAATGGGGAATGGAGAGGAGCAGGCGATAGCGCAGAAATACATACATAGGTACTTCCTACAGAGCTAGTGACCAGAATACAATTATTGCCGTGTATTTGATTGGCTTTCTATTTTGATTTCTTTCGCTTGCATCAGTGAATCCCAATTTAATGTGGTCAATCATTTGGGGCTTACTTGATAAAAAGAAAAAGGTTAAATGTGGTAAGCCTTTTTATTGAATTATCGATAGATCTATTTATATACATATGTATACTGTGGCATACAACTTATTTGACCAACTACATTATTAACTATGTTTTCTTTTTTTAGCTTAATTCAAAAATAATATGTATAAAAAATACTTCCAAAAAAACTTCTTTACAAAGTTAAAGTTTAGTGATGAAAGGTTTTTTCGGCCCCAAAATTTCTGATATCCCATTTTGTGACGAACGATATTCAATTTTATACATAAATTATTAAAAATAAAAAAGTTTGGCATTCGGCACCTTGCGCAAAGGGATCTCGATTCTGTATACCTAAAAATAATTTTAATGCGCAGTTGGAGCCGTTATCTAATAAATCGGCATAATGTCAGCTAAAAAAGCTTATTTCACCTGTATCAATTTACCAGAGCACATTGCATGAAAATATTCAATGCACATCTAAAAGCCATCAAAATACCATACCTTTCTAACGACATAAAAAACACATCTGTAGCTTCTTCGAATTGGAAACTGTGGGTGTTTCAAATTTATCGGGTTTTGGCTATTTCCCGAAAAAGTCGTAGAACAAACATTTATAGATTTCTGATAAGAAACAATTCCTCATCAAAAAATCTAAGCTTTTTCAGCGCTTTGATCCAAACAAACAAACAGACAAACGAACTTTTCATCTCATTTTGAGAAGGCCCTTAAAAATTTCAAATTAATATATCTTTTGAACCAAATGTCGGATTAAAATGATCGAGGTATCATTCGACGCGTATTTTTAATAATTTAATTTTTAAAAATTATAAAATTTAACCAAAAGGCTCAAACAGCCCCACTAGCTGCAATCATTAAAATTTTTCCCCTCGCATTTACACCCACTTATCTCATGAAGCGGGTGAGTTACCAAAAGTCTTAGTACGCACTTTTGTTAGTTAAAGTCATACTTTTCGATCGGCATATAACTCAATCCGATCAGACAGTCATAGCAAATTTTCCATTCTTCGTGTATATATTGCTAGTCGCCTTTCGCACCCTTCGTGTTGCTTTCGTCACTAGCGCGGACTGCCGCCCGCAGTGATAATGAGAATATTTGGCTTAAGTTTAAACATTAATTAACACATCTGCGTTTCAATTGAATTTAAAATTTGTAATATGTAAAAGTTGTGGGTCAAATAAGGCGAGACTTCTCATATTTTCGTTTTGGTTGTCTATTTGGGTTTCGAGTGTTATCATTAGATTTAATAACTTTTAAAGATCACTTATCGCCAATCTAAAGTTAGAGTTGGTTGCAATCTATCAACTTCAAGTAAATTGCTAATAATATTCAGAATATGCTTAAGAATGTACTAGGGAGTATTTCAAGTCTTACTTTTTGTGCAAAAATAAAAAATCTCAGGAATATTAATTCAATTTAAAGAGAATAATTGATCTTATTTGCTACACTGATAAAAAAAATGTTCTAAAATCAAAATATTGGTCTCAGAACTAAGAATTTTGGTCTAAAAAATGCGTCGAGAACATAAAATTCTTAAATTTAGAAAACACATCTTGATTTTAAGAACATTTCAAATAAGAATAAGTTCTTAATTTTAGACCAAATAGTCTTAAATTCTCAAACCAAAAATAAAAAAAAAGCAGGTGTTTTAAACTTTTTAAATGATCTTGATTTTAGAAATTGTTCTTTTTTCTCAGTGTAATAACTGAAATTTTTGAATATTTGATTAATGATTTGTAAAATATCTGGATATGTGGTAACTTGAACCATTTGTTATCCCAGCTGAGTGAAAAGATATACAATATTTTGATTTGGTTTCTGGTAATTGTTTGGACAAACACACACACAAATTGACCAACCCCAATAGCAATATTTACTCTGATAAATGACTGCCGATATCAATAAGGATAAGCGATAAGTCCTTACAATAAGCTTAGGTTATGGCTTCAATACGGAATAAAAACCAATGTGAAACAGCAAATTTATATCAATTTCATATAATGCTCTATTGTCGATGACGAAGCAGAGGGCAGCTTTTGCTGATCGATAAACGATAAGTAATTGCGAGTAAAAAAATAGAAATATTGCAATTGTGGGTCGAGTTTTTAAAGCGCTCACAATAGTCGAGATTTTAAGCACACACACAGATAGAGACACAGACACAGAGAGCGTCAATTGACTGGTTCGCTGAGTGACAACTGACACCACCCACAGAAAGTTACACATACGCCCCGTAAGCCGCGGCTCTTCACACAAGGATCTGAGCTAATGTTTGCCAGACCAACCGTCCGACCGCTGGCTCAACCATTTGCTCATTCGCTTGTCAGGCTGGTTTCTTGTTTGTTTGTTTGTTTGTTTGTTGGTTCGTTCGCTGCTCGTTTTGCGACTTTGATGGCAAATAAGTGGACGATGGACAAGAAACGAGCTATGAGCCACGAGAGGCAAGAGGCAAGAGGCGAAAGGCGGGTCGCATTGCTTTCCTATTTTCGTCCTACCCAAGAGCTGATAATGAATGTCATAATCGATAATTGAATGGGGAAAATGTCGCTGCTTGTCCTCTGTCTGCTGCTACCGTGTCCAGTCCTCTCCATAAATGTGTTTAATTAATGCCAATGCCAATGGCACAAACACAAACACACAGCAAAAACAAAAAACACGCAGCGAACTGAGAGCCGAAAAGCAAAGTGACAAAAGCAGCAAAAAAAAGGAATACCCAAAAAGACACTCGCAGTCACATTCGAAATGACGAAAAATAAACACACACACACACTCACACACATACAAAAAGACGTAGCCACAGAAGTAAAAGAAACAAGAAAGAAAGGTTATCTTTGGCATGCCAAAGATGTGATACCCTTAAAAACGCCTGTATTCAATCTTCGGCTGTTTGTTTCTATAAGAGTTTACAGCTTATTTAGCCTAATAAATTTTTAAGTTTGTTTTGTTTTTTTTTTTTGCTTAATGTAGTGAAATAAAAATAGTGTATAAAAATAAAACTCACATCCAAAGACAGAATAAAAATATTTAAATTTAAATATTTAATTATTTAATTTCTTCAACATTTCAGTTTTAAATTAATATGTATATAAGGTTTATTTATATTTTTATTTCAAATCACTTTTTGCTAAATATATTTGATTTTGAATTTTTACTGACTTTTGGTCAGTTGCTTTTTGTTGTCGTTAAGTAAATAAAAAAATTATAAGTACTTAAATTATTATAAATTCTAGTTTGCATAAGCTGTGAGATTGGTTGACTGATATTGGTTGCTTAGTGACACAGTTCGTGACAAAATTATAATATCCTCTGTAAGGGTATAATAAAAAGGAAAAGCAAGCGAAGGCGCCGACGACGACGATGGCGTCGCAGCAGCAGAAGACGCCAGCGCAAGCGATGAGTTGGACAAAGGCGGCGACATGTTTGCTCTGTGTGTGTATTAGTGCGGCTGCTGCGCGCTCTCTTTCGCTGTTCCCTGTACGGGTGTGTGTGTGTGACTTTATGTTTGTGTGCGTGTCTCTCTGTATTTGTGTGCTAGCGATAATAATAAAAACGTAGCAGCAGAAACAACGTCAGCGTCGGCAGCAGCAGCAGCAAGCAAAATACATGTCTATGCATAAGTTTGTATGTATGTATGTATATCTGTGAAGCAAAAGAAAATGCCAAGAAATGAAGTGTCTCTCTTCTTTCTCAGTTATGCGGTGTCGTCTTTTTGCTTTAGCTAGCATTCTGTGCTCCTTGTGTGCGTTTCTTTATGTGTGTGTGTGTGTGTGTGTGTGTGTATATGTTTGTGTGACGCGCCCTCATACATTGATACAAACATACATACATATGTGCTCCTTTGTGACTGTGTCTGTGTGTCCCACAATTACATAATACTATGCGCCGCGCATAGTTAAAGATGGTACGAGAACTGTTAATTGTCAATATCTTTTGTTTATTTATTTGCGTTTAATTTAATTGCTTCTCAAACTATATATATTTTTTTCCTTTTATTTTAATTGCTTTTCGATTACGGTATTGATTAAAGCAACTAGCGTCAAATTAAAGTTAAAGATGTTCACAACATTCTATGTGCAGTTTTTATGCGTTTTCGCAAAGCGGCATTAGTCTTTGTACTTGTATTTTTGTGTGTGCGTGTGTGTGTGTGTTTGTGAGTTTGTCCTACTGCCCTAATGAAATTACATGCACGCTAGAACAAACTGCCAACCCGCACAAAATACACCACACTACACTTCAAGCAGTGCTTACACACAAACATAAAGACACACACACACACACACACACACACACACACACACACACACACACACACACACACACACACACACACACACACACACACACACACACACACACATCCTTACATACATACATATTTATGCGCTGCGTATTGTGACAAAGAGTGAGGAGGCAGCTGCAGCAGCAGCGAGTGCAGAAGGACGCCGCTCATTGTTGCAATTTTGTAAAAACACACAGTCACACACTTGACGTATCTACGGTATATACTCTACTTGAGCTACAGTTCCAAATTTTTGATTTAGTTTTTTGCTCAGAGAACGAATAGCATTTAAGCTTTTCTAAAAGGAACCGTGCCATTTACAATTCTATATAAATTTCTATAGCATACTCTTAGGTCGGTCTGAGATGAGTTTTTTTTATTCTATGAGGAATTTGCAAGTGGGTCCAAGAATGTTTTGAACAAAGATTCGTTCAGAATTGGGTAAAATTGACAGATGAACAAATTTCATGTTCAGAATCATTGTGAAGAAGATTCGATTCGAACCATTGAGCAAGAATTCGGTTCAGGTGCCGAATTGGTTTCAGGAACCCAAGAAGCCTAAGGTTATGATTTGAATCTTGCATAAATTGTTTTCCAATTATCTATAATAATATTAAATAACAAAAAGAGTCCTAACTTTTTAAAATTAGGCTCGGTGGCATATTATCTTGTTCTTAAGGTTTATAACCAAATTGCAGTCTTGGTGTGAATATTTATTTGGTTTTTTTTTTCAGTTTTTCAACTTAACCCTTTAAATAGGATTATCCCTTATAGTCTTTTGTAGAATTTGTATATTGTGTGTATTCACTGTGTATACATACATACATAAGAACTGAAACAATCGCTCCCCAAATCGCATTTACGCCCCTCTACTCGATTCTCCAACATTATTGTTGGCTGGTGTGCATTTTCATAAATTGCATTTAGTTAGCAAAGTTTTTGACACTTTGAGTTGATTTGATTTTCATTTCATGGGTGAGCTGCGGTGCGGATGCGGGGCCAAGGTTACACAGCTGACGAGTGTGTACGAAGGTGTGTGCATGTGTGTACATACATACATATATACATACACATGATAGCGTGTAAGCTGGACAACTGCATTTGCAGTTGAGAGTTACATAGTTAAGTGAAAGTTGACCCAGTTGGTGGTTTTGATTCCACGCTCTCTTACACGAAAACACTTGTTCTTTTATACATAGCATTGTACTATGGTGGTATTTGCCTTTTTCTTGGAATTTGATTTCGTCATTTTTTTTTCAGTATCTTATAATATAAATATATATTTAATTTTTTTTTATTTTTATAATATCAGGATCAAACATGCAGGTTTGTCATAATATTAAGAAATTAATATTTTGACATAAGATTATCCAATTCGAACTACTATATCATTCCTATAAAATTCATTTTTTACTGCAACAAATTCGTCTGTTGCATATATTTTTAACGCACTTTGGTCAAATTAATTTAAAATATATTCCAAAAAAAGGTCAATTGACCGATAGTACCACACATTGGCAGCAGAAAATGAAAATGAACACAATCCAACAATCACACAAAGAAACCTTTCCAAATTTCACTCAAGGGCGATTTCATGTTATAAGTACGAGTTTGTTCCCTAAGCAAGGGAACTAACTTAGGATACTTTATTAAATGAAAAACCAAAAGTTGGCCAACTGATTGTATACTTCACATGGAAATGTATTAAAGCTTTTGAGCCACATATATATTTAATAAGCATCATATGCATATACGAGGGCGGGCTGATAAGTAATCGGCCTTATCAAATAACCACATACAAACGCTTATTAAGGGCCTGGACAAGTCCTATTTTATGGTGGGTATTGAAAAACTGGAGGACCGTTAGAACAAGTGCATACGTCTAATTGGAGATTATGTTGAAAAATAAAAAAGAAGAATGCTAAAAAGATCGTGTTTTCTTGGGTAGGCCAACTATTTATCAGCCCACCCTCGTAGAAATAGCCAAGTTCATCTGTCTCTCTATTCCTGTGTCCATCTCATAAACTGTTTGAGATAGAGCCAAGAAATTTGTTATGTTGAGCTACTCATCACTGCGGACGGCAGTCCGCGCTAGTGACGAAAGCAGCACGAAGGGTGCGAAAGGCGACTAGCAATATATACACGAAGAATGGACTGTCTGATCGGATTGCTATGACTGTCTGATCGGATTGAGTTATATACCGATCGAAAGGTATGACTTTAACTAACAAAAGTGCGTACTAAGACTTTTGGTAACTCACCCGCTTCATGAGATAAGTGGGTGTTAGTGGGAGGGGCAAATTTTTAATGATTGCAGCTAGTGGGGCCGTTGGATCCTTTTTATTCCTATTAAAATATGCGTCGAATGATACCTCGATCATTACAATCCGACATTTGGTTCAAAAGTTATATTAATTTGAAATTTTTAAGGGCCTTCTCAAAATGAGATGAAAAGTTTGTATGTCTGTTTGTTTGTGTGGATCAAAGCGCTGCAAAAGCTTAAATTTTTTGATGAGGAATTGTTTCTTATCAGAAATCTAGAAATGTTTGTTCTACGACTTTAGCGGGAAATATCTAGTTTAGCGGGAAATAGATGTGCCTTGAATATTTGTTAGCAAAGTGCTCAGGTAAAATTCTACAGGTGAAAAAAGCTTTTTTAGCTGATATTTTGGCGATTTATTAGAAAACGGCTCTAACGATTTTAATTGTGACGAACAATATTAAATTTAATATATAAATTATAAAAATAAAAAAGATTTGACATTCGGCACTACGCATTAAAATTATTTTTAGGCATACAGAATCGAGATCTCTTTGTTTTTTTGGAAGTTTTTTTTTGGAATATATTAATTATTTAAACTTTGAAAGTGCTTTCTAATATCCTTGTTACTCTTTTTAGAGAGTGCAACCTACTATATTCCTAGATGGCCTTTTTGTGCATGTCTTTCATGCTTTCCATTATTTCAGGCTATAATTGTATTAATACAGAGACTGTGGCTTATATAATGATGTGACCTCAAAATGCTTGATTTCTTTTATTCCATCTTTTCTGGCATTCTCGAGATTAAAATGTCTAAGCACGGTATTAAACCGAAACAAATATCGGTTTCAGCTACGGTTAGTATTTTAGATTTTGGTTATCGGTTATGTATATGGGTGTCTTAACGGTTATCGGGGTTTTGAATGTTTTGGTTTTGAAATACTGGGATGATTTCGGTTACAAAAAAAGTTATAGAAATCTTAAAAATATAAATGTTTGTAAACAGCAAATTGTTTAATTTCCAAAAATAAAATCAAATTAATGAAAATATGATTAAAAATAAAAATCAAATTTAGTTACAAAAACGATGACTACACATTAACATCGTAATTATATTTAATGTTTGATTTAACCGATATTAACCGTTATTTATGAATCGGTTACTATACGTTTCTTTTGGATTAAATAATTTCGGTATTTTGGTATTGGTATAATCAAAAAATTTTGTTTCGGTTAAGGTTACCAATTTCAATCGGTTAATACTGGTTAAAGGTTACGGTTTTGATTACAGTTTTAATCCCTGTGTTTAAGTTTTAGCACTTATTTTATACAGAAACTTGATAAATGCACTTCTAATATTTTCATTTAATAACTTACAAAATTATCTACTAAGACTTTTGGTATCTCACCTGGTTCATGAGAAATGGGAGTGTAGGTAATGCAAAATTTTAAATAATTGCAGCGGATGAAGCCGTTGCAACGTTGGTAAAAATATGGCATTCGGCACAATGCGCAAAAAAGTAACTATTCCTTATATTTAAAAATAACTTTTATGCACAGTGCCGAATGCCAAACTTTTTTTTTTAATAATTTATATATTAATTTAATTTAATATTGTTCGTCACAAAATTGGATATCAGAAATTTTGGGGCATTGAAAGGGTTTCGCCACTAGACTTTGACTTTGTAAAGCAGTTTTTTTTTAAGATATTTTAAATACTGGCAATATTTTAATAAGCGAATATATCACAATTGTAAATAGTTGGACAACAAACATTTAAAGAAAATGGATAAATTACATTCAGATTACCTGTATTTCAACACTACCGTTCCATTTGAACTTTAACTAAGTAATATTTAGTACAGAAACACTGCTTTATTTATTTAACAAAATTTATGCAAATTTTTCTTTTACTTTGACCAAAAAAAAAATTAAAATTAATTATTTGATAGTAAAAATGTAAAATAAAAGTTTATTCTTTTTCCAGGATACTCCATCTAAAATTGTTTTTCTGAGATTTTCTCATTCAGATAATTCTTTTGACGTTTGATTTTTTCAAAATTTATAACTTTTATTTGTGATCCCTGATAAAAATTGTTCTGAGGTGAAATTACTAACCAATTTATGATTCTCAATCCCATAGCTTCAGATAAGAATCTGATGCTGTGCCGATTGTCAAGAGGATATCTCGTAGTCTCTGACTCGTATACGTTGTCATTTCGATAGCTGAAGTTTATCGAGGGAAATTGAAAGCAATAGTGCTGGGTCATAAATGAAAATAAGAATTCGACACAACTGGTTGTTGAGAGCTGAGAGCGAAAGCTGATTTTGAACTGCTTGCGCATCATTTGGATGAGCTCTGCTCTGCTTTCCGCTTGATTATGTATAACCGGGTCCAAGGGTTATTTGCACGTACTGCCAGTTTCCGGCTGCCGCTGCCGTTGTTGCTCAACCGCGTGGTACTACCGCGTGGCACACAACGTAGCTCATTTGCCACATTGCTTTATTACCATCTTTATTTGCCATTGGCCGTTGCCGCTGTCGTTGGCTTTGTACGTGCCTATTAGCTGGAACGTGTTTCATTTCTTCAGTTGACTCTAGTGTCCAATGAGTATGCCCAAATGAACTTGCCAATGGGCCTGTAATTCTCAACTGATTCTTATTAGTGTGCTCTTGAATACGCACAATAGTACTCGTACTCGTACATATGTACATAGAAAGAAAAAAAGTCGTGAAAAAGCTAAGTTTGAATGCCAAGGAATTTAGTATTTGGGATTCTTAAAATCAGGGACCATAAAAGTTATGAGGAATAAGTAAACAAATCACTTTTAACGTCTACTTAAAGACTTTAATTTTTTAATAAAATCTAATAATTATTTAATTTTTAAAATTAAAAATAATTATTATTATTGATTTTTATTTTTTCAGTCTTTTATAAGAGTCTTTGATGATTTTTTTGAATAAAAGTCTTTAAAAACTTTTATTTTTGAACACTTTTTGTTAAAAGGCTTTATACATATGTATCTAAGCTAATATTCAAGACAGACATTTCCAAATTACAACACCAGTAACATCCAAGACAAGATGACCTATTATCGCCTACAAAATAACTACCCTTTTTAATGTCGATGAGTTTTTTGGTTTTTATTATTTAGAAATAAAAGTCTTTAAAGACTTTAATTTAAAAAAGTCATCAAAACCTCTTTTAAAAGACTGAAAAAACAAAAATCAGTAATAATGATTATTTTCAATTTTCTTTTTAATTACAAGTAATTATTAAATTTAATTTATAAAATAAAAGTCATTAAATAATCATTTAAAGTAAGATTTATTTTAAAAAATTCTTTAATATAAGTTTATTAGCTGTTTGCAGAGATAATGTAAATACAAAAAATTTGGTATATTTGAAACAAAAATAGCACTGGTTTTTTTTTAAGTTGAATTTTTGATCAATAATGATTATTTTCAGTCCCTGCTTAAAATCATTTTTTGATAGAGAGTATGCGAATATATTTGAGTATGAAAATTCGAATTACTGAAAATGAGCATTTATATTATTTATCCAAGTATCAATAATATTTTTATAAGATCAAGAAATCTGGAATCAAATATAAATCAAATGATTAGGAAATTTTATTAGATAGCATAATTAATGACTACTAGCTAGTATCTTTTCACTCATGAAATTTTATAATTTTGCAGTCGTTTCCCAAAATAGCAGAAATATTGTTACTTGCATTCTTTTTTCTTTTCAGTTTTACCATGCAGTTTAATTTCGTCCCTTCTTTTTTTGACTGTTCTTGGCAAAAGTATATCAAATGCACTATGGGGAATTTGACCAGTATTTGTGGCCGAAATTAATAACTCATAAACTACGCAAGATATTTTGATGCGGTAAGGACACGCCCACTTTTTCAAAATACTTCATCCATCCAGATATCTTGCTTCGTTTACGAGATATTAATTAATATCTCAAAAACTGCTCAAATTCTCCATAGGATATTGCGAACAAATAGTCATTGAAAATTGTGAGTTTACGTACTAAAAAATTAAATTTTTTTTCCAAATGTGGCAAAAAGTGGCATTTCTAATAACTAAAATTTGAACAAGAATTAAATTCTCTACAAGACACAATATATTTCAAGGTTGGACTCCGCTGGACTCACTTTGAATCCCTTTGGAAAAGTCAAACTTCATGAAATAATTTCATTTTTTAGGTTACTTACACTTTTACATTATTAGGAGGACAGCAATCTATCGATATTTCTGGTACGCAATATTGAAGAACGTTCTTTTGTTATCAAGTTGCACACAACAATTTTTTCATTTGAAAATGGGTTTTGGCCACAAATACTGGTCAAATTCCCCATAGTAAAATGGGACGCAATAAATCAATCAAAATTCAATTTTGTGGCGCCTTTTTTTTTAATAAATTGTGTTTTTCACTTTTTGTATTGCGTTTTTGCGAATTTCCATTTAATTATGAGCGCTTACTTGAATGGTAAATTGAATATATTCGCATGTACATATCTTGGGTTATATGTACATTTTTTTCTTCAGTTTTTTGCTATTATCTCTACAATCAATCACATTGATTTAGGCATACGGAAAGAGGGGCCCGAGCAGGGACTTGGTCCGGTTACGGGGAATAAGTCTAAGCTGAAACCGGTTATCAGCTGAACCCAAAATGAAAGGGAAACAAATATAAAATTTTAGACCCGTCTATATATTATATGTATACACACACAAGGAGGGCGAATGATAGAGAGAAAGAGACAAGTAGGGGCATATTAAAGTCATGGTAAATGCACACTTGGGACTGTATCCAACCTCATCTTTGTCTCCGTCTCCATCTCCGGCTACGTCTCCATCTCCGGCTACGTCTTCGGCTGTGTTGTACGGCCTTTTGGATTTGTGTGCGTCGGACATGAGGCATGTCAAATAGTTGTCAATTATTTTTATTACAATTTCCCATTTGTTTGTTTGCGTCTGCCTTGACTTTTTATGGTCACGCCCAACGCCTCTGCCTTTATATTTTTCTGTATTTTTTATTTAAATTTATTTGGCTGCGAGTCTTTTGTTGATTGCCAAGCGCAAGCGATGTTGTCCTTGTACATACGTATTTATGTAGAGAAATATGTACACTTATGTTTGCTTCAAGCATTGGCTTAATTGGCATTCAAGTCTGCGTGTGTGTAAGTGTGTGTATATTTTATAATTTTGCCATTTCTTTGCGCCTCACATTGCATACACATTTCCGGTTCTTGCCACTTTTTATGCTTTCATGCGCATTGTGCGCGCTTTCCCTGTCATTCGCGTAATTGTATGAGTGCATGTGTGTGTGTGTGTGTATGCTTGTGTATGCTTGTGTATGTGTGTGTGTGTGCGTGTATGTATGTACCATTTCAAGCGGCTCAAACTGAGTAGCGCGTTACCTTTTTGTTGGCTGCCTTAACAACAAAATTCAAATCCAGCGGAAGTAATTTGACGCACACGCGAAAAAGGGGCGGACAGTTCAGCGGTGGAGAAGGTTAGTTGGGGTTTGAGGCACCCTGTGACCCACTCGCGAAGCTTTACAAAAAGGCAGCCAAGTAGCATCAGGAGCTGGAGCAGCAGCCACATTCATTTTGAATGCGAATTGACAGGCAGAGCCAACTGTTGGTACTCGGAACTGACGAATTGACGAACTGAGCAACTGCTGAATGGGATGCTGGCAATTACGTGCGTGCCACGCCAGCTGCTAAGTGCTTCACTCTCTCTCACACACACGCACACACACACACACACACACACGCACGCATATGCATATGCATATGCACTATAGGTCAAATGGACCCGTTTTCTGGTATAAATTAATAACTCGAAGGTCTATCAAGTTTTCTGTGAAAAGTTTTTTGGATACCATTCTAGATTTCATTTGCAACTGGTTTTGAAAAAATGGGCGTGGCACTTGATTCTGCGATATGCAAATTTTTTGTTTTTTAAGCTATCCGCACCAAACTTGCAGGTTGGTGTGTTACTTTGCTACTGACTTGTTGCTAAAATATGATCAAAATCGGACCACTAAATCATACAGAAATAATAGGTATTATCGGTTGAAAAATGTCTTTCTGTATAAAAACCATTTGATTTTCCATTAAATCCGGCTAAACTGTACTTATATATGTAGTATTATAAAACTGATATTTTGGACAACAAATATCAAGATCTAAATCATATAGATTTTATAGTAAAAATCCGAAAACCGAATTTTTTCTTCAAGCAAACCTTTACTTATATAGAGGTTATGTGCTAAAAAGTTAAATTTTGGGAGAAGTGGGCGAAAAGGGGAAATAAACTTTACTGTTATGAGTTAACAAGGAGTTACTTTCCAACATGTATATAGTCACTTTGCTTACTATTGCTTACATTTTTTTAAACTCTTCCCAAAGATAAGGTTTTGATCAAAAAAAATTATTTTTGGGACGTCTCTTTATTGACACTTACTACAGACAACACGAACAATACCAACAGCACAGGTCTACAAACACAAAGTACTTACCACACTGATCACTATTCATCATAAATAGTATTAAATAATTTAAATTTAAAAAAACTGGAGCCACTTGAATTTCGCCAAATTTTGTGCACAATTTTTGAGCACATGCCTTTGGATTAAAACAGCTGTTTTAACAGCTTAACATCAGAATGCAAATTTAACATTTCTTTTATGCAACATTATAGTTCGATGTATTCCTAACAGGAATATAACAAAAGTTTGTTAATTTGAACACTGTTAAAAAATGAGTTTATACCAGAAAAAGGGTCCATTTGACCTATAGTGATATGTGAGCTCATTGGCAGCTTACAAAATTTGTGCTGCATACTTTCAGGAGACGTTCAGATTTTATTTGCCTCAATTAAATATTTCAGCTAATTAGCTAACACTTTACAGTCACATACACACGCTCACACTCAAGCTGATGATTGATGCAAAGCGTTAAATAATTATGTCAGTGAGTCAGTCAGTCAGTCAATTCTCGGCTCGTGCTAAAATGAAAATCTGTTTGAACTCTCGCCCGTTTCAAAAGGGTCTTGCTCTCCAAATGAGGCGTGTGAAATACGCATTTTTGAACAAATTCCATTCGAATGGCAGACAAATACCGCCGGCTGTTGCTTTTGAGTAGTTGATTTGTGTTGACTTTTGTAGGCGGGCACTTTCAAATTATTCGATTGAGTGTTATTCACAATCTCATTACCACATTCACATTTCGAGCTAAAGAATGTCATTGATTCCAGCATCTTTTAATATTAATATTCAGCTTTGACATAATTGCCAATCGATTGACTATCAATAATATTTTTATTAATCTTAAATATAATCTTGTTATTTCTTGAGTAGCCATTGCTATCGCTTTTGAAAATATTTTTCACTCTTATTTTTATATCTTTTAATTCAGTATGAGCTACAAATTTGTTGGATCTTTATCGAAAAATACCGATGTATGCTTAGGGGTACATGTCATAACGCCCGGTGTCATAACACCCGCGGGCGTTACTTTCAATAGTGTCATAACTCCCGCCGGGCTTCAAGTCACTTGTTTGTGGGCTTTATGACACTTTTTAAAGTGTCATAGCGCCCGAAGCTAAACAAATTTTAAATTTTTTTTATAGTCAAACTATAAAATGAATCTCAAGGAGACAAAAAAAAACTATATTGTATAGATAATTTGCAATATAGAACATTTTGAATGCGAACAATGTATTGTACCCAAGTAAATTCATAGATTAAATAGTAATAAATTCAGAGCGCCGCAGGCAAAAATTTTTTGTCTGCGCCCTTACCTAGGAAAATTTTGAGAATTAATAATAAAGAATAGTTTATTGGTAAGCTTTGAAATGATTTTCAACCATTTGTCAACTAACAATTTTTGCTGGGTTGTCGAATTTTTTCGAAAGCCAGCAACAATTTTGTACACATAAGGTTCGACAGCTTCCATTTCACGTGCACGTAGCTTAAAGATCAATGACAAACTAATTAGAAGATCATTCTGCCGAAAACATGTAAGATGCTCTAAAAAGAGATAACATAATAAACGGTACTACTTAAACACAAGCCTAATTTGGGTACCTGGGCACTACGATCTCTTGGGCAACTGCATTGCAGAGGGTATTCGACTGAAATCCACCTTTCCTGACAAAGAGGTCATTCATATGCATGCCCTCATGCTTCAAAACCATTCAAAAGTGAAAGCACCCGACATTGGCAAAATACATCCCACTGTCGAGTAGCTCGAAAAACCTGGCCCATATAGATTAGGCTAGTTCTAGCACTTTATGCAATTTGAGCAGAAACGACTGTTTCAATAATGTTTTCTGCAGGAGTTGCAGATATGGGGAAGAAAAAGAAAAGAAAACACTTATTCTGCTCCTGACCTCCACTGAGCAACAGATGCTAACGTACTCAGTTCCAAGATTACACATAAATTGCTGTTTTCGTTACACTAAACAATCATCTGAACTAAGATTTGCCTACAATTGTTTACCAATCACATTTTCTTCATTTTAAAAATAAATTAAAGTAAAGATATTTTCTAAAATTTTTATTCCAACTCAATTTTCGATGTCATCTGTATTAAATTATTATGCAAAAGCCATCAATCAACCAAAATAATTCTATCTTCAAATTGATCGTTTAAAAATCAATCTTAATTGTGACTTTTGCACAATATGTACTTGAAAAGTTACCCACAGCTGACAGGTGTTGTTCTTATTGCTGTTAACAGTGTACAAGTTTTGGCAACTAGTACAAGTATAATTTAAATTTCCAAAAAAAACTTCTCTACAAAGTAAAAGTCTAGTGACGAAAGGGTTTTCCTGTCCCAAAATTTCTGATATCCCATTTTGTGACGAACAATATAAAATTTAATATATAAATTATTAAAAAAAAAAAGTTTGGCATTCGGTATCGTTTAAATTATACAATTTAACCAGAAGGCTCCAACGGACCCACTAGCTGCAATCATAAAAATTTTGACCCTCCCATATACCCCCGTATCTTATGAACCAGGTCTGTTACCAAAAGTCTTAGTATGCACTTTTGCTAGTTACCGTCATACCTTTCGATCGGTACATAACTCGACCTGATCGGACATTCGTAGCATTCTTCTTCGTGTATATATTGCTAGTCGCCTTTTGAACACTACGTGTTGCTTTCGTAACTAGCGCGGACTGCCGTCCGCAGCGATAAATTTAAGTTTCCTGCTACAAGCGGTGATTGCTTTTGAGGGTTTCTTATAGGGAATATTGTGTGGAAACTGGCAACGAGACGCCATTAATTTTCATTGCCATCGCCATTAAAACACTTTTCAATTTTTCAAAAGGGGGCACAAATTTCTGACATTGAAAAATTATCCGGCCAAGAGTAAACGGACAACTTACAACGGAAAACATACCATGCACCACGTGGAATAAATAGAATGAAATGAAAAGAAGAGTAGAAAAATATGGCAAGCAGCCTCAAAACTGTATCTGCAAACTGATATGACCCCCAAGTCGCTTCCTAATCAGGGGGTCAAAGAGCAGCTCTTTGGCTCTTTGACCCCCTGATTAGGAAGCGACTTGGTAAACGGTGAAAGGTAAATAACTTCTAGCCCCATCGGGCTATCGAGTGAGATTTGAGATGGCAAGAGAAAATGCAGCTGTTAAGATGCTGGAAATGTGACTCTTTCTCCCTCTTTTGCCCATCAGCTGTGGCATCGTTACATTTCCATCAAGTGAACCTTGAGTTTAGTGCGCTTTCCTAACACTGAGATTATTCAATTATTTAACAAACTAGAAAACTTTAATAGCTGTGCTCAAAAGTATGCAAAATTGAATGAGTGCTCGATTTATCCATAGCTATGGCGGAAGAAATTTAGTAGGAATACCAAGGCCTTGCGACGGAATTTTCATATTTTAATAGTTAGTTGACTTACATTTAATATTTGAGCATGCATATTCCAAGTGATATAGTTTTAACTAGGGAGCTAAAATAGTACCAGTTTGGATTGAAAACTTAACTAAAAACAAATTTAATACCCTGGGTCAGGGTGAATCAAATATCTTTTGCAAGAGTATATTTTTCATTTTATTATCGAGACAAATCATTTTTAATTCGCTGTCCACCTTCTATACTATGTTCTGCATTTTATCGAATTTTTTTTTTAAGTTTTACTTTATTTATTCAAGATTCTCCAGATGGAGACTTACAATAAGTTAATCAAATCTTATAATTATAACTTATTTAACAGTAATGTCGGCTGATTATGGTCTGGGGGCCCCGATATAGTACTGCTCGGCTTGGAGATCGTTGTGCTGGAGGCGGTGATTGCTTGATGTTGTAGTTCGCTTTTGTTGTGCTATTTTATCTTTTGCGGATAGTATGTTTAGATTTCTGCGGATGTTCTCGTTCCGAACATACCATGGTGTCTCAGTGATAGTTCTCAGGAGCTTAGCTCTCTGAATGATATCAATGCTGCTGCTGCTCGCATTTCCCCATAGCTGCGAACCGTAGGTCCAGATTGGTTTAAAAGTAAAACTGTACAATAGTACCTTGTAGTCCAAGCAAAGGGGAGATCGAGCATTTAATAGCCAATGAAGGTTATTGGACTTCAGAGTTAACTGCGTTTTCTTAGCTTTAATGTGATCATTCCAAGTGAGCCGCCTGTCAAGATGGACGCCAAGGTATGTTACTACATCAGCTTGGGGGTGTTGAGTGTTATACAAAGTTTGCGGAGGTCGGGTTTGCCTGTTGAGAGTGAACGTTACGTGAACAATATTAAATTTAATATATAAATTATTAAAAAAAAAGTTTGGCTTCGGAACATTGCGCAAAGGGATCTCGATCCTGTATACCTAAAAATAATTTTAATGCGCAGTGCCGAATGTCAAACTTTTTTTTTACGTTTTACAACATTTTAAATTTAATTAAAATCGTTAGAGCCATGAGCCATTTTCTAATAAATCGCCATAATGTCAGCTAAAAAGCTTTTTTCACCTGTAGGCACATATAAAAGCCCTTAAAAATACCTTTCTAACGACATATAAAACACATCTGTAGCTTCTTCGGATTGGAAACTGTGGGTGCTTCAAATTTATCGTGTTTTAGCTATTTCCCGCTAAACTAGATATTTCCCGCTAAAGTCGCAGAACAAACATTTCTAGATTTCTGATAAGAAGCAATTCCTCATCAAAAAATCTAATCTTTTTCAGCGCTTTGATCCAAACAAACAAACAAACTTTTCATCTCAATTAAAAAAATTTCAAATTAATATAACTTTTGAACCAAATGTCGGATTGTAATGATAGAGGTATCATTCGACGCATATTTTTAATAAAAATTTGCCCCTCCCACTAACTCCCACTTATCTCATGAAACAGGTGAGTAACCAAAAGTCTTAGTATGCCTTTTTTTTAGTTAACGTCATACCTTTCGATTGGTATATAACTCAATCCGATCGGATTCTTTGTGCTGCTTTCGTCACTAGCGCGGACTGCCGTTCGCAGTGATTATCTATATGTATAATACTCTTTGTCCTGACTGACCCACTGGCTGACTCACTGACTGACACAATAACGTGTAGGCCAAACGGCTAATGGTAAAAAGGTAAAGTTTTCACACAAAATGGATGAGACAATTTCTGCGAAATTCCAACTGTAAGTGCCTCAAGTTCAGGTCAGAGGTCAGGGAATTGCTTTGTATGAAAAACTTTTTTGCTTCTTAAGATATCTTAACCAAACTTACAGATTATATGTTTGGGACTGTCTCTAACAACCTGACCAAATTTGGTCAAAGTAGGATTACTATATCATAAAGCTGCCGTAGGGACAATCGGATGCAAATTAAACTTTAAACTCAACTAAACTCGCAGGTTGTTTATTTGGGACTATCTCTAACATCCTGATCATGTTTGGAATACGTCGGATAACTATATCATATAGCTGCCATAGGAAAAATCGGATGCAAATTATCGTTTAGTATGAAAAATTTTTTTGTTTCTTAAGATATCTCAGCTAAACTCATACTAAAGGTTACTTTGACTAAACTTGATTAACGTAACTAATTTTCATTTTCATTTCACTTCGTATGGGTTGGCGAGCGAAGCGAGCAGAGGCGGAGTCCCCTAGTACTTTTGACTAAACTTTATTAACATAACTAATTTTTATTCCAACATTCCATTCGTATCCTTTGGGAAGCAGAGACACACACACCGACACGCAACAAAAAGACACTGCCACAGGAGTGCCATGCATCCGTTGCATCCTTGAGGCAACAATTCAGTGAGTGAAAGCCGCGAACCACAAATCGAAACGGAAAGTGCATTAAATATTTAAACAGAAAAATTGGAGAAAGAATTTTCCATCTTACACGTTGCAAGACACACACACACACAAATGCCAAGAACTGAATAACCTTTTCAGAATTGTATTATATAATAGTCTCTTCCTAAACAAAATTGGTTAAAAATGTAAACCTTAAATTTTCATAAAGACGGTTGGACTACCCGTATAACTAATAACGACTGGGTTGTCAATACTGATCAAGAATATATACATATATTTATGCCACGCCTATCTGCCAGTTACTACTTTGTACAAACTTAATATACCGTCGACCAGGGTATAAAAAGGAACTGTTACAAGTTTCAACATCAACTCTGATTTCAGCACCAGCTAGACAGATAATAACATTTAATTTATGGCCTCCTATGATGCATTACAAATTTGATGACAAAATCGTAACAGCCTACAGCTAAAAAAGGGCATTTAAGATATATGTATGTACGTACGAGTATATGCTTTGGTGAATGCCTTTTGGAAAAGCCTTTTCAAGTGCCAAAATTGATTACGTACGGAGCGAAACAAAGCAAGAAAAATAAAAAAGAGAGAAGCAAGTTATACAGAGAACATAAGCAATGCGGAAAGACGTGGAGGCTTACGCTGCGTATGAGCGATTTGACTTGCCGACTTCCGCTCGCAAAGCAATTGATACAAAATCATGGGCACAATTTGTGCAAATTGCTTTATCGCCAAGATGGAAGTGGTAGTGCCGGGAAAAAAGCGCTGACAAAATGTTGTCATGTTTATGCATGAGCTTCAATTCACCATAAAGTAAACTTTATTCCAATACCCTCACCATAAAAGGGCATGACAGACTCGAGTTCCGCTTGAAGATATTATATAGGCATTGCCTACATTTGCCAGCATATTGACCGGGTGTATTCAGGTCGTTCATTACATTCAATTTTTTTTTTGCTGTCCGCGACTTTTGATATTATGTAAAATTTTTGATAAATTGAAAGTGTCGACAAGGTGGCTGCTTCTGATTCTGGTTGGTTGCTTGGGTGGTTGAGTGGTTGGTTCGGATGAATGTAACCCGCCATCAAACATCAGCAGAAAAACCATCAGCCGATGGCCTTGTATGTTGGCCATTCTTGGCCCTGAGCTCATGCAAATGATGCTCCTAATTTATGCTGCGGTTCGGTTACACATTTTCATGGAGCTCACTTGGGGGACGACCATGTGACTGATAGTCTGACGGGTTGACGAACTGGTGGACTAGTGGACTGTGGGAACTGCGGGCAGCTGCTTGACCTACTGCGGCATTTGGAATCACTTAAGTCGCTCCACATGCACGAGTCAACATTTGGCTAAGCTAAGGATCTGCCAGAAAACTTAGATTCAGCTTCTGTCTCAGTTTGAATCTGTGTCTCGCAGGGCATCATATTCATAACTTGCGGGGGACAAGCGGTTGACAGGCATTGGAATTCATGTAAACGACAATACGAATGCAAAGCCAAACATAAATAGAAGAGAAAATACAACTAGACAAGGGTAACAGCAGCTCGAAACAGGCTACTTAGTGGCCAACATTTGACATAATCGCTGATGAGGGATTGCTCCTATTCCCCAAACAAAAATGGAAAGCTTCAACGACTACATAACGAATAAGCAATACACTACTATACGTTATTATTCAACTATTGATAGAAGAGAGCTTGTGGAATGTTCTGTTGGACAACAGTTGAGTTTGACAAACAGAAAATAATTAATTTTAATTATGTTGCTGAATATTCGATCAATTTTCATAATCTTCTTCTAAAAGAATAACTAGAAATAAGTCTTAGGAATTCTGTTCATAAATTTTAGGTGAAGTTTGATGCAAAATCAACTCAGTTTTTTCAAATCTTCAGCATGTTGAAAGACAAGAGAGCCAGTAAAATATATGGATAAAAGAAAATCTTTAGAAAGCATTGAAATGGTGCGAACCATAATTTATATAATTAATTACGGAAATCCACTAGAAAAGATTGTTTTGTTTTCTGCAAATCTACCGCAAATAAATAGGTTTAGAAAATCACTCTGTATAGTCTGTCGAGCAACCCGCTATGCATATCGATTGAACACTGTAAACTGCCTTGCCCTGAGGATGATGAAATTGATTTAAGCAATTTATTCAGCTCAAAAATGTGTTGAACTTTGTCCGAAGATGAGGAGATTAACGTAAATTTCTGAGGACTACTATGCAAAAATTGCAATATTCAAACTTATTTCCATTGAAGATGTAAAATCAATTCATGAGGTAGGCCACATGGGGATTATATTTTAATGAGTCCATTTTGTATCACATTTAACGTAATTCATACCGTTCAATAAGAAGCCGCAGGCAACTTTGAATAGACTTATTAGTTGAGCAAATCAAGTGTCGAGCCCCTAAGGGGTCCAAGGAGATGAGGACGGAGGTCGTCCTGTTGGTCAACTGATGAGACCGATTAGCAGCGTCTGCCACTTGCTATGTGAGGACTGCCCAGCGCTCTAATTAACCGCAATCTCAGCGAGTGTCGTTCTGGGAATTGCGCATACGCCCCATGTGCCGTCACTTACTTTGGCAGCGGAGAAATCATTTGGCCTTCTCTCGATTGCAATATGATGATAAGTTTTTCTTTTTTTGGTAAATTCATTGCTGGGGGCAGAGGCAACGACTTTGACAAGTGGTTACCATTTTTTAATGTCACATTTTGTGGCCAAACAAAGGCGGTTGCAGGAGGAGAAAACTGGGCTGAACTGGGTAATGACGGGATCTTGCTGTGGGTGGTTTTACTGGCCAATGAAGCGTAAATTTTGAAACTGAAATCATGAGTAGCAAGCGCAGAAATTGAACTTGAATGAGGGTAACAGGGGAGTTGGACAATAGAGGAGTTTGCCAAGAAAAGAAGAAACAGCAACCGTGGCCTACTGCCTGACTGTTCTGTCGTTGGATGCTTCAATGAGTCTTATGTATACAACAAAAAAGAAGAGAAGAGAAATGTGCGGATACTTATTATGTCAATAACTGTCTATATACACTGTATACACAGAAAAAAAAAACCAACTTCTAAAATCAAGAAAATTCATCTTAAATATTTTGTTCTTAAAATAGGCCATTTTCATTCATTTTAAGTTCATTTTAAGGCCAAATTACTAATACTTAGAATATTAATGTAAAAATTCGCAGTTCTTAACATAAGTATTAAAAATCTTAAATTGTTAAGAAAATATAAATATGTTATATTTAATGTGAAGATAATAATGGCACCGAGGCGCCGCTTCAGTTTGATAACAAGCCGAGGGATCGAAACCCGCTCTATCCAAGGAAATAAAACATAAATTCTGAATATTTAGAAAAAAAATAAATCCAAAAAAAAGTATATATATATAAAAAAAAGTTTAAAGCACTTGCCTTATTTTTTAATTTGGGTTGAGAATTTAAGTCTGTTTGGTCTAAAAACAAGAACTTATCCTTATTTGAAATGTTGTTAAAATCAAGATGTGTTTTCTAACTTTTAGAATTTTATTTCTTGGCGCATTTTTTGACCAAAATTCTTAGTTCTGAGACCAAAATCTTGACTTTAGAACATTTTTTTTATCAGTGTATGTATATATGTACTATAAGTATGTATAGCGGGGCATAAACTTATTCTCATCAAGTTATCCTCGTGGTCGGCCTACTCAAAAAGCCCTGTGCTCCCGGCCAAAGCTCATAAAACTTGTAGAGGGCGGCTGCTTGGACTAAGCCGTTTAAGCGACCGGTCACAAAGTGTTAAGTCTGTTGCATGCCACGACTCCTTTTGGAGCAATCTGGCGCCCTCGTTGGCCTCAGCCAACAAGCGGCTGTCTTTGAATGCTTTATAATTACATTTTATGTGGCAGAGCTGTCGTATACTCGTTTATATTGTATATTGTGATACCTTTTGTATACCTATGTATATAACGCCAACAGGTGCAAAAGGCGTCTGAGAACAGAGGGATCTCTCTGCAGGTTCACTCACAATTCACTTCTCTTTCTTATCTTGCTTTTGTTTGCTAAGCTTATTTAGTTTCGAACTTTATTGCGTATACGTAGTGGATTTTCGTTATGGAACTGCAATAGTTTTATGTGCGCCTTTCTACATTTTTAATGGCAACATTCTTAGGCCGCTTTTAAGCCTTTGCCTTCGGTTTGTTTGGTTTTATGTCAATGCGCATAAATCAAGCTAATTAAAAAATAAAAATAGTATAAATGTTGATCTTAATCTTATCTGGAGGCAGGGCGATATGTTTACAGGTTATCCAGCGGCGATTTTTCCCTTTATTTCAATGAATTTTGGTTTCATTGCGAATCTACAAGCATGCTTCTTTCTCTCCTGCATTCTTCCTGCATCTACATACTTGTATACATATCCGTATTGAGATAACGACAAACTACGTAACCGTAATAAATCTCGATGTTTGGTTAACGAATGTGAAATTTTGGGCATAAAATGAAAGGCGTGTTGTGACTGTGGCTTACAATTCCAGTTTACAATTTCCCAATCCTTGTCATTTTGTTTCTATTTCCATCTCACATTGTTTAAGCAGCTCTCTCTCCCTCCATATCTATCTCTCTCTACCTGTTTTTGTCTCTGTCTGGGAGCTAAGCATCGACCTGATTGAGCTGAATGGCTGATTGTTTTGAAATGTAATCGGATTGATAATTACTGATGCAGCTAGCTCTATTGTTAACACTGTTGCGCTTTGAGTGCTTTCTTATAGTATTCTGAACTTGTTGATATAATGCCATTTGATTGGCCTTAGATTATTTGATTGAACGATTGCTGATACTTACATCCGAGATAATTATGGGAAATTAGCAGGGACCGAAAATAGCATTCATGGAACCAAATTATAACTAATTATATAACTGTGAAGGAAGTTTGGATTACACCAAAGTTTCTATTTGAGTCCTAATTATCGACATTCACAAAACAAACTTCTATTTATACTTTATATAATATGCTATATACATATAAAATAATTAATTATGTATTCATATGTTCATATCTTTAAAGCGGGCTGTCGTCTTGGGATAATCAAGGCATCATTCGACGGCTTTTATAGATTAGATTAATTGTGCATTAAATAAACTTACCGGAAAACTCCAACGGCCCCATTTGCTGAAGTTATTTAAATTCCGCTATTCCCACTTACACCCCTATATCTCATGATCCAGACAAGATAGAGAAAATATTGGGACTATCATAGGAAATTTAACATTCTTCCTGTATATTTTGCTAGTCACCTTTTGCACCCTTCATGATGCTTTGTCACTAGCGTGAACTGCCGTCTACAATGATTTGCAAAATAACTCAATGAATTGGTAGAGAAATAATAAGCTGCATGATTGACTTTAGGACGTTCCCAGACAAGTGATTGACTATCTTATTAGTCGATATGCTAATAAGCTAACTATCTGAATTGTTTTGCCTAATAATTGTTCGAGCATCTACTTATTATCTACTTTGATTATACGTTCATAGGTAGATGAGCGTTGGACATATATGTACTCATTAAAGAACTTAAATTACCTATGCGATTTATTGATTGATTGGTTAATTGATTGAATAACTAAATCAATCGGACGCCACCAATCAACAATTAAGCGCAATTATAAGTTACTAGGGGGCTCCGCCCCCTGCTCGCTTCACTCGCGGAAATGAAATTAAGTTAATAATGTTAATAAAGTTTAGTCAAAGTAACCTCTAGTATGAGTTTGGTTGAGATTTCTTAAGAAAGAAAAACAATTTTCATTCTAAACGATAATTTGCATTAGATTGTTCCAAAGGCAGCTATATGATATAGTAATTCGACTTTGACCAAATTTTGTCAGAATGTTACTTCTTGACAAAGTAAAAGTCTAGTGACGAAAGGGCTTCCCTGCCCTAAAATTTCTGATATCCCATTTTGTGACGAACGATATTAAATTTAATTTATAAATTATTAAATAAATTATTATTATATTATTATAAAAAAAAAGTTTGGCATTCGGCCCCTTGCGCAAAGGGATCTCGATTCTGTATACCTACAAATAATTTTAATGCGCAGTGTCAAATGCCAAAATTTTTTTAAAATAATTTATATATTAAATTTAGTACAGGATGTATAAGACCAACTTAAATGAATATTCTGCCAAATTGGTTGAGACATCTACCTTGAGACATCTTACCAAAACCAAAATTTTTTTTATACTATAACTGGTTTTTTGACCGATTGTTTCTATGACAGCTATATGATATAGTGAATCGATATGAACGAAGTTTGATCAGGATGTATAAAACCAACTATAATGCATTTTCTGTCAGTTTGGTTGAGATATCTCGGAAAACAAAAAAGTTTCTTATACTAAAACTTGATATTCGACAAATTGGTTCTATGGCAGCTATATGATATAGCGGACCGATTTGAACCCAATTTGGTCAGGATGTATAAGACCAACTTAAATGCATATTCTGTCAAATTGGTTGAGATACTTTAAGAAACATAAAAGTTTTGGTAAATATGGTACATAGTAAAATGTATATATTCAGTTAACAGGTAATATCTTCCAAACCTTTTCACTTAATGATATGTGTCATATATCAAAAGACGCGAAATTGTACGGATTACATACATTAGAGCCGTTTTCGAATAAATCGCCAAAATGTAAGCTAAAAAACCTTTTTTCACCTGTGTCACTTTACCTAAGTACTTTGCAAAAAAATATTCAAGGCATGTCTAAAAGTTCTCTAAATACCTTTCTAACGACATAAAGAACACATCTGTAGCTTTTTTGGGTTGGAAACTATGGGTGTTTCAAATTTATCGCGTTTTAGCTATTTCCCGCTAAAATAGCTATTTCCCGCTAAAGTCGTAAAACAAAAGTTTCTAGATTTTTGATAAGAAATAATTCCTCATCATCAAATCTCAGCTTTTTTAGCGCTTTGATACCAACAAACAGACAAACTGATTTTTCATTTAATTTTGAGGTCACTAAAAATTTCAAATTAATATTTCTTTTGAACCAAATGTCGGATTGCAATGATCGAGGTACCATTCGACGCGTATTTTTGATTAGAATTTTTAAAAGTTATAACATTTAACGAAAAGGCTCAAACGGCTCCACTAGCTGCAATCATAAAAATTTTGCCCCTCCCACTTTCACCCCCATACCTTACGAACCAGGTGAGTTACCGAAAGTCTTAGTATGCACTTTTGTTAGTTACCGTCATACCTTTCGATCGGTATATAACTTGACCTGATCGGACAGTTGTAGCAACTTTTCCATTCGTGTATATATTGCCAGTCCCCTTTTGCACACTACGTGTTGCTTTCGTCACTAGCGCGGACTGCCGTTCGCAGTGATAAAATATTATAAAAAAGTCTTTAAAGGGCTTCTTGGACCGATTTTTAAAAGTCTAGTTGAATTTTACCTTTAAATAGATAGCAATCTGAACTAGTTGTGCCCTTAAGACTTGATGTTCTTCTTTAGCTGCACCATTGCTAAAGTTTTTTAATCTATCCATTGAAACTGCAATCTTTCCATATCTTTGGGAAAATCTTTTATCACAAAAACGGTGGAAGTCTGATATTTCGAATTACAGAGGCATTGCAAAGTTATAAGCAACCCCTAACCTTTTTGAAAAACTCCTTGTTTCGTCTTTGCAGCATCTCTGTAAATCAATTATTTCCCTGCACAAGATGGCTTTGTAAAGGTCACTGCACTGATTATTGGCGAAATTGATTCTAGTTTGCGCACCAAGTATAAGAGCTTTTTTTCACGTTTTCCCAGAGAACTCTCTCTCTCGCTCTCAATTTGTCATGCTAATACCAAAATTACTACTAAGACTAATTATAATACTTAGTTATTCCTGTTCAAACTAATACTAATACTTATACTAATAGTTCTTCTAATACTAATAATATTACTTATGCCAATACAAATAATTAATGATCTGATTCGGCTTTACTGGGTTTCCCCAATCCATGAAGCAAATGTTGGATAGTTAAATAATCTTTTGAATATCCCCAGACGTTAATTTTTTTTTTTTAATATTTATCGTTTTATCTTATTTTTCACTTTCACTGAATTTTAAATAATTAATAAAATTTATTTTATTTTTTGGTCCGATTTTTCATAAGTTTATTTTATTTTAAATTTTAAATTATTTTTAGATAGCTGTTTTTAGTTGAAATTAAATAAATATGAAAATCTATTTTAAAAAAATAAAATAAAAAATGGGTCTTACTGTTTTTTCACAATAAAAGATTTTAAACACTATTCTTTCAAAAAGTCAGAGCATATCATAGTCCATTTTAATTGTTATATTAAGAATGATTTTATAATATTCAGTTTTCTCATTATTGCTGATGGATATAATAAAAATCAATAATAATAGTTCTTCGACATTATTGAAAAGTCTTTAACAATTTTGAAATATGATACGTATGTGATATTTTTAATTATTTCTCATAACAGTTACGGAACCTGAAATTTAGGCGTTTACTATTTCGAGTCGTTCACTATATCCATACACGACTATACATATATATATATATGGATACATTTACACCATCCGTACATTCACACACACGCACACTCTCTCCGTACATTGAATGAACTCCAACGTGAGGAGTTATTTAATTGGACCAAAGTTGCGTATTCAACTGCATAGTTACGGTGTTTGCGCGTGTGTCTGTGTATAAATGTTTGTATCTGTATCTGTGTGTGCGTGGGTGTGCAACCGTTATATTAATTTAAATGGGCAACACTTTGGCATAATTGAGAAAGATGTGGACGTTACTGCTTAAAAGTTTCCCACTGTGCTATTACGTGGGTTTGACTGTGTGTGTATGTGAGAGTATGTATATGTGGGTGTTTATGACTGTTAGGGAAACGTAAATGTCGAGCATCTGAATTAATAAAAACTTTAAACTAAACTGATTTTAAACGTTTCTGCCACAGGCGACAAAAACAGGAACAAGGAAAACAACAAAGAGCAGCAGCTTCTTGTAACTAAAGTGACATGAGGCCTTAACAAGAACAAAATACCAAAGCAACAACAACAACAGCGTCAACAATAAAAACAACAACAACACCAGCATCAGCAACTGTAGAGAGCACTAAAAACCCAAATTACAAACAATTAAAAACGAGCACACCGAAAGAATCCTCAAAGGCGCTCGAAAAAATCACATTGGGCTACTGACACGCCCACCCATACACACACACACACACACACACACACACACACACACACACATACACACACACACACACATCAGACAACACAACAACAACGATAACAAAAACAAAAGGTGACGACAAAGCAACAACAACAGCAACATTTATGGCCTCCTAAAAACGGAACAT
This sequence comes from Drosophila kuntzei, assembly GCA_035042165.1. Taxonomy (NCBI): domain Eukaryota; kingdom Metazoa; phylum Arthropoda; class Insecta; order Diptera; family Drosophilidae; genus Drosophila; species Drosophila kuntzei. The sequence continues at coordinate 58,049 of JAWNLU010001438.1, forward strand.
CGGCCGCAGTCAGGCCCAGAAGACAGTATCCAGATACCCAAAACATCCTCCCTCGCCTCTACCGCGCCCCTTTTGCTCATAGCAGCTGAAGCTTCAACTCCAGCAGCGTCTCACATCAGCAACAGAAAGCGACAACGACGACGACAACAAAGCAAACAAAGCGGTGATCAAAAGTGCGCGTTGTTTTTGTCATTGTCATTCAACTGCCTACACACACACACACACACACACACACACAGATACATACATACATACTCGTATGCACACTTAAAGCTCTAGCGCGCCGCAGCCCCCCATCCTTCTGCCGGGATCGGTGTCAACACTGTCGTTGTGATCCAACGCCTCTGGGCACTCAATTAAGCCCCAAACTCAAAGGAAACGCAAGAACGTTGAAAGCGACAGCTTGCCACGCCCACAGAGCAAGTGAGTGGGAGAGCGAGGGAGAGAGGAAGAGAGGAAGAGAAAGTGAAAGGAAGAAAGTGTTGGAGAACGAGGCGAACTAAAGAGGCGCCCGTGTGGCCGCTTTGAGTTGATGTGACAATGAAACTGAGCGTCAGCGCGTATCGGGCGCATGCATCCGCACACAAGAAGATCCTCTCCAGCGGTTATCATTCCCAGCTCAATTACGGCAGCACTGGCGCCGCCGCAGCATCCTCCTCCTCATCGTCAGCAGCAGCGGCGGCCACTGCATCGGGCTTATATACGGTAAGTTAACCTCCCAAATTTCGTTGAATCTTCGGTTTGATAACTTCAAGCATTCTTAACTATTGTAAGGTTTTGGTTAGAATAATTATTTAACTCCAATCTATAATAAATTAAATTAAATTTATAATTTTTTCACTGTTTTAAAATCAAGTTGAAAAAATTTTCAAGATAACAGCCAGATTCTAACATTTACCAAAACTACCTTTTTATACATATACTTACAATAAGTCTAATTTTCTTGTGGCTTTTGATTTCGGCTCTGGTATTCTCGAGTAAGGCAAGCTAAACTTTATTTTTTTTAAATAAAAATCTAGTGACGAAAGCGTATTCTAGCCCCAAAATTTCTGATATCCAATTTTGTGACGAAACTTATTTTTACATTTAATATATGAATTATTCTAAAATAAAAAAAATATTGTTTGGCATTCGGCACATTGCGCAAAAAATGCCAAACAGTATTATTTTTATTTTATAAAAATTCATATATTAAATGTAATAAATTTCGTCACAAAATTGGATATCAGAAATCTTGGGGCTAGAATACGCTTTCGTCACTAGACTTTTATCTCGTGTAGAGGTTTTTTTTTTATGTGATCTATAGCTTCTGCGGTTTGGTTTGAAATAACTCTAGCGCATTTTTCCGTTTTCCCGCTAAGCTATCGGGATTTATGATAAGAAACAATTACTCATGAACCAGGTGAGTTACCAAAAGTCTTAGTATGCACTTTTGTTAGTTAAGGCAATAAGTCATATTTTGGTATATAACTCGATCTGATCGGATAGTCGTAGCAAATTTTCCAATCTTCGTGTATATATTGCAAGTTGCCTTTCGCAGCCTTCGTGCTGATTTCCGCTATCCGCAGTGATAGTGGGTTTGATGAAGGTTAGAAAAATAAATTCAAATTTTGTTAATTCAATTTAAATTATTCTTTTTTCTTTTTGAGCTGAACCAATTTTTTACGTTCAGTTTCGAAAATTGATAATGTCAAAGATTTGGTTTATAATCCATTGCAGAGTCTGAGAAACCTTAGCCCCCTTGTTCGTAGTCCATTATTTGAATTATCGTACAATATTGGGTAGTTAATGATTTAGAGGAGGGGATCTGATTTTACAGTTCTATTGGCCGGGGGTACATTAGCTTTATTAGTTCCAGCTCCTAACAGTTTGTTCTACTTATATTCGAGTAAGGTTCCAATAAGATGCACCACAAACACCTTCAGGGTTACCCGAAAGTTAAACCTTAGATATAATGTCAAGATTTAACTCACAACTTTTTGCTTCTCGCTTAGCTTATCGTTTTGCTCAATTTTACTGTTAAACGCCTTGCTAAGCTTCTTCTTGCAATGTTTCTCGCTTTTATTCAAACATCATAATCTATCTTAGAAAATTATCACTATTAATCGATTCACGTCGTTAACAGATTCTCGTTTCGCTTCTCTTCTCGTTTCATATTGTTAGCACTATCAAGAGCAATATTAACTTTGCTTAAATAGTACAATAGGATTGAAGTGAATGTGCATTATGTATTTGTAGGGCATTTGCTATTCGGTTCGTTGACCTGTCGGGGTCATTTGATGTTTAATAAAGTTGACATAGTATGGGAAATGGGTCGGGTCGGAGTTGGGATCGCGGTCATAATAAAAATGTTGCACAAAATGCTTGGATGTCGTCACGCAGAATGTGTTTGCTATGAAACAATGCTGTGAATGAAATATTTTTGGTTTATGCACCAGAATATTGATGGATATGGGTCGTAACCGTAGAAATATATGACTGTTCGGTCATATATCAGATATCGCAGAGCATAATTAAATGAATCTCAATTTAAACTTCGTTTGAATGATACGCTTGGGCTTTGGGGAGAAGAACGAAGTCACTTTTAAGCCACTAAAACTTTAGGTTCCCCATAAATATTTATGGAATGGAATGGCGCTCGGCCCATTTTACAGCTGCGAGAGCCAAAAACCACAACGAATTCCAATCAAGTTCTTTGGCAATTTTAATTGCCCCATGTGCCCGTCTCCCGACTCCTGAAAATTTGCTCACAATACCCGTAGAGCAGAGGTTTTAACTGACAGCTAATTGGCTAAATGGTCGACACGACAACTAAATTCCCGTCCTCAATCCCAACCCAATTCCAATCTCATATTAATTTATATTAATTTATATCCCAGTGGATACGTTACGCGGTTGTGCTCTATTAAAAGTGTCCCGAATGAACAGTTTTCGGTGCATTTGTCAGTTTTGTTATTAACTAAACAATTTATCCCCCAGTCTCCCAATACATTTTCGGAAATTCTTAGGCGGGAAAATGTATATCCGGCGTCAAATACTTTAAGTAGCTGAATATGTGCTTGTATAATTTTTGGCATTTATATGTTAAGAATTCAATGTAAAGCGTTTTGAAAGGGAGAGTCCGAAACGATACAGGCAGGAAATTATTACATTTCCATTCAAAAAAACCTCCAAAAACTTCATAGATAGTATAGCGATATTCGTCTGATTAAAACTCTCAATTTTGAATATATTTTGATGAAACTTGCTTCTTTCTTTTTATCCATGAAAATATTGCAGATAACTTTAATCCCTATCATAATACCTCCTGATTTCTACATTTTGCATTCAACTGGAAAATTTCAACAGTCAAAATTGTAAAGTTTCGGTATCAAAAAAAATGTATCATACAAATGGTATTTTTTCGCATGACAAATATAGAACTTAACGCACTATTAAAAGGTATAGTAGACGGACTTATAAAAAGATATCATGCCATTCAGCAGGTATTGATTTTTGATCCGTCGCAAGTATAGGAGCGATTACTAATTGAAAAATTTGCTGAATGCTCCCATTGCACTATGTTTCAGTTAGTTTTCGACCGATTTTCACTGTAAGATCTATATGATTTAGTATTCTGATCATGATATTTGTTGGCCAGATCAGGATTATTGGAAAATAAGATGGATTCTATACAAAAAGACATTGTTCAACCGATAATACCTCTTATTTTTATATGATATATATTTGTCCGATTTTGATAATATTTTATCTACAGTTTAGTAATGTAGTAACACGCCAAAAACTTGCATATCGCAGAATCAATCATAAGGGCGGTACCACACCCACTTTTCTAGGTCATTTGCGTATCGATATTAACTATAAGTCAAATTAAAAAAAACTCGATCAAAACATCTTGTTTCGTTCTTAAATTATTAATTTATTAAACAAAATCTTCAAACGGACCATAGTGCATTGTTATATTAAACGAAATACGTATGTAATTAAAACTAGCAACGGACTTCTGTAGTCATATTCATTATCATTTTAAACAATTCACACTAGGCCTTTTCAAATTTCACTCTCGAGAAAAGAAAATGCAAGACCTTTAATGCTTAAGCAGGATGGTGGCAAGTGTAGCCCAAGATGAATATACATTTTCTGGGCATGGTGCTGGGCTTAGGAGTTCAAATCTAGCCAAAAAGGGTTCAAAATGCATTTATATTGAATCAAATCTTGAGTTGTTTTCACAGAATTAATTAATTTACTTGAAATGTGTAATTTCTATAGCATCCAAGTCAAGTCAACAGAAAACTTCAAACTTTAATTGAAAGCGAGTTAAGCGAGAATAAGTATTTCATTTGCGGTAACTATGAGAAGTAGAGCGACTAAGTAAATTTCTTAACTTAACGCGGTCACAAAATAAGTTTATTGCTTGCAAATACTCTTTCTCTCTCCTTCTGTTTCCTTTTCTCTTTGATACTATAAGTATAATAAATTTTATACCTTTGCCTTGGTGCCAAAAGCAATCAAAATTTAATCTTATTTATCATCAGAGAGGATAGGCGTGGTCTTGGTTAAAAAGCACGTAAGCATGTCCAATAGTTCAAAAATATTATTTATGTACACATATATTATTATTATTTATACTCATAATATGCCAATTAGTCATCGTGTTGAAATAGTCCAAAATGCAGCAACTTATTAGCAGTCATATTTATAGATTGACTGCCGAAAATTGATGACCGATTTCAATTATCCTTTTGCAGATGGAAACGCATGAGCATGGCGGAAAGTTTTCAAAGGATATGGCTCGGATCGAGTGCAACAGCGACACGGACGTCATCAGCCCAACGGGCACCAGCAGCTCCGGCGGAGGCGGAGGCGATGGCGGCAGCATTCCAGCGGATACCTCCAGCCATCATAAGCGCCATCACAAGAGCAGCAGCAGTTCTTCAGCAGCGGCAGCGGCAGCGGCGGCGGCGGCCGCTGCTGCGTTGGCCAACGATGATGACAACAACAGTGCGGCGCATTCATCGGATAGCAAAAGTCCCAGTCAGCGGTAAGTTTGGTAAACCAACACATGCATATCTAACACACATACATACAATAACACACAAAAATACACACACGCACATACAAACACCTGGCATTATCAATTACTTGTGTACATACATACGTGTATGTAACTTTAAAAGTGGAGCAAAGTTAAGAGCTTGACAAATAATAATTCCGAATACAACAACAAGTGTAAACAAAAACATTGGGAAAACAAATGCGAATTTTGGCATGCCGAAGTTGAAATACTCTTGTAGAAATATTTATACCCATAGCTCTTAAACAGCTTGATAAGATGGTAAAATAAAACAATCTGAAGAAAAACCAAATTCTTGGTCCATTAATGACAGATGAGTAATTAGTAAATGAACAATATCATTTGATACTTTAATGCCCCCCACTATTGATATCAATTTAGCATACAGGAAAGTTGCATCTGATTGACTGCAATCAATTCAGAGAGTATAAACAATTTTACAAACACAAGAAGTTATTTTTATTCCGTGAGTAAAGTTATAGAAATAATTCTTTATCAGCTACAAAACCTACCAAACCTGATTGAAAAGAATTGTATCTTTATCAAATTACGTTTGATTTCCTTGGGTATGTAAATATGATAACAATCTTAAAAATATTAATCAAACAATAAAATAGTGCTTTGAATAAGATAAGCTATAAGATACTGTAGATATATAATATACCTTAAAATCCTTAAGAATTATTGCAAAATGTGTTTAGACATAAAGCCATTTTAGATATGAAAAAATTTTATCTTAGCAATTGGTGATATCTAAAACCTATCTAATAGCAAGAATAAAGTCTGACGGTGTCACTTGTATATACGATTATACATATATGTGATATATATTTATAGTAAGATATTTCGCATTTGCTACAAAATATTGTGCTCAGCAAGGGTATGAAGATGTAAAAAGGATGCAGAAGTCGAACAACAACAAGAAGAAGGGGATGAATAAAAATCCGTTTTGTAAACCATAATTGAAATGTACAGTTCACATGGCTATAAGCCCTAAATGTAACCTGTCGTTAAACACAATCCATCTATACAATACAACATTCACGTCCACATCCACATCCACACACTCATACTTTAAGCTAAAGTTACAAAAAAATAAAGAAAACACACTTCTTTACACACATACATTCACACACACACACAAACATATATATATATATATATATATAAACGTACAGTAAGCGCATAATTGATTGCTAACGATAAATGTGTAGCATACTTTGTTGGGCTTCGCAGCTGCTTTTGATATTTGTTGGTACTCGCAGTTGATGCAGCGTATTGACATATTGACAACCATCTTTACATATATATGTATTCGTACATGTACTCGTCGTACTATTTGTATAAGTTTCTCCATTTTTGTTGTGATTTCTTTTACTTTTTGCTTTTGGTTTGATTTTTGTCGTCGCCATATGATAAACGCATCGTTTGTATGCAATTTGCTCGTATTTACCATCACAATCCGAATATGAATATATATATGTTATGTAAAAGAAAAGAGCAATCAGAATTCTGTCATAAACAAGTTAAATCAACAGCAATTAGCGGACCATTATGCTGTTAATGGGGCGGGTAAGTGCTATTGACTGCATCCGTCTGTCAACTATTATGAAATTAATGGATGAAATATTTAGTTGGGGACGCATTCGAACATCATTCACAGGTATTAAGATAATCCTACATTCATAAGAGGGCTTAGAGGGGTTACAAAATAATTATGGACGGAAATTTTCGCGGAGAATTAATAAAATTCAACTATACTGTTCTGAGATCTCATTTCGTATCACGTTTGCCATTTTAGATTTATGTGAAAGTTCCTTAAAAAATGTAGTGGACTCTCAAAGTTAGCTTAAAAGAATACTAGTTCCAAATTCAGATATTTAGGACATTTCTAAAGTTATTCTACTTAATTAATTATACATAGTTGATTCTCATTAAAAAGCAAACATATTTCTTATAAGTAGAATAGATAATAAAACAAAAACATAGCATATCCTCTGGAATATGTAGGCAAATCGAAACAGAATATGAATTTAGATTAGATAGTAATACGTATATGAAATAAGTTAAATACAGTGTCTCAATGTGCTCATCATCATACTACGAGTTCTTGTTTATTAAGATAGTCATATCTACAAATAGGTAGGAGTTGGGACTAATTTGTGGTGCTTTATGATAGTTTAGTTCTAACGACAATTGTGCTAGCTGGAATTGGGTGTTGAGAGTTTTTTCAGTGTTTTCATTAATTAACCAAGTTGCAGAGCCTCTTATGACGCTGTAGCCAACGCGATGTCCATGGAGACCGTTTCGCCAGTTTCGCCAGTTACGAGTGGTTTGTAGACTGTCCCCCTGAGCATTTTGGTGGCAATTGTGGGCAGCTTTACGAGCATCTGTGAAATGCTCCTACAAGTCCGAATCCAAATAGGTTTAGTTAAGTGAATTATGCCCCCGAACTGCGCTGACAGAGTTGATGGCCAAAATGTGTAAGCCAATATTCGTTGGGTAGCAACAGAATTTGGCTCTTTAGTTGATTGGGTTAAGGACTTCTTTCGTTTTTTCTGATCTGTGGCGCAGCAGCAAAACGTGTGTGCATACTAATTCCAAAACCTAAACAGATTAAAAGCAAACCACAATAATTCGGCACACCGAAGCGAAGAATATCCTTGAAGAAACAAATTGATTAAGTTGAAAGTATTTCGAAAGATATAGTAAATGATTTTGAATACCAAACTGAGTTGCATCATTTATAAAAACTTGTAGTTGAGAATAGTTGAGAACTAGACTAGGGAAAGACCAAAGAATTTATAATTTTTTTTTATCATGTTTTGTTAAGATTGTTTTGTATCTTATGCAATGGTTAAAGTAAATAAGATATGATATGTACTTGATATGATATGTACTTGTAATTTAATACAGAAAAGTTCGGGATTGAACTATTGTGTTACACTATTAAGATATTTTACCTTAATTGTAAAGAGTCGGCAAAGTAGTAGAAGCATTCGATTCTTTAAATATTTGCATTTTTTTTAACATATAAAAAAATGATGTGATACTTACATTTGATTTCATAGCGAGCACAGATTATGTGAAGTTCATATCCTACAAATATCTAATTTCTTTAAAAATGTTTTTTTTTTTTATTTTATACAATATTTATTATTATTATGAGCACGATACATGCTACCTACATTATTTCCAGTATCATATCAGGATTTTTTACAAGTCAGGTGTATAACAGATTTTGACGTGGCAATGTGGGAATCGAGCCACGGGACCTCTTTCTTTTAAATATAATAATAATAATTTAAGAAAATTTTTGGTTGGGGACTTTAATTGAACAGGTGAATTTTGATCAATGCAAGAGTATACCTGACTACCAAGATACTCTCTCATATATGTATGTAGCATTGTTAATGTGCTTGTTATTCGGTATAAATAATTTTGTTTTATACCCATTTACCCATTGGAAGATCGGCCAACTCATCGCTGACCAGTGGGCAAAGTAACAACTGCAACTGCACGAATACAAGTAGTTTAAGATTGTACACAGAGAGGGATAGACTTATATTATCGCCAGCACAACAACAAAAACAGCAACAACAACAACATCAGATGCAAGAGAAACATCAATTAAAATCAAATTATGAAGAACCTCAACAACCTGCGCGCCAGCGTCGCCAGGTGCGAATGCATATGAATAGTCCGTCTTCCGATTGCAGCTCGTATTCATTGACCATGGGCAACAGGGATCGAGTCGGCAGCTTGGGGGGCAGGCTAATAAATTCGGCGAGTTGTACGCAAGTGAAGACTCTCTCCTCGTTCATCAGTGAGCATCCCGAAGAGCTAGTGAGCATTTCAAGCAGTAATAACAACAATGGCAGTCACAACAACAACGGAAACGACAGCAGCATCAACAGCCACAACAGCAACAATTGCAACAACAACGGAAACAATCAGACAACCAAATGGAAAAGTCTAAGAGCTGTTATGGCATATTACTGTTCACTGCGTCGCATTAAGAGGAACGGTGCTTTTACACTTTTAAGAGTACTATCAAGCTAATCTTATTTAATCTAAACTCAATTTAAACTAATCTTAATTAAACGTATTAGAGCAAGCAACTATCTAATCGTACTTCTACTTTCTTGCATTGTGTGTGTGTGTGTGTGCGTGTGTGTGTAATAACCCCAATTATACAACAAATAAAAATCCCTTTAAAATCTCCTCCTAATATATGTATAAGTCCAGTTCCTAATTCCCAACTAACAGCTCCAATCGAATCCAATTAATTTCAGGAGAAAAAAAGTAGTCAATTATTCTACTAATTGTATACTAATTCTACTAACCCGTAAGCAATAACAAACATTTTGTAGTCTGTGTAATCTACCTTTCTCCCATTTTCTGTCTCTCTCTCTCTCTCTTTGTCTGTCTTTTTAGACAAACATCCTTTCCACATATGTGTTATCCACTCTTATGTATGCCACACATAAAATACTTGTGACCGTGTCTAACAATTAATGTGTAAATCGAATGCAGACCTCTCTTTCTCTCTCTCCCTTCCTCTCTCTCATACACACGCTCTCTCTGTCCTTCTCTCTCCAATACTCTCCCACTCCTCATATAAGGTTCATCTTCTCACTCGCTAACTAGAGCGCTCTTCCCTTCTCCCTCTCTGTCTGTCTATCTCTCTCTCTCTTTTTTTCTTTGCTGTAATAGCTACGCTTTGGCTCTCTCTTTCTTCTTCTCATACATTCATTGTTGTATGACGGATTTTTGTGATATTGTTACAGGGTGTCTTCTATTTTTCTTTCTATATTTTATATTTATATTCTATATTTTTCCGCAGCTTCTAAAAATTTTAAAATGCTTAAAATTGTAAAATGTGTATGATAATGAAAATTTTATTATATTAGTCAATAATTTATTTATATGCAGAGAGCAACGACATTTGCACCTTATCTTATCTCTTGCTGCCCTACATTCTCAATTTTTTGCGAATATAGCACATTTCAAATGTGGACAAAAAATAAGACAAAAAGAATAAGTTTTTAATCCGTTGCCAGAAAAAACAAATAGAAAATATAATATAACAAAGAAAACAGCATGAAAAAATTAATACAAAATTGGTTTCGCTAAGCGATCGCTAGAAGTCTGGCGATTTCAACTCTATTTATTCGGGATCGATCTAGATTTTTTTGTTGTTGACTAATTCATAGATTAGAAACAAAGTTTATTATCTCATTATACCTTTTACAAAGGCTGTGATACAATTTTTATGTGAACACTATTTTTTTGCAATAGTGTGTTGTGGACGTTTGTTTTATTGTGTATTTTGAAAAATTAAAAAATTAATTTTTTATATTTGTTCCTAGTATGATAAAGTAGTCCGACTTTGACGAATGTTGATCGGGATATAAAAGACTATAACAAAACGCAATCTGTTAGTTTTGGTTGAGATACCTTAAAAACGTAAAAGTTTTTCTGACCTACAGGTGGAATTTTCCGAAAAAAAAAAAAAAATTTTAAACGAATAGCGTGTCTTATCTATGTTGTGCCTCATATCACCTATCGTTTGGGCTCCACAATAAATAATGAATGAATGAATGATTCAATAAATGAGTCAGGACAAATAATTTTGTATTAATAAGTTGTTTTATATATAGATATATATAAGATTTTTTCCTATTCTTACTTTGTTTTCGCCACGTTCATCCAAGAACTGCGTCGTGTGCTACTCTTCATTTATTTTTGGCAAGAGGGCAACTTAAAAAGTTTCCAAACTGAGGCTAAAGTGCAGTTGCATACACACATACACAATTCTGAACTGAAATGAAAAATCTCAGGAAAAGTTAAAGTGGCATGTGTGATTGTGTGTGTGTGTGTGTGTGTGTGTGTGTGTGTGTGTGTGTGTGTGTACTGAGAGAATCGATATGCTTAAGTTGCCTACTGCATTGCACTATAGGTCAAATGGACCCTTTTTCTGCTATAAACTTATTTTTTAAATGTATTAAAATTAACTAACTTTTGTTATATTGCTGTGAGGAATACATCGAACTATAATGTTGCATACCAGAAATGTTAAATTAGCATTCTGATGTTAAGTTAACAGCTGTTAAAACAGCTGTTTTAATCCAAAGCCACGTGCTCATAAATTGTGCACAAAATTTGTCAAAATTCAAGTGGCTTAAGTTTTTTTAAATTGAAATTTTTGAACGCAATTTATGATGAATAGTGATCAGTATGGTTTGTACTTTGTGTTTGTAGACCTGTGCTGTTGGTATTGTTCGTGTCGTCTGTAGTAAGTGTTAATAAAGAGACGTCCCAAAAAAAATTTTTTTTAACAATACCTTATCTTTGGGAAGAGTTTTAAAAAAATGTCAGCACTTGTCAGCAAAGTGACTATATACATGTTGTAGAGTAATTCCTTTTTAACTAAAAACAGTTAAGTTTCTTCCCCCTTTTGCCCACTTCTTCCAAAATGTAACTTTTTAGCACATAACATTTATATAAGAAATGCATGTTTACTTGAAGCAAAAATTCAGTTTTCGGCCGATTTTTACTATAAAATTTGTATGATTTAGTATTCCAATCTTGATATTTTTTGTCCAAAATATCAGTTTCATAATACTACATACATAAGTACAATTTGGCCGGATGTATTGGAAAATAACATGGTTTTTATATAAAAAGTCATTTTTCAACCGATATTACCTATTATTTCTATATGAATAGTAGTCCGATTTGGATCATATTTTAGCATTAAGTCAGTAACATAATAACACACCAAACCTGCAAGTTTGGTGCGGATAGCCTAAAAAACAAAAAAATTGAGTTTCGCAGAATCAAGGATTAGGGCAGTGCCACGCCCATTTTTTCAAAACCATTTCCAAATGAGATCTAGAATGGTATCCAAATAACTTTTCACGGAAAACTTGATAAACCTTCGAGTTATTAATTTATATCAGAAAAAGGGTCCATTTGACCTATAGTGCATTGTAGGCGAACTTTTGACACACATACACACAGGCAAAGTTGAAGTGTATGCTTCCATGCATATGCTACAATACTTTGCCATTGTGCATGCCAAATGAGAAATTGCCCTCTGAATGACAGCTTACAAAGAATTTGAATTTAGAAAATTGCAAATTTATGTAGACCCCAACAGCACAGGAACATACACACACAGACACATACACACATGAAAACGGGCTCTTGAGGGGGTCTTCGCCTCGCCTCCTTTTGAATAAAATTATGCACTGTCAACTTTTGTGACTGCCAAAAGAGCTGAGTATCACATGAATATGCATCTCTTTCTCGCCGTCCTTCTGTCTGTTTTTTTTCTCTTTCTCTCTCTCTCGCTTTCTCACTTTCACTATCTCTTTCTGTTTTGGTGCTAGGTGCAAGTAATTCGGTTACAAGTGTCTTCAGCCTATAGCAATCGACATTTATGGTTCGATCTGCTGCTGCATTGCCAATGTTTCAATGTGTTTTACTTCAGTGTCAGTTCAATTGCCAGTTATATGTATATACATACACAATCACTTACACATACACATACACACACTCACACATTTACATATGCCTATGGTGGAAGGCAATTGTTGCATATGCTTCATTGTGTCAAGTGATTGGGGCAAGTGTCTTTCAAGTCTTGTCCCCAAAAATAGCAACATGTTTGATCAAATTTTGCTGTAACTGTCGTCATTATCAAATCAGGCCTACAGAAGGCATTTGATCTTATATCTTCAAAATTTGCAATTTAAAAGATTACATTAATAATTATAATATTTTTAATAAAATTTCGCTCATTTTATTCAGAACAACGCAATTTAAGATTTCGATAAACTTTCTGTTAGTCCCTGAATATTGTACGCAATGTAGAATAGAACATATGGTCAGTAACTTAAACTATGTATTAAATTTTTTGTTTTGTTTTTTTAAATATTAAGTTCAGGGTTTCTCAAAATCGATTTTGTTCGAATTCTTTTACTTTTCTACTAGTTTTCTATACACAGTTTAAATAATATAAAAAGGTCAGGAAAAATATTATAAAATGAATCAAATTTACACCTCTCTTTCTCTCTCGTTTGTGCGGTTTCGTTATTATGCTCAACAGATGGAGCTACTTGTCTAAGCCACTACCTGATTCCGTTTATGTTTTTCAAGTACTTATATCAAACAGATCGAAGCTTTAAGTCTTTTATGCTTGCCTTTGTTTTAATAATTTACAGTCAGAATGTTTTATGTAAGTGATTGGATGTTTATGAACTTTGTTTGTGTAGTTATTGTTGATTTAAGATTGTTGATTCGGCAGCCAAATGACTAAATTGTTGGCTAGTTGACTCAAGTGAAGCCTAGTGCTTCGGCCTAATCGAAATGAGAAACTTGCAACACGTTGTTCCACATATCCGTTGGCCACCAAACTGGAGAAATTTGTTTGGTCATGTGGGCGTGACAATTACAAAATGGCAGCCAACCCAGTACACTGTTAAAAATTACTGGTATATAAATTCAAGAATATTTATATTGTATTGTAAATAAATCTACTTTAAGAAAATATACAAAAATCACAATATTAAAAAGTTTTTGTTTTTAGACGAAGGGTCTTAAAATTACTGATTTTCTCACAATACTTAGAATTTACGTCTAAAAAATGTGACGAGAAAGAACATATTTTTTTTATCCGTGTACTTGATGGTTGGCTATGCAATCCGATGGGGAACAGCTGTGTGGTGTCGAGGCGTTAATTGAAATCTGAAGCTTAGAAGCAGCCGTAGCCACAACAATGCTTAAACCGACATCATGCCGCCGTGTGTGTGTGTGTGTGATTACAGTAAGATGGAAAAGGGGGGAATCCACACCCGCGGGACCGCCGCTAGGCACTACTTCGCGGGGTGGATGTTGGCTAGCTAGCTAGTCGCTCAGTCTTGACTCGCCGCGTCGAATCCTTTCTCTTCGGCGCAGGTCCTTCATGATAGCGGCTGCCATGCTTCAAATGGCCGCCCATCCGTTTTTGTTGCCAACATGGTGGCAACAAGGTTTTCAGGCGTGAGTGGGGTGTTGGGTGCTTCTGCAAGCTCCCGCTCGTAGAGCGGACAGTGAAATACCGCATGCTCCACGTCCTCCATAGCACCTTCTCCGCAGTGATCGCAATATGGCTCTGGCTCGTGCTTCCAGCGGTACAGGTAGGCTTTAAAACAACCATGCCCTGTTAGTACTTGGGCCAAGTAGAAGTCTACCTGTCCATGACGGCGCTCTAACCAAGGTTTTAGCTCGGGAATCAGTCGGCGCGTCTATCTTCCGCTGCTTGCGCGCTCCCATTCGCGTTGCCATTTCCCAATCGTGTCATCTCGCAGACCTCTGTTGACTGTGGTGCCACTTAGCATCTTCCGACACCGTGCGAAAGCAGGAAGCGACTCGGAGAGCACATCGCCTATAGCTGGAATTACATCCTCGGCTGTAGGATGGTACGTCCATTGCTGCTGCCCACACTACGCAGCCGTAGTGGAGGTGACCACGTCGGCAACTAGTCTCCTGCTCCGCTATTTTGGGCCTCTGCAGTTAACCATTATGCGGCTATTGGCAACTGTGTCTGTGGACAATCATTATACCGAGGTACTTAATGGCTGGCTTGGAGGATATCATGGTTGCCCCAATCTTTAGGGTTGCCGTCTCCATCCTCTTCCTGCTGCTGTTCAAAACGGCTTCGGACTTATGCTCAGCCAGCTGTAGCCCGTTTTGCGTAAGCCACTCGATAACCATATCGGCTGCTGCACTGCACTTCGCGATAGTGTCCTCCAGTTTCTTCCCCACCGTTACCAGGGCGATATCGTCCGCAAAACCAATGATTTTATTTCCTTCGGGGAGGCTCAGTCGTAGCACTCCGTCGTACATGACGTTCCATAGCAGGGGCCCGAGGACTGAGCCCTGTGGGACTCCTCCGGTGACGGTGTACTGCCGCTGTCCTTCATCGGTCTCGTATAGCAGGACCCTGTCGCGAAAGTAGTTTGCGATCAGCTGGGTTAGATACGCCGAGATGTTTCTGGTGTTTAATGCCGCAAGTATGTATGTATGTGGTCCCATCTTGCCGAGTTGAAGGCATTTTTGACATCTAGGGTGCAGACTAAACAGTAGTGTTTGGTGCCTCCGGCCCACCGAGTGCCCTGGATAGCGCCACGGGCTATCTCAATCACTGCGCTGATGGCATCCGTCGTGCTGCGGTGCTTCCAAAAGCCGTATTGCTGGTTGGAAATCCTGTTTGCTTCGGCCGGCTCTCTCTCCAGTCTAGTGCATAAGATCCTCTCGAAGATCTTCCCAACCGTATTCAGCATGCACAAAGGTCGGTACGAGGATGGGTCATCAAGGCCTTTCCCTGGCTTCAAGATGAGAACTAGCCTCTGAATTTTCCACCTACGAGGTACAGTGCCTTGTATCAGGCATCGGTTAAATAGGTTTGCATAGACTTCGGGATGTGCCGCTATTACGATCTTCATCACGGGGATTTTCATTCGGGATACTGTCGGGTCCGGGAGCTTTGTGTGCTTTAACTTTTGCAGTAGTGCTCAACACCTCCTCACTGTCTGTTAATGTGGTCTGGTATCGTACCCGCCATTACCAAGACTGCATCATATGATCATATGACACAGTCATGAAGCCTGAAATGACTTGCAGAGTGCAGAGTCTGTACGGTCCTGAGAGTATCCTGCGGAGAATCTTGTTATCCTCGACGGGTTTTGCCCAGATCGGCGCTGCGTACAGAAGGTTGGACGCAACCACCCTCGCCGGGATGCAATGTGTACTACAGCCTGTATTGCGTCCACCGTTGACCTTGCCTTACGGATTCCGTACTAGGACTCGAATATTGCCCTTTTCTCTTCCACTACCTGCGAGAGTCTGTTGTAGAGGATGCGCTCCAGTATTTTGCTGACAGTGTCTTTTAAACAAATGGGCCGGTATCCGGACGGGTTCTCTGCTGGTTCATTCCCCTTCGATTGGATAATAAGCCGTTGCACTTTCCATTGCCTGGGAAATACTCCATCCTGAAAACATTTGTTAAAAGTGTCGACAAATATCTCAGGTCGGATGGCTACGGCAAGCTTTAGGGCCTTGTTCGGAATGCCGTCCGGTCCTAGTGCTTTCCTATCCCCGATTTGCTTGGTAACCGATTTGATCTTATCAGTAGAGATCGGCTTCCATGGCTCAGCCCGATGCTCAAAGCTGGCATCTTCAAGTTCGGGATGCTCCGGAAACAATGCCTCTACGATTGTCTTGGTGACGACCTTGTATGCGGTTCCCCACGGGCTTACGTCGGCCTCATCACAGATCTGTTTAAAGCAGTCAGACTTACTCTTCTTAACTGCCTGCTTCAGTGCCCGTTTCGCTGCCCTCAAGTCCTCCAACCAATCCTCGAAATCAGCACGTCGCCCCGCTCTCTGCCAGCACCTTCTAGCTCTCAGGCAAGCTTTCCTCAGCTGGCTTATCTGGTCGTTCCACCAGTAGCACGGTGAGCCACGTCTGCTTAGCTTCCTCCTGGGCATAGAAGAGTCACATGCAACGTTCAAGCATAGTGACAACAGATCTTGCCGTCGGGTTTTAGTCGGACAAGTTAAGGACGTACGAGAATATATCCGCGTCCAGGAACCTGTCCTTCCATTTTGCCCGGTTATATTTGCTCGCTGCGGGTTTTGCCCTCCTCCACCAAATTCGAAGTGAATTTGTGATCTCCATCTGCTATTTAGCGCGTCCCTAATGACCTCCTTGGTCGTGATCTCATCCAAGTCCTTGCACTCAATCGTGACACGATGAGACAATGAGCGTACCTCCGCAGCCTCTCCAAGCGTCTCGCCAATGAGGGTCTTAAATGCGGTTGTGTCCTGTCCAGCTTTGCCAAGTTGCAGTAATAACTCGCGTCCGGGTCACCGCCTCTTCCAGCCCTTGCAGCTTCTCGTCCAGTTTGACCTATCTGAGGATCTCAGAGTAGGTCACCTCTCCTACAGTCTTAATGACCAGGGCGTCCGGTCGCACCTTGTTTCCAAACACTCCCATGGGCTTTCTAGGCCTCTGCTTTGAGGTAACTGTCCTCCACTGACTAGATGTGCTTGCGGTTGGCGTCTCCTGTTTTGCATTGGGCGCGTCCGATTCGACAGCGCTAGTCGCAGGCACCGTGCTTTTTAGCCTTTTGGTTTGAGGCGTTCTTGCATCTGTGGGTTGCTTTCTTTTCGTCTCAGCATCTGTTCGGAACAGTGGTGAGGTCTGGCAGGATTGGTGTGTCCTGATAGCCGCCTTTGCTCCGTCGTCATGCAGTTGGATGTCGCCCAGCTCGTATAACGCTCTGATGCTCTCGATAGAGTCGCGCATTGGTTGATGAATGCTACGTCTCTTCCCATCCTCCAGCATCTCTAAAATTCTCGCAATCTCGCTTCCAAGATCACGAAGCGCTGTGCTCCTCTGAATCTCCGCCACTTGTTTTGCGCTAGCATACAGCCCGCTTCTTGAGCAATGTGTGCAACATACTCGTAATAAGCGAATGACCAGAATAAAGGGAACTTCTACTTATTTAATCGAGAAATTAAGATTGAATATTCCAACATACATGAGCATTAATTACTGAAGCCAATACTGTAATTCGAACCATAAGACAATCGTATAAACTACAAAGCAATTATATGTGATATTCATTTAACCCTGGCAGCCTTGCAGATGACAGATTTTTTTATTTATTAAACGTGATTACCGCCTTGCGTTGCAACTCTGTCCAGTTTTTTTTTACTATTAATTCTACTTATAAAAAATATTCTTTACAAACTAAACGTCTAGTGACGAAACCCTTTTCATACCCCAAAATTTATAATATCCAATTTTGTGACACACGATATTTCATTTAATATATGAATTATTAAAAAATATAATTTTAACTGCTATATAAGAGGGTTGCTATTTAATGTACTGTTCTAGCAATGACACCACGAATATTTATGATCGGAAATGGTTCTATTGTTTTTGAAAGCATTCTCCCTTTGGCTTATGATGAAACTCAATTTCGAAACATTTTTTCCACTTCGAATTAGACACCTTCAAAACATGCATTTCGATCACATCAAACGCTTTTTAAGGAATTTATATGCTAATTTTTATAAGTTCGCACAATGCAAAAATCCGCTAGATCTTCTTTTAATGAATGTCTCCGAAAGCAGGAGAATAC
Organism: Drosophila kuntzei; assembly: GCA_035042165.1. Lineage (NCBI taxonomy): Eukaryota > Metazoa > Arthropoda > Insecta > Diptera > Drosophilidae > Drosophila > Drosophila kuntzei. Next base: position 76,324 of record JAWNLU010001438.1, read on the forward strand.
CATCTGTGTGTTTTTTGCTATCTATTTAATGTAAATCGAAGAATTTTTTAATATGTAATACTTTTTTAAATTAACTTTTTATTTATATATATAAAGAAAATGTGAAACGAATCAAATTAAATCCAAACACACAATAAAAATCATTTAGCATTCTATTATGTTCTTTTTTTGTTTTGCTTATGTATGGGCAAATCGATGTTCATTTTAAAGAAAAGTCCATGTTTAGGTACATACAAATATCGATTCTAAAAAATTAATTTAAAAAAAAATATATATTTTGTTTTAATAATCACAAAGTTATCCAGCAAGATACTATTTTTATTGAATTTACTAAGTGGAAATATATAAAAAAGATGATTTACTTTGTCGTTGTAAAAGCTAAAGTATTTGTTAATTTTGAAAGTTGTATATATATAATTATTGAAATTTAACAAAAATTGTCGAAAAAATGTTTAAAGTATTGGTTATCGAATAGATAAGAAAATCAAACCGTTTTCGTCACTCGATAATTTGAATTAAAAGCAGCTAGTCTAGCGCTTTTCCCAATGTATTGCGAGGTAAACGACTGGTGACGGAAGGTTAAGAAAATAGAGATGAATACCCTCGTCGAAGGATATAAAAGCATCTTGCCTGATTTTACTTTGCATTCGCAACTTCACAGTCTAACAGAGATTACAGCGCTCTTCTGTCTCTGTCGCTGTATTTTTTCCCTCTCTCTCCGACTAAAGCTTTGTCTGGCTTGACGCATAACAGATATTGACTATCACTTACACTACCTCTCAGTACATACATATGTATCCCTCTCTGCTCGTATACATATATCTTTGGGTTTGACAAACTATGTATGTATCTCTTAGTTATACTTACACAAAAAGAAAAGAAAACATCCAAATAAGCAAAGATCAATAAATAACAATGATAATAATAACAACAACAACTAGAACAAGAACAACAACAACAAATGATGCTTTGAAAACAAATAAAAGAAAATTTAATAACTCATTTAGGAAATCGCGTATCGGAGATGGAGCTTCAGATCCAGATTCCGATTGGTAAGTCCCTTGCGTTGTTACCATTTTTGGTTAACTCTCACTTTCTGAACTATGGTACACACACTCACACACGCGCACTTACACACACACATATATACAGCTACGCTTTTTAATTATTGCAAAATTCAATGATCTTGATAACGATGATGATGATTATGCTGTTGATGATAATATTGATGATTGGAGCTGCATCTAATTGGCATGCGCGCGCTTCTTTTCAATTGCGTTGGGTGACGAAGATATTAAAAATATAGACAAGCAAACACACACTTAGTATATACTTAGTTTAGTCTGGGCTAACAGCGAGACAAACCCATATAGAATATCACACACACACACACTCTCACACACAGACACCTGCAACTGTACCCACACCCAGATATACCCATTCACTCTCCCATATGTAATTCAATAGACTACAAAATACGAGTAGTTGCCATTTCCAAATGCTTCTTAATGCAACCCCCACTTGAGCATTTGGCAACCACACGCACATACACATACACATAGACAAAAAAAAAAAAAAAAAAGAAACATACACATACACATACACATACACATACAACACGTGTATAAAGACCATGCCACGCCTTGTTTTGGTTTTTGTGTCTATTTGGTTTTTTTTTTTATTCTTTTAGCTAGCCGCATTGCAAGCTGCGTTCTTCTTTTGTACCATATGACGAATGCGTTATATTTGGTAGCGTCATCAGAAGTTACCAAAAAAAAACTTAAAAATGTTGTACTTAGATTGTCATTTAATTTGTTCATAAGAAAATAAATCAAAATTTAAATGAAATAAATTAATGCGGATCAAAAATAAAACTCATATGCGTTTTGTAAATTATATCAAATTAATATTAAAATAAAGCAAATCTTATTTGAAACAAAAAAGCACATAAACAAAAATATGTATATATAATATAATATAATATAAAATAAATATGATCTTGTATACATATGTATATACACCATTAAATCACATATGTATGTAGAAAGGCAACTTATAAGTACTTATGTTCGCGTCTAGCAACTTGAGCAAATCCCCAACAGCAACGGAAATTTATTTAAATGCTTATCCTATTTCCCCAGTTTTCCTGCTCATCCAGCTTCCAGTTTCCTCATGCGCCGCATTCCATTTAAACGGTAGTCTAGATGTATGCACATATTTTGAATACCCTTTACCACTTGAAAGAATGCCAATCAAAATCAGTTGAAGTAAGAAGTATTGGATTTCAATGATTATATTTTTCTTACAATTTCTATATTATTTATGAAAATTCCTTAAAGCTCTTTTTAAAATCGAACCAAATTGAATCATGACCGACTAGCAACAGTTAGTTTGAACCGTGCTTGAAACAATAAGTGGTATAGGGTATCGTCGAGTCGAACACTCTCGACTGCATTCTTTCATTTCCATGTCAGTTGTTGTTTAGTTTACATCCTTTGCAGTTCACTTCGGTTTAACAACCAAATGTTTGCCTGCATTTTCAGACAAATGCCCCAATTCGTAAATGACACAAAATTTAATGGAATTGTTGTCTGAGCGAAACTTCTAAACTCCGAGTACTATCGAAATTTTGAGTTGAAGTAATGAAACTGGAACCTAAGCCACTTTGAAATTCTATCTTACGCCCTCTTGTATTTCATTTCGATGTGTATGTGTTTTTATCTTTTATAATTTTCATGATTTTTCTACCTAACGTCATTGCTTTCATTGCACGGCCAAATATATAACTAATAAGCTTTAATCTTAAGCTAATTAATTAAATAATTTACTAACAATTATTTCATCTGTAGAATTTACTATTTTTAATTAAATAGTAGCAGTTAAATGCAATTTACTAAAAGAATAAAAACATTTTTGCATGCTTGTTTGCCGTTAGAGTTACCGTTGAATTGTAGATGGAGACGCCGAGGAAGCCGAAGCCGAAGATGGAGACTGAGATTGAGACTGTGACGCGACTCCCCAGCTCATCAGCCTTGAGGGGGGAGCAGCTGTCCGTTGTCTCTCTATCAAGACGTCTCTCTTCTTTCTCGATATAACCAAATCACCACCTGACCAGTCTACTCGTACTTACATGTTTTAGTGCGTGCTTGTCTATGTGTGTGTCTGTACCGTTACTCGTTACCCATTGCCCGTTGCCCGTTAGACGTTAGCGTTGCCATATCGTTGCGTGCCTCTTAAGTGCGTTTACGTTACGGGTTTTTGGGTTTACCGTTACCGCTAAATGAATGTTTATTGCTCCTACCACGCACTGCGTAAGTGTTTCGTGTTGCGTAAGTTATGACCTTATAGCAAATAATAGAGCACCTTCTAGAACCTAGGCATAGTCGTGGATCTAATCAATATTTAAACGTAAACGCACGCTTTGAATTAAATTAGCTCTTTTATGTGTTTAACTCATTTGCTCTCTCTATCTATATATCAATCTGTTTGTTTTTCAATTTCAAAATCTATAACTTTGCTTATAACTGTCTCTTTTTCAATTTATTTTCCCGTAGTGGCTTGATATTTTAAGTTGTGACCTGCAGTAGCTATAAAATGTAGATTAGTTTACTTTAGTAATGGAGTGATAGTAATAAAATTATCGTACATGTGTGAAGACTTTTGATCATTGAACGTTTGTATCCTCGTACAGGACACGGTCAAACCAACGCTGGATGAAACTGCGCACCACTGTACAGATATCATCAGCCATACAGAAGAAACCACCACTCAAGCGCGAAGACTCATTCCTGAAGCGTTTTTCAACTAGACAGATACCCGAAACACAGGTCAGTTATCCACTAATGTTACATATTAACGATACCGAATCATAATCAAAAGTATTCAAATGATATAGGAAACTGTTGAAGACACGGGTTCAGAAAGTGCCTCTGGTGACGTCGACAAAACAGTTAAACGTAGACGACGCTATCTGCAGAAACGACGCTCCGTTGTTAATCCAGATGAAAATTTTTACTTCTATTGGCTAATGATGTTAACTATATGTGTTCTATATAATCTATGGACCCTTATTGTGAGGCAGAGCTTTCCTGAACTGCAGGTAAGTTTAAATTATCTAACAAAGGTCAACACAGTAATCCCCTCCTCAATCATCCCAATCCACACCATAAAAAAGATAAAACACAAACCTTTGTTCCATTTTGTCGCGCTTGGTCCTTAAAAGAAAGAAAACGCCTTTTGTCATAATGCTTAAAGTTTGTAATGCAAGTTGACTTGCTTCCATCGTAATAATGCCATGTAACAACCATAAATTTTCTCAAACAATAAAGTTTATTATGTACTAGGGGCTCCGCCCCTGCTCGCTTCGCTCGCGGAAATGAAATTTAGTTAATAATGTTAATAAAGTTTAGTCAAAGTAACCTTTAGTATGAGTTTGGTTGAGATTTCTTAAGAAAGAAAAACCATTTTCATACTAATCGATAATTTGCGTAGTAATCCGACTTTTACCAAATTTGGTCAGAATGATCAATGACAGTCCCAAACATATAATCTGTAAGTTTGGTTAAGATATCTTAATTTATATAATATTATATAATGCACATTAACCTTTAATGTGAAAAACTTTTTTGTTTCTTAAGATATCTAAATCAAACTCACAGATTGTATGTTTGCGACTGTCTCTTACATTCTGACCAAATTTGGTCGAAATCGGTCAACTATATCATATAGCTGTCATAGGAAAGATCGGTCGAAAATCAGGTTTTAGTATGAAAAACTTTTTTGTTTCTTAAGATATCTAAATCAAATCCACAGATTGTATGTTTGCGACTGTCTCTTACATTCTGAACCAATTTGGTCGAAATCGGTCAGCTATATCATAAAGCTGTCATAGGAAAGATCGGTCGAAAATCAGGTGTTAGTATGAAAAACTTTTTTGTTTCTTAAGATATCTTAACCAAACTTACTTTGGGACGGTCTCTTACATTCTGACAAAATTTGGTCGAAGTCGGATTACTATATCATATGAAAATAACCTTTGGTATGAAAAACTCAGCAGCTGTATGATATAGTAATCCGACTTTGACCATATTTGGTCAGAATGTAAGAGACGGTCCCAAACATCTAATCTGTAAGTTTGGTTAATATATATTAAGAAACAAAAAAGTTTTCCATACTAAAGGTTAATTTCATCCGATTATTGCTATGGCAGCTATATGATATAGTAATCCGACTTTGACCAAATGTGGTCAGGATGTAAGAGACAGTCCCAAACATATAATCTGTAAGTTTGGTTAAGATATCTTAACAAACAAAAAAGTTTTTTATATAAAGCAATTCCATGAGCTTTTGACCTCGGGTAAACACACTTCCAGCTAGAATTTTACAAAACGCCGTCTTATTGCTCGATGAAATTGTCTCAGCTATGTTGTGTGAAAATTTCAGCTCTTTACCTTTAGCCGTTTGGCCTACACGTTGATGTGTCAGTCAGTGAGGACAAAGACTTTTATATATATAGATACAGATTTGTGTCTACTCTTCAGGATAAGGCAGCTACAACTTTTGCTTAGACCTTAGACCTTTTTATAAGGCCTTGATATGGTATGGAAGAAAGAGAGATAAACTTTTGTATATGTGATAATTCAATATAGCGTTCTACGAATAGTAACGGTATACTTTTATTTAGAGTAGTTTTTGACTTTGAAACTATCATATCTTCTTCATAGATAGACTTGAATCAAATTAGTTTTAGTAAATATTTGTTCATAAATAGAACAGAAGTCTGATGTAAGTCTTTGCATAAATTGAGAACAGGGTATTAGTAAGTCAATATACTTGAGTCTTTTTATCTTACTTTTTTTTGGTCTTCACATAAAAGACACGCAGTTATCTCATAAGCTAAATGGTCGGTAAGTTAGTCGGTTGTTTGGTAGTTGTGCTTAGTGGGTTGTTCCCACGACTTGGACCTGTACAAATGTTTGTGCACGGTCCCAGTTAGCTAGTGTTTGTCATGAGATTAGAGCTGGCTACGGGTTGCCAACAGCCAGCAAAAGCCGGCCAATGTGGATGGCTTTCGGTTTTGGCATGGCATGTGATACACTCGTCGTCGTTGACCTTTAGCCTCGTAATGTGGCAGAGTTGTTGTTTTTACTGTAGTCAACCTTTTTGTCAGCCTGCCATTTGTGGAGGAAGCCTCTACCGCATTCTTATTTCCCATTCTCATTCCCATCACGATTCCCATTTCCATTCTCATTCCGATTGTCCAATTCCCCAATTCTTTAGACAAGCCCCCATCTCCCTTGACCTGAGTTACTTAAATGTGAACTGAGAGACTAATTAAAAATCTCAACTAATTTTGTACTTTTTTACCTTTTCTATTTGGACAATTGACAGCAATCTGTGCCTACCTTTTGGCTCATCTGCGACTCAATTACAGATGTTGTATTTATTTTAGATATAATAGTTCAATTACGCACAGGCTATCTGGAACAAGGCCTTATGGTAAGTAGTCCTTCTCTTATCCATAAATTTATATATTTTTTTTCCGAAAAATAATCAAGAACCTACATGCGAATAAAATTTTAATTAAGATCAGATACAGCAAACGTTTGAAATATCACTGCGGACAGCAGTCCGCGCTAGTGACGAATGCAGCACGAAGGGTGCGAAAGGCGACTAGCAATATATACACGAAGAATGGAAAATTTTCTATGACTGTCCGATCGGATCGAGGATCGAGGCAAAATTTTAACGATTGCAGCTAGTGAGGCCGTTGAAACCTTTTGGCTAAATTTTACAATTTCTTAAGTTTTACAGATTCAATTAAAAAAGTTTGGCATTCGGCACTACGCATTAAAAATATTTTTAGTGATAAAGAATCGTACCTGTTTGCGCAATGTGCCAAACTTTTTTTTATCTTAGTATAGTTTATACATTAAATTAAATATCATTCGTCACAAAATTGGATGCTAGAAATTTTGGGTCACGGAAAGGGTTTCGTCACTAGACTTGAACTTTGTAAAGAACTTTTTTTATATCAATAATGTTACTAATAATAATAAAAATAGACAACGTTAATTTCCAATGTTATACTTAATAACAGTGGATGTCGTGGTTTGTTGCGATTTCCGGAAGCGAAAGGGGGTGTGGCAGAAATTTGATACAATCTTGATCTGGGTGGGGTTTATAGAAATTTGTGTGTCAAATTTCGCTGCCCTAGCTCTTACAGTCTCTGAGATCTAGGCGCTCACACAGACGTTCAGACGGACATGCGTATACCTTCTAGTACGGATCACTTGTGAGAGATTGGTGAGCTCACTGGTTACCACTCACCACCATAGCTTACCCGACAAATTACCTCATGGGTGATTTTAAAATGGAGATGTCATTGGCAAGCACTCGACCAAGCACATTACCAATCACCATTAAATTCACGAACATCCACAACATACCAGTAACCAGTGAATATCTTTCGTTGGTGAATTTGTTGCTTAATTTGCTTGAACGAAACGAAGCTGCATTACTTTCGTTAAAAAATTGCATTACGTGCATACTAAGACTTTTTGTAACTCATCTGGTTCGTAAGATATGGGGTGTAAGTGGGAGGGTCAAAATTTTTATGATTGCAGCTAGTGGGGCCGTTGGAGCCTTTTGGTTAAATTTTATAATTTTTAAAAATTCTTATCAAAAATACGCCTCGAATGGTACATTGCCCGAGGACGTTATGACATGTACCCTATCCAGGAACCTGCTACAAGTCTCTAGCTCTCCAGTCTCTGAGATCGACGCCTTCAAACAAACGGACAGCCGGGCGGACGGACAGACAAACGGACATGGCTAAATCGACTGCTGTTGATACTGATCAAGAATATACGTACTTTATGGGGTTTGTCACGCTTACTTCTGCCTGTTACATTCCAACGAAACCATTACACCCTTTTTGCCCATTTTTGATGGGCACAGGGCAATAATATAGATTTGGTATGGCTTATACATAGTGTAACCGTCTAAAAATGATTGCTCTACAATTTAAAAGATTTGCTGCCTTGAAGTCTTTCAGATGATTTGAGTGAAATTATAACATACTCATGTGAATTATAATTGTATATACTTTTTAGGTATATGATGACAAGAAACTGGCATGTCATTATGTGCATTCGCGTGAGTTCATCTTTGATATGATAGCGCTTATTCCACTGGATCTGCTGCAGTTGAAGATGGGAACACATCCGCTATTGCGTTTTCCACGCTTTTTTAAAGTAAGTAGAAGCGATGATAAACGATATTTTTTTTTTTTGCTTAATCCCTGTCTTTGTCATTGCAGGTATATCGATCTGTGAGATTTTATTACATCGTAGAGAGTAGAACAGTTTGGCCAAATTTATGGCGCGTTGTTAATCTTATTCATATCTTATTAATATTGGCGCATTGGTTCGGTTGTTTCTATTTTTTACTCTCCGAGGCGGAAGGCTTTCAGGTGAGTTCAAATTAAATAAATCAATTATTGAGCTTTAAATTGTAGCTTTTCGATATCATAGGGCGATTGGGTTTATCCGTATAGACCGGGAGACTATGCGACGTTGACGCGCAAATATCTGGGCAGCTTGTACTGGTCAACGTTGACGTTGACCACGATTGGAGATCTGCCCACGCCGGAGACAAATGCAGAGTGAGTATGGACTATGAGGCAATTGGGTTGAAGGACTTAAGAGCTAAGGGGCGGGACTGTCTTGTTTTCCATTTCATTCTTAATTGCATCCTTATGTGCACAAATCGAACAACAGACCTAACTTTTCGGTGGACGGCCCAAGATCAATACCAAGACGTGGCATCAAATCACGACTGCTACAGTTTGGCTCTAGTTATGGGTATGATGATAAGATCAATATTTCTATAAACTCTAAACTAATCAAATTAAATCAAATTAAATAATATGGATATCATTTAATAAGTTGGGGGCTGTCCACCAGTTCGATCATTTCTACTCTGAATCTCTTTGGGTGAACTGTTGCAATCATCGAAGTTTTGGCTCACTCTATAAAACCGAATATGAATGTTTTCAAAGTTTTCGAAAGCGTGCGACAGCCTTTAACAATTTCAATGATATATATATATATTTGATTATTCAACGCTTAAAATATTTCCGAATTGAGACAATCACAAAATGCGTTGAAATGTGCTTTTGAAAACTTTGATTGATTGAGTGGGAGACAGAGACCGGACGCGAGAAAATTTAAATTTAATTGAAACACGATGAATTAAACTATCGCGATACTCGCCTAGCAAAATGCACTGTCTCTCCCTCAAAGCTAATTTCTGAGCCCCTTGTAAAGCAACCATCTCATCTGTTGTTCTTTGTCTTATTTCGCCCTGAAAGGTATATTTTTACAATCGTTAGCTATTTGATTGGCGTTTTTATCTTTGCAACAATTGTTGGCCAAGTGGGAAATGTGATAACCAATCGTAACGCGAATCGTCTGGAGTTCGAGCGTTTACTTGATGGCGCCAAGACCTATATGAGACATCATAAGGTGAGTGCACTCCATAAAGACTTGAGATGTCAATTAATATTTTTTGGGTTCCAGGTGCCCGGGGGTATGAAGCGTCGGGTGCTGCGATGGTACGACTACAGTTGGTCGCGGGGTCGCATACAGGGTGGCGGTGATATAAACACTGCATTGGGCCTGCTTCCCGATAAACTGAAAACCGAATTGGCCTTACATGTAAATCTAAGCGTACTGAAAAAGGTGACCATATTCCAAGAGTGCCAGCCAGAGTTTTTACACGATTTGGTGCTAAAAATGAAGGCATACATCTTCACGCCGGGCGACTCGATATGCCGAAAGGGAGAAGTTGCTCGCGAGATGTTTATCATTGCCGATGGCATTCTGGAAGTGCTCAGCGAGACGGGCAAGGTGCTGACTACCATGAAAGCTGGTGATTTTTTCGGTGAAATCGGCATATTAAATCTAGATGGCCTCAACAAGTGAGTGATGATCGATTGCATTGCAGTGAAGTAAAAATAAGTTTCTTTAATTCGATTATATTTTGACGGTGTAGTGATTTAATTAAATCGATTTTCATGAAAAACCGACCGTTCGCTAGAGTTTCTTCATCGTAATTCATTTGAAGAATTGAATTTAGTCGTTAAATTTTTTGCTGAACAAGCGAACTAGATGAACACTTTTACAAAAAAATTAAATTGTCATACTTTGTCAAAACTTAACCGATTTCCTTGCGGAGTACCAATTCTGTCATTGTTTGATCACTTATTTGATTCTACATCAAGGTAAGATTTCCTTTTTTTTTAAATCGATATAGTGGTTTTATTTACCGATTGATCGACCACTCAATTGTTTTTTTTTGTCGAATTTTTCTTTCTTTCGATTTAAACTCGATTCACAGTTTGGACTTACATGCATTGAAATTTTGCAAATCTCTCACAATCTACTTGTACATTTTTACATCTCAGACGTACTGCGGATGTGCGCTCTGTGGGCTACTCGAACTGTTCTCGCTCTCGCGCGAGGATGTCCTAGCCGCCATGAAGGACTATCCGGACGCTCAGGAGATACTTCAGACGCTCGGACGCAAGCGTCTCATGGAGGTGCGTTGCGTGAACAAGAAGTACGCCAAGGCGCAGATTGACAAGGAGAATGCGGCCTATGCGGCAGCACATCCACATCATCCGCATCCACATTCACATCCGCATCCACATGTGCATGGACAGCATCATCATCAAGTGCATCAAAGCGACAGCAGCGAGAACAGTGCCTCCAAGAAGATTGTGGACAAGCTGAAGCACGATGTCAAGGGCTTTCGCAATGTCCTTAAAAAGTCCAGGCAAGTGCAGTTTCTCAAGTACTTAAACTAGAGATGTGCCTCGATCTTGAGAGTCCCCAAGCAATTTGTGCTTGCTTTTGGGGATGTTATGCGATTATCTGGATATTTTAATTGTCAAATGATTTTGCAATAATCTAAAATTAATTTTGAAGATATTCCATCCTTTCCCGTTACCGAATAGTCTTAAGTTTCCCGTTCAACGCTCATCTCTAGTTTGGTTGTTCAGAGCTAATGACCTAACCGTTCTGAAATATTTAGGACTTCCCGCAAGAGTGATGAGTCGATGGAAATGCAACCACTGCATATTACCTCACCCCGCAGCAGTAAGATCATGCTGAAACGCATGTCCCGAGTGCGCTCCGATGAGAAGGATGCGGACAGTGCCGATGCCAAGGATGAGCTGCATGATAAGACTCCCAGTCCGATTGGGGCTGGTCTGCCCCTCTTGCAGCGTCTGCGTCTGCTCAAAGAGAAGCAGGTAAGTCGGTATAGTGACCAGAGTTTGATCAGTGTCACCACATTACACCCACCACCACCATAACCATAATCGTACTTCACCCAGCAATTTTCAATCGCAATTTCGCATTCGCAATCAACACCTTTGAGCCCAATTCGTTAAATTTGTGTATCGCCTCATTATTCACAAGCTTTTAATGGTGTTTCCTGCCACAGAAACCGCCTTCAAAGGTACAATTATTAACAAAACAACAATTCTACAGACATACACACAACAATACTAACACACCCGACACCCAACACTCGAAAACCCGCTCTTTGCGTATTCCATTCTTTGATCGCATTGAGTGTTGCTTCCTCTTATTGTTATCCGATTTTGTAAATTGTTTTTTGTCGTTTCGTTTACAGTAATATTGACTTGTTCTTTTTTTAGTGCACCTTCAATAACACGTTCTATTTATTAACTAACTTGTAATACAGTTCGATTGATCATCTTATAAGAAGCACGTTTTGCAATCCGGCAATGAAACACAACAAATCTATGGTCGATGATGGAGGGGATAGGAGGAAACTTTCGGGAAAAAATAAAGACAGTAGAGAAAACTGTTATAAGATTGAAGGACAACTTTAGGATCATTCTGTTACAATTCAGAATTTGTAAATTAAATGAAATATGACTTAAAAATTAAAGAGAATAAAAAAAAGGAATAAAATACTTGGGAGAATATTAAAACGATGTCCAAATTCCGTTTTTTTTTTTTAATATAAAACTAGACGCTGCAATTAATTTTTCAAATCAAATTATCTTAGCTATCTTCGGTGAAAATTTTAGCCTCATGTCTCTTACCGATTTGGCTTCACAATGATGAGTCATTAAGTCAGTCAGTCAGGACAAAGAGTTTTATAGTCTTAGATAAAATACAGGCAAATATGTACTTTCTTGTCTTAATAAACATCTAGATCTCAGGGACCTTATTAGCTAGAGACGCCAAATTTCGAATTGAGGGTTAACTATTTCCTAATTAAAACGGGAAAAAACGAAAAACAAGAGATCTTGAGATTTATCACATATGAAATATATATATGGAAATAGTTCAGATATTTAGAGTTTATTGTGTTCTATACAAACTAGTCTGTGTGTTATATACAGGAAAGTCTTAAATTCTCTACTTACAGAGCTGAATATAATTATTGGAGCTAAGAAGAAAAGTTGTTTCATAAGAATGGTCCTAAGACTAAGTGTATAAAGAAATATAAATAGGATTAGACATTCTACGAGTTAGTTGCCACCTTCTACCTTAGATGAACGTAAGCCTTCTGTATATTTAACTTGCTTTCTGCAACTCAAGGACTGAGACAGAAGAATTGCTTGGCTGCTGCCGTTAGACCCTTCCATTAGTTGCCTGCCTGTGCATATTATCTTACTTTCTTACTTTCTATTAGTTTCTTTCTTTCAATGGATTACGACAACAACAACGACAACAGTACAACAGACAAGTGAATATACAAAGACTCGAGAGAGATCACAACCGAAGGAACGTCATTACACACATCACATAACAACACACAAAAAAACGCACACGCACACACATTGTCATTAACTTGGTAATGGCCAGGTCGATTCCTCTCTAAAACAGTTTAAGCAACTCGTAACCTCGGGCATCCTGCCAGGTATCCCCTGGATAGGCGACACACACCCGTGGGCCGCCTAGCTAATACGAGAAGGCAACTAAGACTGAGACGACCCCTGGGCTGACGGCAGCAGTATTGTAGCATCTTAATAGGCGGAGTGACATCTTGCTGAAACGGCTGCTAGGCTAATGCTGTTGCCGCCCCCGTCCCGCGAAAAATTGGCAAATCTCCAATGCACGCTCCTTGATTCGTCGCCATTGGGTTGGCCGTACAGGCTCAGTTGAGTAACCGCGACCCCATAAAGGCGTGAGTCGACCAATGCATGGCCTCCCTGCATGCATAGACAACCATGGGATCAGAACGCGACTGCACAATGAACAAGGATAACGACTTGGAATTGGGACCCAACAAAATGAGTACACCAAAAACCCCCCCGACGTTGGACAAGGAGATGCTGGAGAAGGAGATGTTGGAGAAGGAGGCCCTTGAGAAGGAGATGCTGGAGAAGATGGCAGAGGATGCGTTTGCTAAACATAGCAAATTGGCAAAATCACCGCCGAATTCAAACACATCGATCCCCCCGACAACACACCAATCCTGCCAGACCACAGCACTGTTCCGACAGTGGCTGAGACGAAAAGAAAGCAACCCACAGGTGCAAGAACACCTCAAACCAAAAGGCTAAAAAGCACGGTGCCTGCAATGCTTGCGACTAGCGCTGTCGAATCGGACCCGCCCAATGCAGAACAGGAGACACCAGACGTCTTTCGGATACCGGCCCATTTGCTTGTTAGACACTGTCGGCAAGATACTGGAGCGCATCCTTGTCAATGTGCGAGTCCCAGTACGGATTCCGTAAGGCAAGGCAACGGCGGACGCCATAAAGGCTGAAGTCAACATTGCAAGCAGTACTGCGCGGTAGTGACCCTGGATATCCGCATTGCGTTTAACTCGGCAAGCTGGGTACGCATCAGAGGTGCTCTCAGTCGGATTGGATTACCGGCCTATCTGCTACGGATAATATCCAATTATCTGTCAGGCAGGGTGCTAGAGTATGAGTCAGATGATGGACCAAAGCGTTACAAGGTGACAGCCGGCGTTCCGCAGGGGTCTGTTCTAGTTCTCCTTCTCTGGAACATCATACACGATGATGTGCTCAGACTGCAACTGCCCAACGGATGCAGCCTAATTGGTTTCGCCGATGATCTGGCATTAGTCGTGGCAGCTAAAGAGCAGTGGTGGCGGCCGCAAGTGTCGCAATTCAAGTTACCGCTGGGTGGATGGATGAGGCGGGACTCGATTTGACAGGCCACAAAACGGAGGCAGTGCTTATTACAAGCAGGAAAAAGGTGGAGTACATGAACGTGTATGTGGGAAACACAACAATCAGGTCGACGGAATACATCAATTACATCGGTGTTTTGCTGGATAACCCCCTGACCTTAGGTCCCCATGTGGAGTACGTCGGTAAGAAGGCGTCGAGGATGCAGGGAGCCCTTTCAAGGATACTGCCCAACATTGGTGGACCGAAGGTTGGAAGGCGACTGCTCCTGGCAAGGGTGGTTGCGTCCATCCTTCTTTACGCAGCGGCGATCTGGTCTCCGCAGGAAACTCTCAGGACCGTTCAGACTCTGCGCTCTGCGAGTCATTTCAGGCTTGAAGACTGTGTCATATGATCATATGATGCAGCCTTGGTAATGGCGGGTATGATACCAGTAGATATCCTGGCAACGGAGATGCGAGATATCTACTAAGCGCGCAAGGAGATTGGCAACGGCGTATCAATGGAGGCGATAAGAAGTTCGGAGAGGCAGGCATCCCTAATTGCGTGACAAGTAAGATGGGACACCGTCACTAATGGCCGATGGATGCATCGGCTTATCCCAAATGTGGTGGACTGGCTGGACAGACTTGTGAAGGTGAACTTTCACCTAACCCAGTTCCTAACGGGCCATGGAGGATTCAGGAAGTACCTATACAAGTACAGGCACGAGGACAGCCAGGAGCGTCCGGATTTTACCGACATGAGTGAGAACCCGGAGCACGTGCTGTACCACTGCACAAGGTATAGGGCCCGAGCGGGAGTTATCCCTCCACCGGAGGCCCTAATAACACATATGCTGTAGACGGAGGATAATTGGAGTAGCACGTGTCAGCGAAGATGGGAAAGGGAGCGACGTGAGAGTGCCTAGAGTAGGGAACTCCTCCCCGCGAAGTAATACTTTGCGGTGATCCCGCGGGGAGGTAGGTGTGTAGTTGTGTGAGGGTGTGTTAAGTCTGCAGACATCGACGTTGTCGGTGAATCGTGCATGCTGATGGTACGGGCCATCAGTATCTACCGATAGATTCACATACGCCATGACGCATCCATGGAAAAAAAAAAACACACACACACACCACACGCACACACCACACGCACACACCACACACACACCATTTTGCATTATTCACTGAAGATAAATCCAATTGATAGCATTATTATGCATTTTATGTTTTTATTATATTTTTGATTTTGATTCTTAATTTTAGCTTCAATCCAAAATAAAAAAGAAAATGCAGCTAATTTTGTCGTGTTGTATGTACTCGTAATTTAATCCCCGGCTCCTAAATAGTAGTTTTGTATGTGTCTTTATGTGTCTTGCACTAGGATCGCGAAGAGCGAGCTGTTAAGTCCACACCACCACAGAAATCTCCACCTCACTCACATGTAACGTGTACGTTATCGCCGCAGGAATCGATACAGGAAGAGCCCGAACGCGAGTTCAACGAAGGCTTTCCCCTGATCCAGAGATTGCAACAGTTGAAAATTAAAAACGAGACCCAAACGAACGCCTCTAGTGAAACCTGTAGCGTCGTCATGGTAAAGCCAAATTCAGTTAAACCTCACCACAATATTTAGACATTGAATTATCATCACAGATCATTAGCCACCCTATATCAGTGCATAATCTATAATCAAGCTTTCCTCCGTCTCTACTCCCCGTCCCCCTTGTATAGGTCAACACGCCGCCCAACATCAGCAGCAAGGTGGACTTTGGAGCAGCAGCAGCAGCTGTCGCTGGCATGGGAGGAGGATTGGGAGCAGGCACAGGCGTATCTGGAACGGTTGGAACTGGACAGTCGCTGACCGTAGCACAAGTCAAGCCCATTATGAAGGTCTCTTTCAAGCAAAGAATTCAGCAGTTGCAAGGAGGAAGCAGCAGTAGCATTAGCACCACTGCAACCACTGGAACACCACTGAACACTGGAGCGATAGCCAAGAAGGAGCCACCTAAGTCGTTAGCTCTGGTTGCCAAACATGCAACGGCTAAAACGCTGCCGGAGACTATTTGTGGATCATTGTCAATTGGTGGCTTGCCCACCATATCTACCATATCGAAGAAGGTGATCAAGCCCCCACACAAGCTGGGCACACCAATGCAATCCGATACGGATACGGACGGCACGCCCATTAAGCCATGGTCCAAGCTGAAACTGGCCACACTCATGTCCTCTAGCTACACGAGCCTGACCAACTGCTCACCCGATGCGGACCTGGACACGCCGCTCAAGAACTACTCGCTGAGCAATATTCCCCAGCTTATGGACGGGGGTACGGGGATAAGTGGACGAGCAAGGCATCACAGTGCGCGAAGCTCACGATCGCCACGACACAGTCATGGTCATGGACATGCCTCCGGCTCGAGCACATGCTCATCGAGCACTCGGAGCACATTGAGCACAGCACGGGAGTGCCTCCGACTGCAGAAGCCGGAAACGAAGCTGCCCGAGGGCGCAGACGTGATCAATGGTGATCGCAAGTTCTATCAGAGTGTTTTCGATCTGTCGCCGGAATACTGCGGCCTGCCCTTTGTGAAGCGTCTCAAGATCCTAAATGAGCGACAGAAACTGGCCGAACTTGAGAAGGCTCTCCAGACGCGCAGCTTCAGCTTGGACTGCTCCAAGTCGACGGGCAACAACAATGAAGTCCCCATCACGGATTCCTTATATCGATGCTACAGTGACACCTCCGGCATCTACTCACAGTTTCTGAGCACCTACGAGTCCACCACAAGCTCAACATCTATTTCGACCAATACATCGGCATCCGCATCGGATAGCAATTGCAACAAGCAGCATGGCCAACAGCTGCAACAATTGGAGTACATGCCCCTCAGTCCCGAATCGAATGAAACCGTTGAACGACGCAAGCTCAAGAGCATTCTCAAGAAGCTCCACAAAGGAGCTGGTGATGGCAATGTGGATGGGAACGGGGATGGTGAAGGTGATGGTAATGGTGCCAAAGATGAGGCAAAGGCCAATGCACTAGCGCGGGGGCTGCTCACGGAGCCGACCTTGGAAGGGTACGTGGCTAGGCACAGTAAGCTCTTGAAGAGTGTAACCTTCCATTCAACTCTTTCTAGCCCGCCCGCCAGTGCCAAAGAGGAAGGTCAGTGCGCTACCCTCGACGGTGGTGGCGGTCGCGGCAACTTCACAAACCTCGCCCTAAGCAACAACAAAAAACTCGCGATCGTGCACGGTAACGGTAACGGTAATTGTAGCGCTAACGGTAACGGAAACGGTAACGGTAACAGTGAAGATTATACGCCAACGGCATCCATAGCGCCTACAGGTATGGATATGGAAACTGGAACGTATTCGTCACGGGCAACAGGCTTAATACAGGCATCGGATACGTCAGTCTGGTCGCCGACGTTGGCATTGGTAACGCCAACGAATTCGCCGCAAGAGAGTTACGCCTTTGAGCCACAATTGGGCGGCGTCATCGCTGGCGTTGGCAGCGTCTCAACGTCACCGGCATCAGCATCGGCATCGGCATCATATGTGGTCGAATGTTCCTCGATGTCCTCGTCGAATAAGATACTATCACAGAATACCGAATTTCATGCCCAATCCACAACATCCACAGATTTGAATTTGAATTTGCAGCTCCGACAGAACACGACGAATTCATTGAGTGGCGGTGAGGGTCAAGTGCCTAAAGTGGAAGGTAATTCCCATATAAATATTTGACTACGTATAATCATATTTGAATGATCTCTCTAATCTTACCCAACACCAATGATATATACGAGTATATATCAATATACTTACAAATACCAAATCCCTTAGTATATAGACAGAGCAACGCTTGCCACGTCCTCAAGTTAACAATCTGCCCAGTAACTTTGTCATTTGTGCTAACTCTAGTCAACATTAGCGGTATTCCCTTGCATTATCTTGGTGTAAACAATTTGATTTCGTTTGCTGAATTTGAAAAGCTAAATATTTAAACGATTACCTGTTCACCAATGTTTTTTTTTATAACAATACAAAAGTTTCTTTACATTATCTTCGTTTTATCAATAAGCGATATGTGCATATAAGGAATACCCTTAATGTTGACTACAGTTATACTACTAACTGCATGCATTTTGCAGCGTCTTTCTTATAATATCACCTGCTTCGCTGTGCTTCTGCTTTTGTTATCTCTTTGTCTCTGTCACTATCTCTGTCACTCTGTCTCTTATCACTCGCTCTCTTTCTAACACTAAAAGTACTTATTTGATCATAATATGATGTGCCATATTATGTCTTAAATATATCAACTATACTAACTGATCTGGTACGCATGAAAACTTTTTATTTATATAATCGTATTACTTCAAATTATTTGAATTGTGAATTCCCAATTGTTCTTATAGATAAAATGCTTCTTATAAATACTTAGGTAAAGATTTTGCAGAATTCCATTTATTTAAACTATAATTCAAATAAAGTACTAAGTACGATTATAATTAGTATGTTAGATTAACTATTATAAAGTAAGCTCTGTATATAATGTATATTATATTAAGCGAGGAAGAAGCTACAGCTGATCGTTAATTTGGTTACTTCTTACTTAAGTTCGTTTTCTAATTTCGATTTGCAATTTCTTTCACAAATCATTTGCATCATCTTTTCCACTGGTTCTATATAATGGAACAATGAAATAAATAACTCGAATACACTTAGAGAATAATAATGGTATCTGCTATAAACCACTAAGCAAATAACCTATAGAGAACCCATCCCATACAACTGAAATGTACCTCTCAAAGTTGCTGCGAAGCGTCCACTGGGAAATTTTACCCGTGGACCTGAAGTCCGAGGGAAATTTTTTCTGCTGTCGATTCAGTCGGCTGGCAGAGCTCGTAGCTCGCACAGCTAGCGAATCATAAAACATGCATGCTATAAAATACCCTTTACCCATGAAATTTTATTACTTGTAATATTTTATATAGAAAAACAACGTAAACTTAATAAAATCTCATAGATAGATGATCACACAAGTGCTATTACACGTTTTATTAATTATAAATATTTAATTAATGTTGAAAATTTGTTATTAAAAAAATAATCTGTACAGGGTATAAGAGCTTACATACAAAATCGTAAAAGCATCACCGAAAAACCAAAGCACTGTTGCCCATTCTCTCTGCAACCCATACATATGCACACACTTATTACTTGATACACCCATACATGCAGATCGCTCTCTGCGCTCGACTGTATCTGTCTCTGTCTGGCTACATCAAGATATGTAGTGCAAGGGAGACGAGAGATGAATATTCTCATCAGCCGTGCTAATTCGGCAGTTTTGCTACAAGATGTGTTTGTTTACCCTTTCACAACCGGGTAATATACTTTTTGATGCAAATATCAACTTATCTGCCTTCTTTAATTAAGTTATATATTTTGGGTATTATTATTCATATTACTTAGTTTTATATTATATACATATGTTTGTTATAATAAATGTACATATATAACATAGACATAATATATCGATATAATGTAGTATATGTATACATAAAAATATAAAATAAATTAGAAAAATATAAATGTACATACATAAATATAACATTAACTAAATAAAATTATACACTTAGTGTTTGTTAAGAACATACCTAACACAACTATGTATATAAACTGTTATTAGGTTTAATATTGAAAATAATAATAACATTGTGTTAATTGTATAAAAGACTAAATTATATTTTCTAAATTAAAACTAACTAATATGAATAATAATACCCAAAATATATAACTTAATTAAAGAAGGCAGATAAGTTGATATTTGCATCAAAAAGTATATTACCCGGTTGTGAAAGGGTAAACAAACACATCTTGTAGCAAAACTGCCGAATTAGCACGGCTGATGAGAATATTCATCTCTCGTCTCCCTTGCACTACATATCTTGATGTAGCCAGACAGAGACAGATACAGTCGAGCGCAGAGAGCGATCTGCATATATGGGTGTATCAAGTAATAAGTGTGTGCATATGTATGGGTTGCAGAGAGAATGGGCAACAGTGCTTTGGTTTTTCGGTGATGCTTTTACGATTTTGTATGTAAGCTCTTATACCCTGTACAGATTATTTTTTTAATAACAAATTTTCAACATTAATTAAATATTTATAATTAATAAAACGTGTAATAGCATTTGTGTGATCATCTATCTATGAGATTTTATTAAGTTTACGTTGTTTTTCTATATAAAATATTACAAGTAATAAAATTTCATGGGTAAAGGGTATTTCATAGCATGCATGTTTTATGATTCGCTAGCTGTGCGAGCTACGAGCTCTGCCAGCCGACTGAATCGACAGCAGAAAAAATTTCCCTCGGACTTCAGGTCCACGGGTAAAATTTCCCAGTGGACGCTTCGCAGCAACTTTGAGAGGTACATTTCAGTTGTATGGGATGGGTTCTCCATAGGTTATTTGCTTAGTGTATAAACTTAGGTTGTAAGTACACAATTAGCACAATCACCAAATCATTTTCAGGTTGCAAATGTTCGAGTTCTAGCTCGAAATATCGCAAACGATAACAATAGTCGTGTGTGTAGTTATCAAAATCGAGCATGAAACTGTACGAACCACGGGCACGCACGTTTATGGAACGCAATGGAATGAAACAGCGGGAACGGGTACAGTTTACTCAGCACGCGAAACACAGAGATCACTTACCAAACGCTTTTTGTAAATATTTGAACAAAATATAAAAAAAAAACACCCAAAGAGAGGCAATGCTCAAAATTAGATTTTGTGTAGTTTAGAAATGATATTCGGTTTGGTTTAGGTTTTGGTTGATTTTTGATTTTTGTTCGATGTCGAGCGTCAAGGACCCGCTGCTCTCGTATTGTGTATGGGAATGTGTGTAAATAAATAACTGTAACTGCGTATGTATGCATTTATTTTACTTTGATTTACCTGGTAACAACAACAACAACAACACGTAATTTACAAAAACAACAACCACTACATGAACAACAAATTAGCAACAACAATCGAAGTACATACAAGTAGTGCAAATAAAATATACGCTTTGACGCTAACAGCCAAATTGTGTTAAACTTAGTTGTCGCAGACTCGCTCTCTTTGATTATATATATTTATATATATATATATATATATATATATATATACTATTTATATATATCTCACTCACACACACAGTCTCACACTGTTTGCTACTCACTTAACGCACACAACTGTACCAGCACGCACAGGGTGTTCCAGTTAATTTGTAAATGATTTTATTAACGAATCGCAACTGTTTGAATTGTGCTTCAAGGATTTCCAGATGCGCAGGATTACTTCAATCAGATTCTGAATGGTATCAATCAGGTGATCAAGACACATATGAATGAGATGCACTCCAAGTTTGAGACCCAATTCTCCAGCATGGCTGGTGAGGTGCGTCGTCGGGATGCAATCATTGCCCAGTTGCAGCTCAAACTTCGCACCATCGAACAGAAGTCAACGGTGGCGACGACAACGCGACGACTGAAGCGCGAGAAGCTCCCACAGATATCCGTGGACGATGATGAGCCTGGTGAGCAGGCCAATAGTAGTTCGGGATCCTCGGCCGAGTTGCTCTTCATGGTAAGCAACGATACCGATATTCCTTACTAAATACACAACGGGTATAATACAGTCAATACAATAGCGTTAAAAAGAAAAATGAAGCTGTATAACAAAAATTATAATTTTTATCTTTTAGAGTTATATCAGAACTATCTCGATTTTTTAAGCTTTTGAACAGAGCTCACAAATAACAGTTGACTCAAAAATTCAATCAAATCTACTCTGCGGCTCAGCTGCAATGTGTTCGATCGAGTTGCGTGTATCAATGTTTACGATCGAGTAACGGATACGATTGCTTGTTTGCGAACTACACGGCTCTATCGAGTCTGGTTTTTTGACGATACCCAAATGGACGTATGATTTGGGTATGAATCGAGCGCATGACTCTGGGTATCTGATCGAGTGTGCGTATGGGTATCAGAACGAGTATGTGTTTGGATATCTGAACGAGTGTGCATATGGGTATGTGTTCGAGTGTCTGTTTGGGTATCTAAACGAGTGTGCGTATGGGTATCTGTACAAGACATCGTTTGGGTATGTGTACGAACCTTCATTTGGGTATCTACATACTTCCAAAAAAAAACTTATTTACAAAGTAAAAGTCTAGTGACGAAAGGGTTTTCCTGCCCCAAAATTTCTGATATCCCATTTTGTGACGAACGATATTAAATTTAATACATAAATAATTAAAAAAAAAAAAAAGTTTGGCATTCGGCACCTTGCGTAAAGGGATCTCGATTCTGTATACCTAAAAATAATTTGAATGCGCAGTGCCGATGCCAAACTTTTTTATTTTTTAAATAATTTATGTATTAAATTTAATATCGCTCGTCACAAAATGGGATATCAGAAATTTTGGGGCAGGAAAACCCTTTCGTCACTAGACTTTTACTTTGTAAAGAAGTTTTTTTTGGAAGATATCAGAAATTTTTGGAATTTCATATGCTTCTGACATAATAAGTTTGATATAAAATGATCGAAATGCTTACATCAAATAAAAAATGATATAGTAAATTTTTTATTTACTTTAACCAATTTTGGTCAGGATATATAAAACCAACCCAGATTGATCAATATATCTTAAAAAACAACAAAGTTTCTCATACTAAAACTTGATATTCGACAAATCGGTTCTATGGCAGCTATATTATATAGTGGACCGATTTTAACCAAATTTGGTTAGGATGTATAAGACCAACTTAAAGGCATATTATGTCAAATTGGATGAGATATCTTGAGAAACAAAAAAGTTTTTCGTACTCAAGCTTGATTTTTAAAGTAGTATGGTAGATATGGTACATAGTTAAATGTATATATTCAGTTAATAGGTAATATCTTCCAAACCTTTTCGCTTAAAGATATGTATCATATATCAAAAGACGCGAAATTACGTGTAACAACATATTGAAATTTAATAAAAATCGTCGGTGCTGTTTTCTAATAAATCGCCAAAGTTTAAGCTAAAAATCCTTTTTTCACCTGTAGCATTTTACTTCAGCACTTTGCAAAAAAGTATTCACGGCACGTCTAGAAGCTCTCAAAAATACCTTTCTAACGACATATAGAACACTTCTTTGGATTGGAAACTATGGGTGTTTCAAATTTATCACGTTTTAGCTATTTCCCGCTAAACTAGTTATTTCCCGCTAAAGTCGTAGAACAAACATTCCTCATCAAAAAATTTAAGCTTTTGCAGCGCTTTGATCCAAACAAACAGACAAATAGACAAACAAACTTTTCATCTCATTTTGAGAAGGCGCTTAAAAATTTCAAATAAATATTTCTTTTGAACCAAATGTCGGATTGAAATGATCGAGTTATCATTCGACGCGTATTTTGAATAATGTAATTTTTAAAAATTATAAAATTTAACTAAAAGGCTCAAACAGCCCCACTAGCTGCAATCATTAAAATTTGGGCCCTCCCACTTACACCCCCATATCTTACGAACCAGGTGAGTTACCAAAAGTCTTAGTGTGCACTTTTGTTAGGTAAAGTCATACCTTTCGATCGGTATATAACTCAATCCGATCGGACAGTCATGGCAAATTTTCCATTCTGCGTGTATATATTGCTAGTCGCCTTTTGCACACTTCGTGCTGCTTTCGTAACTAGCGCGGACTGCCGTCCGCAGTGAAATGAGTAATGGTTTGGTGGTGCATATGCGAGAGTTTGCATACGCGTAAACATTTTTATACTTTTACTAGGGGCTCCGCCCTGCTCGCTTCGCTCGCCAACCCCCAGCTCGCTTCGCTCGCGGAAATGAAATTTAGTTAATAATGTTAATTAAGGTTAGTCAAAGTAACCTTTAGTATGAGTTTGGTTGAGATTTCTTAAGAAAGAAAAACAATTTTCATACTAATCGATAATTTGCATTATATTGTTCCTATGGCAGCTATATGTTATAGTAATCCGACTTTTACCAAATTTGGTCAGAATGATGAATGACTGATATAAAATTTAGTTAATAATGTTAATTAAGTTTAGTCGAAGTAACCTTTAGTATGAGTTTGGTTGAGATTTCTTAAGAAAGAAAAACAATTTTCATACTAATCGATAATTTGCATTATATTGTTCCTATAGCAGCTATATGTTATAGTAATCCGACTTTTACGAAATTTGGTCAGAATGATGAGTGACAGTCCCAAACATATAATCTGTAAGTTTGGTTAAGATATCTTAATTTATATAATATAAGTCACATTAACCTTTAGTATGAAAAACTTTTTTGTTTCTTAAGATATCCAAATCAAACTCACAGATTGTATGTTTTGCGACTGTCTCTTACATTCTGAACCAATTTGGTCGAAATCGTTCAACTATATCATATAGCTGTCATAGGAAAGATCGGTCGAAAATCATGTGTTAGTATGACAAACTTTTTGGTTTCTTTAGCCGTTTGGCCTACACGTTGATATGTCAGTCAGTCAGTCAGGACAAAGAGTTTTATATATATAGATGAATGCTAGTTTGTATTATTGAATCAAATAAAAATTGCAAAACCCAAAAATATAATTTTATTTTTTTTTGCAAATAATTCAGAAAAGGATCTAATTTGTGTACAAAATTCCTTTGACTAAATCTAAACATATAAAATTCTTTGTCCTGACTGACTCACTGACACATCAACGTGGAGGCCAAACGGCTAAAGGTAAAGAGCTGAAATTTTCACGCAACATAGCTGAGACAATTTCATCGTGCAATAAGACGGCGTTTTGTAAAATTCCACCTGGAAGTGTGTTTACCCGTGTGTTTGCTTTGCATTTTTTTGTTTCTTAAGATATCTTAACCAAACTTACAGATTATATGTTTGGGACTGTCTCTTACTTCCTGACTAAATTTGGTAAAAGTCGGATTACTATATCATAGCTGCCATAGGAATAATCGGATGAAATTAACCTTTAGTATGAAAAACATTTTTGTTTCTTAAGATATCCAATCCAAACTCACAGATTGTATGTTTGCGACTGTCTCTTACATCCTGACCAAATTTGGTCAAAGTCGGATTACTATATCGTAAAGCTGCCATAATCGGATGCAATTTAACCTTACGTATGACAAACTCTTTTGTTTCTTAAGATGTCTAAACCAAAGTCATACAAAAGGTTTCTTTGACTAAACTTAATTAACATTACCCCCTAGTTTTTATACAAAAATTTAGCGAACGTAACTAATTATTATTGGCTTCATTCTAAAAGTTATACTTTTTTATATTTTCTTATGCTCGTTGACTAAATTCTATTTATAATTGGGACAACCGTTCAGGCCCACCTTATTATAAATTTTGCAGAAATTTGCAAACATGCGTATAAAAATTGTTAACCCGTCGGGCAAAAAATATTGAATATCCGTTGAGTTTAGTTTTAAGGTTCGTACTGTTAAGTTCGTCCGCCCGTTTCATTTCTGCTTTGCAACGAATAAAATATACCTGTATACTTTACGGTAACAAGTAGAAAAATGATGCTACTTTTTTCCACTCTGTATAAAAATTGTAATATTTTCATTGAATGTGTATGTAGTTTCGTGTTTATGTATATTTTAGTACATCAATCAATTAAACTTATATATGTACTTGTTTGAAGCATCCCACTGCACCAAAAGCTCGTAAAAGATATTGCTAACGATACTTACGCGAAGCATTAACGTGCAAAACTATCGAGAAAACACTCGCAAACGATCCGCAACGTAATCACCCGTCGCTCAGTTTGTGGCAGAGAAAGTTTCGTTCTCGATAGCTATAGCGATTTTTTAAATAGTATTTGAGGGCATTAATGTGTTAACAACTTTAATTAAATAATAATTTAATTAGCACGGTCGTCTCCTCCATTAACACCGCCTTACGCCTTTTGTCTATCCTTGTCCTCCATCGGCAACTTTTGTTCGGGGATACTCTAAAAATATATAATTTTATTATTAAAGTCACAGATACACTTGATACATAAATATTTATTTTATTAATTACTTACTTCATTTTGATTATCTAACACAAGGTGCACAACAACAATATTTGCCGTACATTTTCTGTCATGTCATTTGACAGAGAGAGAGAGTGCTTAAGCGAAACAGACGTGTTTTAATTTGGCTCGTAAACGTTCATCATTTTTTGTGAATAATAACGCACCGCTTTAATATATTTTCATCTAAAATTCTGCAAAAGTGAACTAGCTATCGACTTGCTGTGTAAGTTGAATCATTTGTGCATTGTGGTAAAAATAAATAGCATTTTATTTTTGCTAAACTTAGTTTTGCATTTTCCCTTAAATCTTTTACATTCTTGTGCGTGTGTTTGTTTGTGTATTTCGGCTTTTGCTTTACACCTCGCTCACACAAGTTTGTTGTTATTGTAAGCACAGCGATTGTTTTTGTTTGTGTTTACATCTCCTTATCTCAGTTTTGGCGCTTCGCACATCTTAATACATTTGTTTGTGTGTGTGTTCGCTGCTGCATTTCGTTTTGTTTAGCAGCGCGCTCTCACAGCAAATTGTTTTTGTATTTTGCTCTCTTGCTTAGAGCTTCATTTGAGTGCCTCCCGCTCTATTTACGTGCGCAATTCTGCCTATTCGACCTAATTGTTTATCTTTAACCCCTGTTGGAAATATGTCGTGCTGTAAGAAAAACTGCACTATTAAGTGTGCTGATGGTCTTGATCAACCGAGATTTATTAATTGTTGGTTGTGTGATAATCTAATGCATGCCAAGTGTGCTGGACTTTCAGGTCCACAATGTGATAAGATCATTGCCGTTTCTAAAAAGGAATGTGGTGCAGTGAAATGGTCTTGTCCAATATGTATCGAGTTGCAAATTGATTTCTCAAGAATGTATACTTCTGTGAGAAATCAATTCTTAAAACTTAACAAAATGGCTAAGCTTCTTTCGAGTGATTTTGACTCTAGTCTCGATCTGCTTAGCCAATATAAATTTAACTCACCACCTGATTCTCAATTTTTAGCAGTTCCCCCTAATATACCAGTTAATCAGCCTCCCGTGACTCCATTGGCATCTCGTCACTATCAAGATGTCTCCCCAACGTTGTCAGTATCGGCCAGTCCGAGTATTGTTAACCTATTCAATTCTCCTACACCTTCTGCAGGTGATTCTATCTTACAGACATTTGAACCAGCCCAAGTCATCGCGTCTTCGGTGCGGACTGGTTCGGGTCGAAAGGGTAGACCTCCTCGCAATGCAACGCCTAACAATACTACTGATAACGTAGCTGCCCCTACATCTGAGGTCCCTATATTAAATGTTGTTGCTCCTCGTAAGCAAGTATTTGTGTCCAGGTTATCCTCGGACACTACTTGTGAATCTTTAGCGGCATACATTTCAAGCAAAATTTCTGCTAGTGTCTCAATCACTAAATTTAATTTTGCCACTGCTCGCGAAATAGCATCTTTTAAAATAAGTGTCCCTCATGACTCATTTTCTGTCATTTGTGATCCAAAATTTTGGCCACAACATATGATTGTTCATGAGTTTAAGCCCAAAAGGCGTAGTGAACCCTTGCCTGTTTCTCTTACTGCCGGCAGCTCCAACGTACAGGACCCCGCCAGTACGGCTTCAAAAAACTAGACCTGCGGCCCGATTTCGCCTGTATTCATTACCAAAATGTTAGAGGCCTCCTTACTAAGCTCAAAAATCTATATTTGAGTAGTATGTCCTTTGATTCTGATATAATTGCATTGTCAGAAACTTGGTTAACTCCTACAGTGTCTGATTCTGAAGTTATGTCAAGTAACTACCTTTTATATAGATATGATCGACCGACTCGAAGTGGTGGCGTTCTTATTGCTACTAATTCGGCTCTTCAGTCAGAACGCATTTCTTTTAATGTGACTACTGATATTGAAATTGTTGCTGTCAAAGTAACTTTTTCAACTCGATCAATTTTTATCACCTGCTCTTATATCCCTCCAAGAGCTACTCCTTCAGTTTACTTGCAACATTTTGCCTGTATTGAAGAAATTAACCATAAAGTTAAAGATAACGACTTATTTATTGTGCTAGGTGATTTTAATTTGCCTAAAATTTCTTGGTCACTTTTTAGTAGCACTAATTACCTTATTCCCTTAAATCAAGATATTTTCTTAGATAACATGCTTGATCTCTCGTTGTTTCAAATGAACTCAATAAGAAATCATAATGATCGAATTCTCGATCTAGTTTTTATTAATGACTTCGCAAATACTGCCGTCTCTAGGTCATCCCCATTAAGTATCCCTGAAGACTTACATCATCCTACTATAGAAATTTCTATCTCAATCTCTAAACCTTTTAGTCAACCTTTATTATGTCAGCAATCACCTCGTCGTTGTTTTCGCAAGGGAAATTATTCATTGCTTAATGAACTTATCCTTGCTACCGACTGGTGCTTTTTAGAAAAAGCGACTGACATCGATATTGCTCTTAGTTCTTTCTATGAGACCCTAAATGCACTCTTAGATGTGTGCATTCCAAATTATATTCCATCGTCTGGTTCTATAAAGCCTCCTTGGTTTACACCTAGACTTTCTTATTTAAAGAATATTAAATCTAAATATTTTAAAAAATATAAGAAGTCAGGTTCAAGTCTCGACTGGTCTAAGTATACAGTGGCCAAGTCGGACTTTGCCAATTTAAACTCGATATGCTACGAGAACTATCTAACTCGTTGCAAAAGACAGTTTTCCCGTGACCCTAAACAATTTTATAAATTTGTTAACTTGAAGCGTAAATCCTCCAGTTTACCTTCCTCTTTTTTTCTTGGGACAGATATTGCTGGCAACGACTCTGCAGCTGCTGAACTATTTGCTAACTTTTTTCAATCCACCTACTCTCCAATCTCCACTTCCAACTCATCTTATCCTTATTCTATTTTTCAATCTAACACTATGTTTGCTCCCTCTATTTCCTATAACAATGTAATCTCTTCTATTAGCTCTTTAAAATCTTCTTTCGTTCCTGGGCCAGACAACATTCCTAGTTGTCTACTTAAGGAATGCTGTTCTTCTTTAGCTGCTCCGTTGCATAAGCTTTTTAATCTATCCCTTGAAACTTCAATCTTTCCATATCTTTGGAAAGAATCTTATATCATTCCCCTCCACAAAAAAGGCGGTAAGTCTGATATTTCTAATTACAGAGGCATTGCAAAGCTATCAGCCATTCCTAAATTATTTGAAAAAATCCTTGTTTCTTCTACGCAGCATCTCTGTAAATCGATAATTTCCCCTGCACAACACGGCTTTATTAAGGGTCGGTCTACTACGACCAACTTGCTTGAATTTACCTCCCTAGTAAATGATGCATTTTCAGAGAAAAAGCAAACTGATGTCATTTACACTGACTTCAGTAAAGCCTTTGACTCTGTGAACCATGACCTCTTACTTTACAAACTTAACTGCATAGGTTTCCCTCCCGCCTTTATACGTTGGGTTTCCACTTATTTAAAAGGTAGAACCCAAAAAGTGCTTCTTAGGTCAACCATTTCGAGTTCGGTTCGTGTAACTTCTGGTGTACCTCAAGGTAGTCACTTAGGACCTTTATTTTTTACACTGTTCATTAACGATCTACCCACTATTCTGTCCCATTCTCATATTTTAATGTATGCAGATGATGTTAAGCTTATTTTTTCATACACTGATCCCCTGTTTCACAATCGTCTGCAAGACGATTTGAACACTATGCAACTATGGTGCTCGGCCAATAAGTTGCATCTCAATTGTTCGAAGTGTATGTTTATGACATTTAGTCGTTCTAGGCCCTACTTAGGTTCTTATACGATTGACAATATCCCTTTGCAACGTATAAAAACTGTAAAGGATCTTGGAGTTTTATTTGACTGCAAACTATGCTTCAATTTGCACATCTCCACTATAGTTAACGATGCCAAAGGAGTACTTGGTTTCATTAAACGTTGGTCGAAAGAATTCAATGATCCTTTCACCACTAAACTCCTTTACGTCTCTTTAGTCCGTCCCATCCTTGAATACTGTTCGTGCATTTGGTGCCCGCAGTATCAAATAAATCAGAATCGAATTGAATCTGTTCAAAAGCAATTCTTGCTTTTCGCCTTACGTGGTTTTAACTGGGATCCCAACCGGCGTTTACCACCGTACTCCCATAGGCTTCGTCTTATTGACCTTCCGTCTTTAATTAATCGTAGGAAAACTCTTAATGTGGTTTTTCTTCACAAATTAATTAATGGCGACATTGATTCTAGTCCCCTTTTAGGCCGCCTCAGATTTTCGGTCCCCCGCAGGTCTACTAGGAATTACAGGCCTTTATTTTTACCTACATGCACAACTGATTACGCTTCACACGGTTCGTTCCGGGTTTTATGCTCTAATTATAATAGCCTCTTTCACGTTTTCTACTCAGAACTCTCTCTCCCTATCCCTTCCCTAAAATCCGCACTTTTCCAATATTTTAAATCGTTAAATTCCTAACCTTACTAATACTAATAACATGTTATATTATTTTTGAAACCAATCAATCACTAACAACAACACTAATATTTATTGATCTGATTGGGTTTTTCTGGGTTTTCCCCAATCCTTGCAACAAATGTTGGATCATTTTAAATTATTAATTTTTGCTTACCCCAGATATAATTCTAATTTTAATTTTTCTTTACAGTACATTGCTTATATTTATATTTAATATTAATTTTATTTTAAATTGTAATCTTAATTTTTATATTTAATAATTTTTTCTTTGCCGACTGCTTTTAGTCGTGCATTAATAAATAAATAAATAAAATAAATAAATAAATAAATTTGCCGAAGACATTTTTATGCAGACGCAACAAAAATGTTACGTTGCATCAAGACATGACTCCATTCATGTCCGCTTTTCTTGCGCTCACAAGCTCGTTGGCGAGTGTTAAGAGAAACTTTAGCGTTCATCCGTTTTTGACTCGTTTTTAGGCTCGAAAACGAATGTTTAGCGAATGTTCGGTCGTCACTCGATGTTCGTACGTAAATTGTCCGTTTGTAATCTCTTTTACGAACGTTTGACGAGACTCTCGCTAAACGCTCGCTGTTTGGTACACTGGGATTTCATTTATAAACAAATATACATTCATACATACATATGTACATATGTACATTTTATTGTAAGCGTAAACGCTGCTACATGTTCGCAAATTTTGCTTACTCGAGTCGAACTCGAATTCGAGCAGTAGTCGAGTCGAATTCGATTGCCACTCGAGTATATTGTATCTCGGGTACCATGATCGATCTAAGCACAAACGAACAGAACGATCATGACTCGTGATTGAACAATAACGTACAGAACGATCATGACTCGTGATTGAACAATAACGCACAATCACAAACGATCATCATGTTTTCTGATGATGTGGTCCCAACTGAGCGGGCGACTCAAACGCTCAATTCAAACCAAAGTGACAAAATCATAGCGAGTTCAAGTCAATGTTCGAGCCTGATCGAACATTGCTTACCCGTTGCAGCTTTCTGGTATACGTGTATGTGAGTCAGGCGTCTGTTTGGGCTTGTCACTTGATTTGCTCAATTATGTGCGTTTTATTTTATTATCTTTGTTGCAAAAAATGGCCCGAGAACAAAATAAAACTGTGAAGCATTTTTTATTTGATTTACAAAAAGATGAAAGGTTACAGTTTTTTTTCTCAATTTTAAGGCAAACGACAGGGCCGCATTGTCAACAAGGCAAATCAAAAGAAAAATTAAAGGCCGCTCGTCTGCTGACTCTCAATGTGTGAGCACTCAATCGGATTACTCTCTTTAAGTTGTTATTGAAAGATCGTAACACGAATGGCTCAGCTAAGAACACGCAACTGAAAACAAAAACGAAGAGACACGAAGTGTTCTGCTCAGAGAGAGAGAGAGATAGAGAGCGTGCATGTTTTTTTCGGCTATCACGAATATCGCAAAGGGAAAAATGGTCAACTGTTATTTGATAACTCTGTTTTGTAATGATAGATTAAGCTAGATCGTCGATGCGCACCTCAGTAAAAAAAAATAAATTTATATCGATTTACAACACAGAAGTTTCGAAAAATATAACATATTTATTTATCGCAAGTCTTTAATGTACATCATTCACACATATTCACTTCAAATGATTATAGCAAAACGTGTCAGTTTTGGATTAATTTTTTGCAGATCTCTATTACTGTTAATCCCATACAGGTATCTCTAAGCTCAAGCTTTCTCTCTCTCTCTCTCTTTCGTTGACAGCGTGGTGACTCGCTGGACACTGTGTTCACATCATCGCCGCCCATTCAGGGTGGGCGACGCAGCATATCGCCCGGTCCCAGCAGACATCATGCCGCCTCCGCAAACGCGTTGAACTGTCCGAGCAGCTACTACAGTGGACCGAGCACACTGACGAGCCGGCATGCCCAGAGCCATCCTAGCTTCTATGCCGCCCATGGTAATGGGCGGTACAGCAGTCGAGGAGGCATGATGTCGGGCTATCGCGATTGGGATGAGCGTCTCGTTTCCAGCAGCACGTCTGGTGGAACGGGGGGCATTGGCGATGCTAGTAACAATGGAAGTGTCAGTGGTAGTGGCATGATGGTCTCCGATGTGACGGGCAATTTGACAAAATTATCGGATAGCGTCATACTGGACATAGGTGAGAGCTCAAGTTCGAGCTCATCTTCCAGCAAAATGAATATTGCCGGCGACGGCGACGACGACGATGATGACGAAGCGGAGGACGAGCTGAGCGGCGCAGGACTTGTTACAACGGCAAACACCGGATCCAGTTCGGCTGGCAACAACGACTGGGAGGTGCAAATGCTAGCGGCCGAGATGGAGCGGCAGGAGCGTAAACGTGGCCACTCCCTCTCTGACAATCTCGGTGAGCTGAGGCACTGCAGCACATTCCTTCGACGACGCCGAAAGTTCAGCGACACCGAAACAGAGTACAGTGAAACAGATATTGAAGACCGTCTGGCTGCGTCTGCAACTGCAACTGCAGCTGCCAGCAGCAGCAGCACCGTTGATGTCGCAGATGCCGCATTGGCGGCACAAAGTGGCAGCAGCATCAGCATCGGCAGTACTCGACCACGTGCCTCGAGTCTGGATCAGTTTAACCTGCGCTATGGCATCGGGCGGGGCATCTTTAAAGCAATGAGCATCGATCGTGATAAAGACAAACTTTGAGAACTATAATCGACACACCTACAACAACAACAACATCAATAACTGAAAAAAAGGACGAGGACTAACAATAATTTAAGCAATTCAAACAAAGGAACAACAACTAAATATACTCAAAGAAACACACACCACACACACACCGACATACACTCACAGCTCGATATACAAAAATCTGCAGAGAAAGCATATAGAGGTATATTTATATATATATTCTATATATGTTTAGTCCTAAAGAATCCCACATAAAGAGCATGAAAAAGAAAACATGAAAGGAATATACATAATATTTAAATTTAACTAAAATTATAAGAAAAAAAAATGAAAATTAGAATTAAGTAGTTTTAAAACCACGAAGAGAAGAAATACATAACAAGGCGATCCACTGTTATTCCAATGCTTGAATCCCGATCTCAAAACTTATTTCGTAAAAATACTCATATACATATATATATTATTTTTCGAACGTCTGCACCCCAGTGTTGCCAACAATCGTTAATATTATTTTTGTTAAGATTGATATTAATAGTTACTATATAAGCGAACTCCATAAATATCTTCCATATCTTCATATACGATTGTAATTATTTACTTTAGGTTACCGTATAGCTTTTTATTATTTTCTTTCCTTTAAAATATTTAAAATATTACAAAATTACCTACTTTTTATCAGATATATCGTATGCCAAATTTTGTTTCTGAAAAATGAATAAAATATGATAAATATATTATGACAAATAGCTAACATTGTTCTTGGCTACAGTCAGATTTGAAGTTGAAATTACCATTATTACAAAATACAATCAGATTTGAAGTTGAAATTACCATTATTATCGCCATAGTCAAACGTAGCCCAAATACAGCTTTACATTTCCTATACTATCGTATGTGTGTTTTTATGAGTATATATGAGAGTGTGTGATTGTGTGTGTTTGTTAATGTTAGACAGTTGAAATAACCCACATTATACCGTCCTTTATATAGCGTCCATGCGATTGGCGCACATTTCTTCTAATTTATACATATGAATGTAAGATGTAAATAGAGTCCTGTCGCTCTCCTTTTTGTTTTGCTTTGGTTCCTGGAATATGGTGGATATGCTATCTTCGATAAAAAAAAAAACAATAAAAGACAAAACAAAATGTACATACCTCTGATCCTTAGAGACTATTAAGTGTGTAGTTATATACACTCACAGATATATATACATATATATATATGTATATATAAATATATATATAAACTATATGTTATGAAACAATATGATATGAAATAGTGTAATGAAAACCGAAAGCTTTAATAACTTATATGGAGAACTATATAAGAAACGTTTTAAATACAATTCAACCGAAAAAACAACAACAAGAACAAAAATAATAATAACAATATGAAGAAAAATTGAAATTTAAGTGAAATTGGAAATATGATCTACATATTTACATGCAATCATCCATACTGGCAGATATGCTTACTAATGAGAACTTATAAGTACTCTCAAGTAGAGATGGGCACGGGCCTTTTCGGACTTCGTGCCTAAGGATCGCATACAGGCATTTTTTCGTACGGGCCCGGTCTCAGCTAAAAGCCCGAAGCCTGGTAGGCCCGATAAGTCACTACATTTTTCAGAATGATGCACTGTTAATCGCATCTCTCTTATCGATACGTATTGATATGCTAAAATAGTACGCTCTAAAATAAAAATATATGAGATTCAACGAAAAAAAATTTAAAAATTTTTTTAAAACAATAATTTTGGGCCGGGCCGGGCTTTACGAAAATTTGACCTGGTAGGGCCGGGCTTTAAAAATTGATTTCCCACTTGTGCCGGGGCTCAAAAAGAAGGCCTGCGCCCATCTCTACTCTCAAGTACATATGATTATATAGAGCCTTTAGTGTAGAAAGCCTCTTACCATATTGAATTGAGTAATGAACGAATACACACACACATTCAGTTTAGACTTATTAGACCTAAATAAACTTTTATCTACCTATTTAAACGTAGCAATCATAGCCTAGAATCCAAGGGAATACAGCAATATGTTTTAATGCCCAATAATTTATACCGACACACATACTTCATTTCACTAGCCTAGCAATCCAATTGGCTACCTATATACATATATGCTATAAACTTAACACTCAGTTCTCGATTTCTCGACATATGTAAAATTTCATCATTCGCCATTGATCTCATTTATAAATACCTCCTTAGCACTACATATTTTGTGAGTTAGTTGCACAAATCTCGCCGCAGCTACCTTCAGGTACTAATAAGCTTTGCTATAACGCCAGAGATTTTCGTTAATCTCACAATGGCTTTTTAAAGGTCTCTAGGTCTCTTAGTCTTTAGCAAATGCAAACGGTTACTACTTAAAAAGCTTACCAAACACCCAATCTAATGTTTCATCTTATAAGCTAAGCGCTATTTAAATGTAAATTCTTAACAAAAAAAAAAATACACAATGACAAAGAAAATGATAATGAAGAAGAACAAGCAAAAAGTGAAAATGAATTTTTGAAGAACAAAAAAATTGGTATATTGTGTTATATAGCTGTTTAAAACATATAGATTTTACCATAAAACAAAACCAAATCTTGTTGCTACAATTAAGCTAAACAACAAAAATAACAACACTCCATTACATTTAAACCACACTTATTGAACACTCTTAGAGTCAATGTTGAGCTACATATGTATTACTTATCCCGATCTCATCATCTCTGCGCCCTTGCCGAATTGAAAATGCGAAAGAAACCCCGAAATCGATAGAGACAAAGACCATGCTTACTTCCACTCCCACGCCCTTGCCAACTTTAGAGTTTCATAGCGTCTAGCACCAAAAGTTTAACTGTTCTTATGTAACAACTTACTTAATGCAAACGCTATCAAAGAAAAAGCCTATCGTAACTATCGCATAGTGTGTACCGAAGATAGAGCACGAATCGAGACTCTATTTAGACACTATATATATTCTATATACAAAATATATGTTCTATATACACGCATCCACATACTAT
Source organism: Drosophila kuntzei (assembly GCA_035042165.1). Classification (NCBI taxonomy): domain Eukaryota; kingdom Metazoa; phylum Arthropoda; class Insecta; order Diptera; family Drosophilidae; genus Drosophila; species Drosophila kuntzei. The sequence goes on from JAWNLU010001438.1 coordinate 112,782, forward strand.
TTAACAAAATGTACTAATAACCAACTACTACTAACTAACTAACTTAACTAGCCGGCGATTGAGTTCTACGCCGTTTGCATTGTACAAAGCACCATGATAACGATAACGATATTGAAAGCGATAACTATGTATATCGATATCGCTTACGATAATTACAAATTCAATGGAACAATTTCAAAGGGTTCAATAAATGGGTCACAGCCAGCTAAGCAGTCCAACTAAATTTAATAAGCAAACCAAAACCACGACAAGCACAACTTATTGCAAATTTCTCAATCATCTATATAGTTAAGAAAATATATACATATATCGTATATATACATACATACATACATACATACATACATATATATTTATTAAATTTAAAAAAAAAAATATTATTTTAATTATTAGGTCTAATTTGGGTTTTTCATTGTTGTAGCATGTTGGAGGCAATTAAATTACATACATACACCAGGGACCACAAACGTGTTTTTTTTTTCTTTTTATATAAGATGTGACAAAGTCTAGACACGACACGAATCTAGCAAAAATAATAATAATAATTAACAACAAACTAACCGAAATAATCTTATTAATTATGATAAACTATAAACCATTAACCGTTAGCTACATCAAGCTATGATTTGCAACAGAGCAAAAGACACATGACACAGTCACAGATTCACGCACACACTCACTCACTCACACCCACACAGATAAGGCATGCAATATGATATACCGATATAGTTACCTAAGAGTTCTAAGATTGACATGCTTGTAGGGGGCATGCCACAGGAATTGTTGCCGTGTTTCAGAAAGAAAGTTTTCATGCTTACTCGTATATGTTGCACTTACACACACGCACACACAAACACAAGCACACACTAACTGAACGAAACTCTGTGAGTCAATTATGTAGATGAATAATTATAATGATTTTAGACCAAATCTACCCTAAGCCCCTACTACTTTTTACTTACCATCTGCCCATTTCTCATACTCTGTACTTATTATGTATATGATAGTATATATTGTACTATATGTTTCTACGTACAAGTTGATGTCATTGTTGTTGTTGTTTTTACATTGAAATTAATTGTTCTTAAGTTATAAATATTTTTGTACACTAGTTTAAGATAGCCTATTAAGAGTCCCATGAGTCTAGTCTTAAATTTCTTTATGATTTTCGTTTTCTCACTCAGTCCCTCAGTCTCTTTCTCTATCGCTAATTTCGTAAATGTCAACAGATACGAACAAGTATATATAAATAAATATACATATATTTATAATTATATATATATATATATATATATATATATTAATAGTTAAAGAAATGTATGAAGTACATGATGAAAATGAGATTAGCACATGTTAAAGAACCGCAAATAAAGAAACGAATGATAATTTAAATTTAACTTTTAGTGTACCAAAAGAAAAATCTACATCATAGCAATGTTTTAGCAACAATGTATTATTAAAGCTTCACCGCCCATCTGGCCTATGGCGGAATCACAAGGATTACGACAGCTGATTTCGGTTAAAATTAATATTTAAGTTTGTGTATTTGCACCGCATTTATCAACCCTTTTTCTATGCACATTGACGCGAGATGTGTTATATTAATGCTCGATTTTTTAAATGTAGTTTAAACACTTACCGCTCTTATATTTATTAAAAAATTTGTTTATTCCCATATTAAACTGTCATATGCTGTATAGGCTATTCCATATAATCGCAAATTTTTGGCGTCATGTTTTTTTCAGTTGGCGCTATGATTGAGATATGTATATCACAGTGGACAGCCGTCCACGCTAGTGACGATGCTTGCTGAGGATAAGGTCGTTGGGGCCATTTGGCTCAATTATTTAATTATTCTTATCCTCGACTCTAAACAATGATTGTGTTTTTCTTAATATTTAATTAATTCATATGAATTAATTCATCTTTATATGAACGCACCCTTAAAATTTGTTAATGAACTGTCAATGTCAAAACGTTAGTTAAAGTCAGCATTTTTATCATGGTAAAGTTTACGAACCAGCAACGATTGAAAATTATTAAAAGTTACTACCGAAATTCTGAGTCGGTGGTCGCAACTAGGCGCTTATCATCTTCAGCAATGAAGGCTCATTGGCTGTGTTAACAATAAATATGCGTCATTAGTCAGAAACACATCCAACATCCGCAAAAAGTTACTGTTTGGTGCGGTTTTAATGCCGGAGGTGTGATTGGGCCGTATTTTATCGTATTTGGGTCCAAAGAATCGACCGCTGTAAACAGTCTCGTGGTGGTCATATGATCGAAATCGAATTTCATTCATAAAATGTAATGCTTTGCAATACACCAACAATAAATTTGAACTTAATATCTTAAATATTTCTATGTTTTAGTAAACCTTGTGAAAAACCCTATATATTGAAACTGGCTCAGGAACAATATGTTAATGCTCAAAGTTATGTTTCGGACGTTACGAAAAACAGAAATCATTCTAGGATTGGCGTGCATTTTCATCGTTTTCAGTGAATTTTTTGTAATAAACAAAAATAAATTAAATAAATATTCAACAATATGGAAACCTTTTTTATTGGGGCCAAAAATTACTTTGTTCATCTAATACAATAAGATAGCTAGAACATTGTGAACATTACTTTGTCTAAAAAAAATTGTTTGCGCAAATACAATTCTGCAATATTGAACAATAACACAACAAATGATGTAAAATTGTCATGTGGATCGATAACCCGATTTTTTCATTGCTTGAAAATCCAATTTTCAGCTGAATGTTTGTTTGGGATTAACATCACTATTAAAATTCATCGCTCATTAAAGTGTTTATGTACATGCATTGCAAGCCAAACCGATCTCAACTATCGTATATGCGTGGTATATGGGCATTTCCACAGAAGTGTTAACAGCAGCAAAAATAAAAAAAAAAAACTATCATAAACTCACATCTTGTGAAATTTTAGTGCAGAAAAATGTTCAAGTTACTTTATTAAGCAATTCACACCTGAATTACATAATTCACTAGGATGACACCGACTGCATCTCTGAATGAATAAAGTTTTTCTGTATTTTTGCCTGTTTTCTTAAAAATTGACTTCCAAAATGGAGTGTATGTATTATAATCATAATTTAATGAAATCTCTCTTCCAGCCTCAAAAAGTTGATAATAATGCAAAGAAAACACATCAATTCTGTTCATAAAACTAGATATTGATGGAAAATAGTTAAAATATATTTCATACGAAGTAAACGAAAAACATAAAAAGTTTGATGGAACAAAATGTCGCGTGCGAAAAAGATTAAAATTAAATAAAAAAGGAGTTACTTAATATTTGTAAATCAAATTTAAAACATTATTAAGAAATATCAATACATAACATTTTTAAATTGATTGCATCAAAATATTTGTTCAGGTTGCGCTGAAATCAGTGTTTGAACTGGTCGCTTAAAAAGTGACTTCTATGTGAGTCTTGGATTTTTGAAAATATCTTGAAAACGAACAATTGCCCAAAATCAACTTTATCACCAATTATAGTGCTAATCAAGAGCTATAAGTTTCGCCTTTTGTCAAAATCACTGCGGACGGCAGTCCGCGCTAGTGACGAAAGCAACACGTAGTGTGCAAAAGGCGACTAGCAAAATATACACGAAGAATGGAAAATTTGGTACGACTATCCGATCAGGTCGAGTTATATACCGATCGAAAGGTATGACGGTAACTAACAAAAGTGCATACTAAGACTTTTGGTAACTCACCTGGCTCGTAAGATATGGTGTGTAAGTGGGAGGGGCAAAATGTTTATGATTGCAGCTTATTTCTTATCAAAAATACGCCTCGAATGGTACATCGATCATTGCAATCCGACATTTGGCTCAAAAGATATATTAATTTGAAATTTGTAATGACCTTTTCAAAATGAAGTGAAAAATCAGTTTGTCTGTTTGTATCAAAGCGCTAAAAAAAGCTTAGACTTGATAATGAGGAATTATTTCTTATCAAAAATCTAGAAACTAGCGGGAAATAGCTAGTTTAGCGCGAATTAGGTAAAACGCGATTAATTTAAAACACCCATAGTTTCCAATCCAAAAAAAGCTACAGATGTGTTCTATATGTAGTTCGGAAGGTATTTTAGAGGGCTTTTAGACGTGCCATTTTTTGGAAAGTCCTCAGGTAAAATACTACAGGTGAAAAAGGGTTTTTTAGCTTACATTTTGGCGATTTATTCGAAAACGGCTCTAACGATTTTTATTAAATTGTAATATCTTGTAATGCGTAAATGCGTCTTTTGATATATGACACATATCTTTAAGCGAAAAGGTTCGGAAGATATAACCTGTTAACTGAATATATACATTTTACTATTTACTATATGGTGCTAATTGGAAAATCAAGCTTTGATACGAAAATTGTTTTTGTTTTTCAAGGTTTCTCAACCAATTTGACAGAATATGCATTTAAGTTGGTCTCATAGATTCTGACCACAATTGGTTCAAATCGATCAACTATATCATATAGCTGATATAGGAACGATCGGTCAAAAATTAAGTTTTAGTATGAAAAACATTTTTGTTTATTACGATTTCTCAACCAATTTGACAGAATATGGATACAAGTTGTTCTTATACATCCTGATCAAATTTGGTTCATATATATCATATAGCTGCCTTATTTATTTTTTGTTTGAAGTAAGCATTTCGATAATTTTATATCAAAGTTACAATGTCAGAAGCATATGAAATTCCAAAAATTTCTGATATCTTCCAAAAAAACTTCTTGATAAAGTAAAAGTCTAGTGACGAAAGTGTTTTCCTGTCCCAAAATTTCTGATATCCCATTTTGTGACGAACGATATCAAATTTAATATATAAATTAATATAAAAAAAAGATTGAAATTAACATAAAAATGAGAATGTCTTCTACAAGAAACAAGTACATTTTGGGATTAGATCAATATTTTCGTGTAGTTAAACTCGTATGTTTCGATCGTGAATTAATCCGAAAACGTACTTAAAGTATCACAGAAAACTCAAATTTTAAGATTTGCGAAAACTAAACTTGAGAATTTTGTTCTCAGTTTTCAAAATTCCGAACTTAGGCAGCTTTTAAGATCGTTTGTACTTGAAAATCCCCTGTTTAAGTACGGAAACCTTGATTTTTTTCTGAGAAAATTTTGTTGTTGTTTTTTGTTTGTTGTTGTTGTTCAGAACTCATTTTTGTTGTTAATATGTCTTTGTATTCGTGGTTTTTGTACTACACTGTGAAATCTCGCCGAAGGCTAAGCTTTTGAAATCAGGGGTAGGTGGCCAGCAACAGCTGTTTAATCAGCTGACAAAAGCAACGCTAGATACGCCGTTACACATAGGGTGGTCTAATTTAACAATGACAATCTGGCAACGCTATCGGCTCTGTTAGCTTTCGACTTTTCAACAGCTTTCGCTAGCTTTCATCCCCCCAAATGCGATGCTGGCAAACTGAACACAACGAATCGCCACGACGGGCAGCACTCAACGCACGCGGCCAGCAAACGTCGAACGACGACCACTAAACGGCAAACAGTGAAATTAAAAAAAAAAAAAAATACAGGAAGAAGAAAAACAAAAAAAGCACACATTGTTTCTATTTCTTACACGAATATCATTATTTTTGTATATTTATAATAAAAAAAAATAAAACAAAACGCAAAATGTGTTGCTAATGCAACCATTGAGTGGCAGATTCGCGTCTGTTTAGGGATTCTGTGCTGTGGCATGCAAAGTTTATACGACGGGTTGTGTGCGTTGTGTGTTGTCTTCATCATCTAGTGTGAGTGTGTGTGTGTGTGAGCGTTGAGAGGAGAGACGAAATCGGTAAGTAAAATTTCACCAACAGACTACACATCAAAAATTATTTGTTTACATTTGACGAACGCGCATGAGTATATGTATTTCAATTTGAGTGTATATGTGTGTGTGTGTGTAAAGCTTTTGGGGAAAATGCTAAATATTGAGAATTTTGTGGATTGTAGAGAGTCCAAGACGAAATACTTGATATGCATTTTGGCCACCCTTTGCACCTCCTACCGTATTGCCTTTCCCCATCTAAACTATTTTGTACATAAAGTTTCTATCTTAGGGAAAACAGATGGGAACAACCCTGACTTTCCCCAACTCCAACCACACCTGTCGTAATAATTATGTAAATATGTAAATTTATTAATTTGTCAAAACAAAACAAGTAATACAGTTAGTCTGAAAAACATGGACGTTAGCATCCCCATTCGTCAAAGTTCTCATCGTCGTTGCTTCACCTGCATCGCGAAAAGCGGCCAAACTGATTAGGAATATCAGATAAGTATATGTATGCCGATGAGGCGGGCTGGGTGCGAGGGGACTTGTGCTGGGCATTTGGGGGCCGCTAATGTGCTATCTGATTTACGTCGGAAAACAATCAAATTATTGTATGATATTCCCTCTTATGCGCTTTTGTTTTTACATTTTGATTCTTTTACTTTATTGTTGTTGTTTTTGTTGTTGTCGTCGATGTTTTTTTTATTTGGTCCCCTTAGTACCAGACAGTACGAGGTTAACTTCTGTACCTTCTTGTTTCAACATGAACTAGCTTTCGACTTTACGCTGTCAGATTGGAATCTATTTATTAAGACAGCATAATAATACGTTATATTTAATCTTGTAGCAACTTTCCACTACAAATTTTTGAATGTAATGTTTTTATCTGTTATTAAAACATTTACATTTAAAATGAAGTTATAGCCCATTGTTACTATCTCAATTATGGTAAGAAACAGTTTAAGGCAATCTCCCGACCTAATGCACGAAATTTTTAATCGAGGGCAACACAACAATATTTACAACAAAAACGACTATTAGAGATATGAGTCAATCCAAATGTGCGAGCAGTAAATAATATAAAAAGTCGACATCAGTGCGAGCTGGAAATGCATGCTAGTTTGCTAGTTTGTTTGTTAGCTTATTTGTAATTGTCCCCGGTGCTGTGCTCTCGAGTGCTTGTGCGTCTCTTTGTCGCCACTTACTACAACACACCGGATAGACTACATGGCGCATAAAGAGACATGACGTTTTATAGATAGTCTCGACTCCAAACGGTGGGTGCATTATCTTTTAACTAATTATTTACATATTTATTTATTTATTCACGACTAAAAACAGATGGCAAAAAGAAAATTAAGTGTTATAAAATCAAAATAAAATTTAAACTGAAAAAAAATAAAACCAAAAATTAACAATTAAATTGATAATAAATTTAAAATAAAAACTGAAACGAAAAAATGTTAAGTCTGGGGAATAAAAATTAATAATTGATCCAACATTTGTTGCAACTAACCTGTGTGTATTATGGTTTTTCACTAAAACGCATTTAATAAGACATCGATTTTATCGACAAAAATTCAAATTTCTGTCACATTGTGCTGAGTTCACATCAGTAGTATTTTTGAAACAGGCCAATCAATTTAGTACAATACTATCGATCAAGGCTGCAGTTCCTTAAAATTTTGTAGAAGGTTAGGTTCTATGACTCGAACTATAGACGAAGATTTTGGTTATTTAATATCCTACATTAAAATAAAATGTAACTTAAGATCATTATTATTATTTTCCACGGTAGTAGATAGTTTTCATTGCCTGCTACTACGCTACCGTCTCCTATTTTGCGTTGTACATATTGTGCTCTCACGCGGACACACACATGCGATTCACATGGATGCTGTTTAGAACAGAACTTTTGAAAGCTCTTAAGCTTATCCAAATGCACTTGCCTCCCGTAGTATTAACTGTAAGAAATTACTTTGGAGACCCTCTTAAAATACTTACATTCTCGTATGCACAGCTGTTTCATAAATTTTCGCATTTTGTTAGTTTTCTTGCTGTCATCCATATATGTATGTAAGTGAGTGTAAATATGTGCTGTGCCGTGTGTGTGTAAGTTTTTCTTTTTTTTTGTGGATTTCATTCGCGTTTTATGCAGCTCAAGGAATTTAAATTTACCAAGGCAATGACAAGGAGTTCAGCCTTTTCAGCTGTTGTATTTTTTAGCCCAGTACCCAAAGGGTACAGAGGCTATTGAGTTTGTGACAATGACTATCCGTCCATACGAATCCATCTAGATCTCAGAGACTATGTATAAAAGTTAAAGCAGCCAAACTATACAGCCAAACTGGAACTTTTTTTTTTATTGGAATTCGCTATATATTCTGCGTCATTGTATGAAAAAAACCATTTTTTTAAATTATTGAGAGCATTATTTATACTTGAATATTTTCGATAACAATGAAAATTTTGGAAACTATAGCGCCTCACTGAAAATGTGTAATTAATAGGAGGCTAAGCGAATCGCAAATATGAGAATGTTCTGTTGTTTTCCATTTGAAACATTTTTACTGCACAGGTTATTTATCTTTTCTTCGGTATTAAACATGTTCTCATCATTAAAATTGTGCAGCTATGCAACAATTTCCAGCAAATGTAAATTTTTGAAAATCGAAGATAAAAATACTTTAAATGTTTAATAGAAAGAGGGTATTATGTAAACCAGCGGTTGCACGAAATATTCAATCTGGAGAACTACAAGAACATCTACAACACAATGATACATTTGTAACAATACTTTAAAGCAAAGTAAGCACTTTAATACATGTAAACTGAGCGAAAAAATAATAATCAAATAACAAAAGGTGTCTTAATTATTCCAAGAGTTTTTTATTTGTTTTTCTTTATCAAAAGACGTTTAACATAATTATTTTTTACCAGTGTATCTTGATCGCAAGCTAATTTCTGTTTATAAAGTGGGTATTATTCGAATTTTTCTTAAAAAGTGACGTCTCTTTTACACTTTTATTTAAAAAAATAATTTTTTTTTTATTTTAGTTTTACTTTTTATTTTATTTCTAGTGATTAAATCGTACGAAGACACGAGTACTGGGCATTGAACAGTCGAGCACCTTGACTATAGCGTTCTTATATATGTATATTTATATATATATATTTTTTTGCGGTTCAAATGCGACCCCTTTCCGGGGGCTGTCGTCGTCCGGGTTACCATAGGCACAAGTATGAGTAGCGACTGCGGCGGACTCAGGCAATGGCGTGGCTTAGTCCTTGCGCACTTCTGTATCGTCGTCATAGCAAAATCAACTAAATACAGCCGTATTGCTTTTGGTTTACTTTCAGTTGCGTTCATTTCGGGTTAAGGTTTGGGCTGGGGTTTACGGGTAAAGGGTTCTGGTTTTGTTTCAGCAGTTCAACAAGAGCATTAGCCAGTCTTAAGCAATTTAATTGGTTTCATCATGAAATGCGTGTGTTTCCATTAAAAGTAAGCGTCTATCATTCCACCCCTTAGCATAACAAATATTTATGTTGTATATTTATCACTACATTTATATTTTATACACATTCTATATTGAGTTAATATATATATGTATGAATGTTTAATAATTCCTGTTACGGTTTCAGTAATGCAAAGGTGGCGATATGGCACTGCAAGGCTGGCGCTTTTTCGGTGTCTCGGCAACAATCATCATCTATATAGGCGGCGTACTATTTCTATCCATGAACAATATACCCGGCTCGCATCCAAAACGCACGCGCATCGAGCGTTTTGCCGAGGTAAATAATCAATCAAATTTTAACTGATCCTACAGTATATTCGATCTTAGTTTGTGACAATCATCTTGATAAATCTTCTCAATGATATACATAGCTAATGAGGTTTCTAGCAGAAACAATTCGATTTAAAGTAAACAGCTTTTAGCGATCTAAACCAAAATTAAACGAGGTTAACATATGATTCTGCAAGTAAATGAGTTGTAATATCTTATCAGAAAGTTTCACTGCGCTCTTAAGGATCGTCTCAGTGATGGAGCTACTAAAAGAAGTTTGCAATGAGGTTTCAGGCAAGAAGCGAAAAGTTCTTGATGAATTTGCATACAGTAACAAGATTGAGATTACAAACACTCAACAAATAACAATTCTGTATTAAGAATGCAGTTCTGTTGTCTTAACTGCAGGTGAGAAGTGAGTTAACAGAAGAAGAAAGTGGACAGACGGAACAAATATTTTTTAAAATCAAATTGTAGTGCTTTGATATAAGTACGCGTATCTACAACATCTTCAGGACACATCTCGTAATAAATTTGACATTCTAGTATACAGACGTACATACATATATGTGGGTTGGTATTTGCCAATGTATGTCAGCCTCCAGAGATCCCTAGACAATACGAGTGAATACAAATAAAACAATGACGAGAGAAGAGACAACGAATAAATTCAGAGGCAATGCAGGCGAATTCACTCACAGGCGAATTCGCAGTAACAATCGGAGAGCGAAAACCAAAGTTACTTGAGAGAGGCCGATCGGTAGTTGGAGTTCGGCCTTTGACGAGAACGGTTGCGAGAACTTAAGCTCAAACGACGAAAGACGCATTATTCAGTTTTAATATTCAAATTCATTATACTTTCATACAAATACTGTTATTATTAAACAAAAAACCCCACATATATGTACTTGTTTATCAAATTAGAACTTTCCTTGGTTTTTCAGTTTTCCAGCTTTCATAGTCCCCGGTTTCCTATGCCCAGCCGCAAGATGACCATACGCTGGTGCCGCGACCTCAAATACTTAAATCGCGAGCTTCCGAATTATACAGACTACAAGGCCGGCGATTTCTACAGTGAGTATTGTCTAAAGTTCAATTAGATATAGTTAAGTAAATGAACTTTATCCTTGCAGCTGCATTACCCAGCGATGTGAGTGCCAGTCTGCAGCTACAGGGTGTGCCCTCCGCACCCATGTTGACCGCCTTGGCGAGCTTTCCGGGAAGCGGGAACACCTGGCTAAGGTATCTGCTGCAGCAGGCGACGGGTATATTGACGGGGAGCATCTACAAGGATTATGGCTTGCTCAAGACCGGCTTTCCGGCGGAGAATGTCTGCAACAGCTCAGTATTATTGGTGAAGACTCACGAATGGGGCTCCAAGGCGTGGGCACCTTTCTCCAAAGCAATACTCTTGGTGCGAGATCCCGAGAAGGCAATCATAGCCGAGTTCAATCGCCAGAGCGGCGGACATATTGGATTCGCCTCACCTGATCGCTATAAACGCACCAAGGGCAAATGTAAGGCAAAGCATTATATATCGCAATTCCATGTGAATAATGCATTCCTAATCCTCGGCTTATCTCGTCTCTTACAGATTGGCAGCAGTTTGTCAGCAACAAGCTCAAGGGTTGGGAGCTCATGAATCTTAGCTGGGCACGCAATTTCACGGGCAGTATTAAGGTTGTGTTCTACGATGATTTGGTGCAGCATACGGAGCATGAACTGCGCAGCATACTGGACTTTCTTGAGTACCCCGTTAACGAGCAGCTTATGCAATGTGCCCTGATGCGAAAGGAGGGCATCTTCAGGCGCAAGAAGCGGCTCTTATCCTTCGATCCATATACGGACTCCATGCGAGCCGAGTTGCTGGCGCGCAGACGCATCGTTTACAATTTACTGGGCAGACTCAAGGAAATTGATTAAGTGAGGATGTTAAAAATTCAACGGATACGACGAATTATGCAACGAGCAAAGCAAAGCAAAGCAATGCTTAATCCACCAGAAAAACAAACAGGAAAACGAACAGATCTGTTTAATCCCAAAACCCCAAAACTTCATTTAGTCATCACCCAACAAATGACTGCTAAACGCATATTAGCTAAACAAAATAACATAGATCTCAATGGAATCTAATGAATCGCACATTTATTACGCATCGATTTGAATAGAACGCAAACCTATAAGCTATAGTTTGCTGCTTTAGCGTATTACTTAGTTAAAATATTTGACAAATATTTATGTTTCATATAGGATAGCTGTAGGGTAGAGGCAGAAATAATGCAATTGCAATCGCGATTGGGACAAGGTATTATGATTCCTGAACGAATTTATGAAATTCATTATACGCCATGTTGTGCTTCATCGCTCATATCCGTGTATGTCATTGATATAACTGGTTATATTGAAATCCAATATTAGACTATCCTTGTAAAAAGTTTTATACACGATTCTACAATAATTTATTGAAATACAACAATACTGAACATGTTAGATAATTGTACAAATCAACAAAATAAGAAAAAGATAGAGAAAACAACATAAAAAAAAACCAATACCTAAAATTTATTTTCTACTAAGGGATGGTGGTGGTAAATACTAAAGGTGGTGACTTTAAAACTGAGTAAAGCATGACCTCTGGCTGAATGCAGCTTTTAAGGAGCTTGTCTTGGCTAAGAGCTTTCATTTTGCAAGATAGAGAAAACAACATACAAAAAACAAATACCTAAACTTTATTTTCTACTAAAGCTTACTTTCCACCAAAGCTAGGGGCTAGCGAAATAAAAATGTAATATATTTCGACGCCGACCATAGGAATTTAGTGTGACCAACGCAACACCAAAAAGTAACCAAATGTCGATGTCGACAGTAATGGTCCCACTGTTGCGTCAGCTGTGCGTTGTTTACATTTTACAAAGCGCCAATCTGTGTGAATAATTGAAAGGTTTGTTTGGCAAGTTTTGTTGAAATAATGGGTAAATCAGATGCAGTTCTCAATTTGGGCTTGTTTGCGTATTGCACTTTTGCACATGCCGTCTTCAAAAAAATGGCATTGAAATGCTTTTTGTCGGTCAAATCTTAAACTATTGGATATTTCCCCACTTTCAGAATTAGATGAATTCTGCCCTGCGTTGTGAACAGGTCCAGGTGCCCCATTTTCACTCTTAGTTCACTTTTGGCATTTTTAAAATTTGCATGTTGTTCTTCTCATTCAACAACCCCTCGTCAAAAGAATGAACAAGGCATATATTTCTACACCGGGTACCGAAATACCAGCTGTTGTGCCAAAAGTGTTGAACAACGCCGTAACTTATCTGGCAACTCTGTTTGATGACTTTCGTGGATATCGCAGCAGCGGAATTTAGACGGCCGTATTCGGCTACCCCCAGCCGACGATTTTTTTCAATAGGGTTTACCCCGGGTTACCGGAATTTATCTCTGGTGGAAACTAAGCTTAAGGGATGGTGGTGGTAAATACTAAAGGTGGTGACTTTTAAACTGAGTAAATCATGACCTCTGGCTGCATGTAGCTTTTAAGAAGCTTGTCTTGGCTAAGAGCTTTCATTGTGCATGCTTGAGCTTTGAAAACTAGACAGCAAGGCCAAAGGTATTTGCCGGTAAGTTAAAACACGAGTGCTCCAAGCTTTTCAGCTTTAAGTCACTTGTTAATCCATCAGAAACTGATGATCCAAGTTCAGTGCGTAAAGAAATATTTTTTATGCTTACTTTTCGATTTTATTAGCATTTCGAAATGAAGGCTCATGAACAGCATAAAGGTTTAATTAAAATGTTTATTACAAATTAATTTTAACTCTTATTTTTGATTTTAATAAAATAATTTTGAAAAAGCTTTTGAGTCACTTGTTAATCCATCAGTCAATATGTATATAAGATTAAGTCTCAGGAATTCTCTTGGAAACAGCATAAATGTTTAATTTAAATTTTTATTATAAAAATTAATTATAGCTCTTACTTTTGATCTTAATAAATGAATTTTTGTATAATAACAATGACAAATATAAATTGAATGCACAGACAAATAATATCAAAAAGCACAAAAAAAAAACAAAAACAAACATAAAACAATATAAAATCAATTTTTAGGCATACATTCTTTTGAAATTTACGTTACTTAAGAAATAATAAATATAAATAAATATATATTGTTATGTGCTTTCAATTTTTATTATAAAAAAATAATACTATACCATCACTTTTTTGATATTAGAAAAATAAGAATTAATTTTTAACATTTTGATAAAAATGTATTATAAAATTTGAAAGTAAGTAAAGGTCTTTCTGTACTTCTCAAAAAACATTTTAAGTTTATTTATAATGCCATAATTTTTGGATTTAGATAAATATATAAGAATTATTTTTGAGTTTTTTGTTATAAAAAATGGTTATTGTATAACTTACACTTACATATATTTTGAATGTTATTATCGTTACGGTACCAGCCTATGAACTGCAGTGGCACCCTGTATGCAATATGAAAACGTACATTCATTTAACAGTCAAACTCTTTATCCAATGCACAAGTACATACTGGCGCCTGGTACTTCTCACCCAAGCACAATCCCACATCCCTACTGCCCCCCTATCAAAACTTCGACCCCCCGTTCCCTAGGGCAGTGACCATTCCAACGAACTGCCGCCCGTTTTGCCCAGTGTATTGTCGGTCCGTGTTGGCGTTTTGTGCCTTTTGTTAACGCTCTAGTCGCGTTGCTGCCTGCCAAAAAATTGTGCCATATGCTGGACGCACACGTCAGACGGCAGCGGGCATCGCGATGCTCTGGCAAAGAGACATACAGTGTGAAAGAGAGCGAGTGATACATGGAGAGAGCGAGAAGAGTGAGAGAGTAGTGAGAGTAGTGAGAGGTGGGCAGTGAGATGGGGTTTGGGCAGACTTTTGGGCATCTGACAGACGGTTCGACTGGATGGACTGGATTGAGCGAGTGCGCAGACGCTGGGAATAGTCGCCACCGCCGCCACATTGGCTTCGTCAAGTTCGCCGTCAGTTGCCCAGATACATACAACGCAGCACTGTCCAATTCCAGCTGAACGAAGCCGTCGGCGTCGACGTCGACCAATCAGAGTGCGACTGATTGTAATATATAAAGCGCAGTGGTGCCATTTTGTAGGGGTGGCCGTGACGGCCACGCCCACATCTGATAAATAATGAAAACATGTCCTCCCCATTGAAAATAAACTCTGAAGTTAGCGAAACTCATCATAGAATTCTTTATCACAACACAACGCGCGCTTGTCTAGTTGTGAAATCTGTTCGCTTGCGTTTAGTTTTCAGTTTCGACAATAGTTGAGCGCAGCATAGACACACAAACAGACAGACAGATACAGATGCAGATACAGAAACACATACACATACACACATCAAACAGCTGTGCGAGCTGGCATATACACACACACACGTAGAAAACGCAGACTGATAAACAGCATAAGCAACTGAAAAGGCAACTGCAAGCAGCGAGAACTTTAAGCTCGGCTTAGCTTAGCCTACGGCTAAAGCATTGTCTCTGGCTTTGACGCAGGCTTAGGCGTCTGCGAGGCGCGAAAGCTCAGCGCGCGGCTTGCGGCATCAGAACGTTAAACGGTTAACGGTAAACAGTCAACAGTAAACAGTACTTAGGTAGTCAGCGTTCAACTCAGACCCTAACGTTGCGTTGCGTCGCGTTCTCGTTCTGGTATTCGGACATCGCGCATTCGGTCATCGATTATCGGTTAATCGGTAATCGATCATCTAATTACGTTCAAATTAGCGTCAGTGACCAACAAATGTATAATTGATGATAATCGCGCATTCTGATGTGTTCTTGTGTTCTTTTTACCGTGCAATCACTACACACACACATTCGAGTACACACGCACCTATACACATCCACGCGCACATTTAGCGACGGCATTCTTGATCCTTGATTCCTAAACAATTTTTTTCTTGTGATTTTTTTCTCAGTTTTTATGCGCCACGTACACAAAACTTCCCAAAAGTAAAAAAAAAAATAATAATAAATCAATAAATTGATAAATGAAGTGCAAAATCAAACAGTGTATTGAAAAATTGTTATCAAAAGTTTATAAATATCAAGTCAGTCAATAAAGTTCGAGAGAGATCGAAAGAAAGGAAGCATACATATATTGCTCAATTTGCCAAAGAGTCTAACCTTTTTTGGTATACATAGTATTTGGCGTCCTGCATTGCAGGACAGTCGTTAAAGTTGTCAAAGTAAGTGCTTCAAAATTTACTCGCCAACTACATTTGACGCCTCAAGGGCGTTCAAGCTGGAGGAGGATTTCGTCGGCGGCTGCATGACAATGTCGATGTATTCGACAACGGATAAAATGAAAATGTCAGCGCCCAGTTGTTTTCCAGGACGCTACAGTCCATCGTATCGAAGTTCAGAACAAATGCGACGCTGCATGCCAAATCCATCTGTAAGTAAAACCCTCACAATTCATAAAAATGCCTACACTGCCTACAGATAGGTCACATAACGTAAACAATCATCTTCTCTCTAGAAATGATATTCATAACATTTCGATAACATCACAAACTAAGATTTTGCAATGGTATCCAAATCATGCAAGTCACATCCCATAGCATCATTTTTCTGACGGTCTTGTTCAATGTTTGAAATAATCGAAATTTTTTTTATTGAATGATTAAAACTTACTTGGAAGATACAATGAAGGTTAAAAGAAAAACAAATCAAAACCTATACTTTCATTTCACAAAGAGAACAGTGTTTTAATAATATTGAATGGAAATTTCTCGAATCAATCTTAGGGCCGTTTTCTCATTATGCCGAAAACCTAACAGTCTAGAAAGCCTTAATCTAGCCGATAAGAGAAATATAATTTTCTCGCAAAAAATTTTTTACAGTCAGGTGATAAATTACAGGGCAGATCATCCACCCTGCAAGGGCTTAACATTCGTCTACTCAGTTAAACTCAGTGTTGCTAATGGCAACGTCGAGCGGAATTAAAGTTCCTGCATACTTTTTGGCGCCGAAGTTGCTTAAAATAATAGATAAGAATAATAGAAAACGTTATCCTCAAAGAAGAGAGTTCAATCTTAAAAACCAGGGTTTCAAACCGAAACTAGTATTGGTCTCAGTTCGGGTTTCTGTTATGTTTGTATTCTGGTTTTCGGTTATTGGATACGTAAAATCTTTGTATTTCGGTTTCATACCGGCTTTTGTGAACTTCGGTTTCAAAATTTCAGAATCATTTCGGTACACAAAAGAAATTAGTTGTCAAAATGTTAAAAAAAAACTTTAATAAATAAACAATTTTTTGTATTTCAAAAACGATCTTTTTAATAAGATCAATATTCAAATGTAGAATCGTAATTAGTTTAAAAGACAATGATTACACCTTAACAACATAATTGAATTTAATGATTGAATCGAAATGAGCCGGTGTACATGAATCGGTTGCAAATCGGATATATTTATTTGAATAATATCGATTTTTCGGTATCGATATAATAAAGTTTTGTTTCGGTTAGGGTTTCAGTTGGGGTTTTCAATTTAAATCGGTTAATACCTGTTAGAGGTAACGTTTTCGATTACGGTTATAATCCCTGTTCAAAACTGTGGCTGTGATGGATATTTTTTTTCGGATTTGTAGGACTGGTCCGTGCCGTGGCAAACTACGAAAATGTGTCAGACAAATAAAGACTATTACATTTTAGGAACACCGACATTTCGTCCCGTCCTATTCAAATGGATTTTATTTATTAAATGGATTTTAATTATTACGGATCTTCTTCAAGGGCCAATATCCGTTTCTCTAGTCTGATAGCTGAGATCACGTATGTAAATATATGTCTTCAGTATTAATTTTTTATCTTGATGTAAGAGATGTGAATTTTGAATCATGTAAAATTCTAAATGACGACAAATTAATACGAAAATACTATATATAAAAGGTTTTCCAACAGGGACATAACAATTTCGTATCTTTATATGAACGCACCCTTAAACTTTTTTAAGTCATAATTTTTATCATGGTTAAGTTCATGAACGTTTGAAAATTATTTAAAATTACTACCGAAATTCTGAGTCGGTGGACGCAATTTAAAGAGCGCTTATCATCTTCAGCGATGAAGCTCGTTTCTGGCTCAATGTCTTTTTTAATAAGAAAAAAATATGCATTATTGGTCGGCAACAAACATGTGCTTCTTGAGACACCGTTGCAACCGCAAGAATTTACTATTTCGTGCGGTTTTCATGCCGAAGGTGTGATTGGGTCGTATTTTTTCGTATGGTGGTCACATGACAGAAATCGAATTTCATTCATAAAATATAATGCTTTGCAATTATATATATATCTCAATATCTCAAATATTTCTGTGTTTTATTAATAGATAAATTTGTTATGTCACTATATAAGTTTGAAAATATTCTGCTCAAAGGTTTTCACAGTTCGTAAATACTTTTTTTTAAAACCTTTAATCTCATAGTTTTAAGTTTAAAACAATTAAAGTCGTTTTCTCATATTGCTTCGAAGGCCTTCTGTAGATACCACTTTGCCCTAAAAGTAGGCTTTTACTTTTATCGTTTCCACATCTTGCTTTTAACCGGAGCTCGCAAATAACTCTCAACAATTTTTTCCAAAGCGATCGGCTCACTGAATGAACAGAAAATAAAAGCATATGTGGTCTCGCACTGAACCGAACACTTCAGTCTCTTCCCTTGTGTTCTTCGTTCCGCATTTTCGGCTCAGCGAATCAACGAATCGGTCTCTCAATAAAAGCTCATTGAGACACTTTTGTGCGAGCGCTCACTACAAAACCGACGGCAAAAGACCACTTTTGCAAAAAGTGCTGAAAAGATCTAAGAATTTTGGTCTAAAAATAAAAATCTAAAATATAAAATTCTTAAGGTTAGAAAACACAACTTAATTTTAAGAACATTTTAAATAAGATTAAGTTCATATTTATGACCAAACAGTTTTAAGTACTCAAGAAAAAAAAACAAGGCAGGGGTTTTAAAATTGTATTTTTTGTGTTTTATTTTGATATATGTATACACATACAAATTTTTCTGGTTTGTTTTTTTTTTTATAAATATTGGGATTGGGATTCGAATCCTCGATTGTTATCAAACTGGAGCGGCGATTCTTACTAGAGCACCACGAGTCCACTATTGACTTATCATAAAATATGACATATTTATATTTTCCTAAATGTAATCAATCAACTCCACAGTTTTGAAGATAGAACTCTCTTCTTGGGTAATAACGTTCTCTATTATTCTTCTTCATTTCATTAATATCATTTAAATATAACGGTAATTAATGTAGCTTACAGTTTTTATGAAATGAATACGCCTAAACTATGCAGTAATTTCAATTCCTGCTGACATCAAAATCTCGTTTTCGAGACAAGTTTTTTAGTTACAAAAAACAACATATAGTATATATACATATATTATATATATATAACTTTGTCAAAACTCAATCAATATCAATGCGCAATTTAAATTTGAGCATGCTTTTACATCTTAATTCGGTCTGCATTTAAATTTGGTTCATTTTCAAAAATTCGAAAATTTTGAAATTTTTAGAAAATTTACAGTGTTACCCCTTATCATTTCTCTAAAAATATCGAAATTTTCGAATTTTTGAAAATGAACAAAATTCAAGTACAGAACAAATTAAGAGGTAAAATTGTGCTTAAATTTACATTGCGCATGGAAATTGTTTGAGTTTTGACAAAGTTATGGCAGATCAAAATTATCAAAGTTGCTTAGTACCTGCGACGGCCAGAACAGAAATTAACCTTTATAAATGGTTACTAAACGGTTATTTCGGTTTAAAGAGTTGCGGCTTGTGGGTTTCAGTACAGCGGGAAAATTTTTTTTCGGTTACGGTCTCAGTTACGGTTACAAATTTCAATCAGTTTTTACCGGTTAAAGGTTACGGTTTCGGTTAAGGTTTTAATCCCTGGTTCTAAGTATGAAATACTTTACTTTTTCGCTCTGAAAATATATTTCCTAGAACAATGTAGCAGACCGCCAAACTTCAGCTCACGACATTAATTTGAATTTATTTATTTCTTAAGAGACACTAAGAATAATTCATTTTGTTGAAGCTTGTGACAAACAAGGTATGCCCGATTAAAGAATTCTCTGAAAGTTCAGGAAATCTGACATTTCTTCTTTGTGCGAAGGGGGAGGCCAAAAAATTATTTTTCAAATATATTTTTCATATATTTTTTTAAATGTAAAAAATTTCTTTTTTTCAAACATATTTTCGAAGTCACAAAAATCGGCTGCCATAAATTAATTTTTCATATTAATAAAATTAACCATTTTTAGTAATTAGTTATCTATATATATAAAACTCTTTGTCCTCACTGACTGACACATCAACGTGTAGGCCAAACGGCTAAAGGTAAAGAGCTGAAATTTTCACACAACATAGCTGAGACAATTTCATCGTGCAAAAGACGGCGTTTTGTAAAATTCCACCTGGAAGTGTGTTTACCCGAGGTCAAAAGGTCATGGAATTGTTTTGTATGAAAAACTTTTTTGTTTGTTAAGATATCTTAACCAAACTTACAGATTATATGTTTGGGACTGTCATTCATCATTCTGACCAAATTTGGTAAAAGTCGGATTACTATATCATATAGCTGCCATAGGAACAATATATTGCAAATTATCGATTAGTATGAAAATTGTTATTCTTTCTTAAGAAATCTCAACCAAACTCATACTAAAGGTTACTTTGACTAAACTTAATTAACATTATTAACTAAATTTCATTTCCGCGAGCGAAGTGAGCCGGGGGTTGGCGAAGCGAGCACGGGGCGGAACCCCCTAGTAGTAAATAAATTAATTCAAAATTTATTTGATGCAGTTTTTTAACATTTAAAAAACAATTTTATTTGCTTCAATACTTCATTGGTTGCTTGGTTTTAGGAACTTCAATTTTTGGGTTACTTCAGGAATTTGTAGAAGACACGTGAATATTAGTATTAGCAATATAACTTCATTCGTTAGCTCGTTAGTCTTCGTGAAATTTTCACAAACTTAATGCGCACTCAGCATGCAATGCTTAAAAATAATTTATTATAGAGATATGTTCTACAAATCTTGTGCAACCGTAAAGCACAGAAAATCCAATAGTCGATGCCCCAGAAACCAACAATAGTTGCTTTCAAATGGTATTATTGAATTTATTAAATTCGTTTTTAAACTGATGAAATGGGCATACAATAAATTTTAAATAATTTTGTATTTGTACCAAACATATCAATAATTAATACTTTTGTTAGCAATTAAAATGAATCTATGGTAACCGACTTTCGTGTATCTGCAAATATGTCTAAAAAATTAAATTAATAAAACACAGAAATATTTGAGATGATAAGCCTCTTAAAGTTCCGACAACCGACTCAGAATTTCGGTAGTAATTGTTAATTATTTCCACACGTTGCTTTAACTTAACTTTTGACATTGACAGTTCATTAAAAAAGATTAGGGGTGCGTTCATACAAAGATACAAAATAGTTTTGTCCCTATTGGAAAACCCTTTACTTTCAAGCTATGAAAGATCCAGAGTTTGAAATTTTTTTTTGCTATTTGATGTGATGTGATACATTTCTGGGTGAATTTAGGAAGTAAAAATATGTTAGCTATGAGTGATTGCATTTGTGACAATTTATGATCTCAGAGACTCTCACCCAATAACATGTTAGTTTTTAGTGATATCTCAACCAATTATTTTGAATATAAATTTGGTATTGTCAGAAACATTCTGACCAAATTTGTTTAAAATCAGCCCACAATGTCATCATTTAGTATGGAAATTGTTGTTGTTTCTTAAGATACCTCCACCAAATTCGGAGATTGTGTATTTGATATTGACCTATACATCTTATACTAAATTGTATAAAATCGGACTCCTATATCATACAGCTGTCATCGGAACGATCGCTCTAAAATTGAGTAGAGGGCTTTGCAATAACCTTTCTTTCTTTCGGGTTTTGGCTATGTTTGTTGAGCGCGCCAACATACGTAGTTAATCTGCGAGAAAACTCCGGTTACATAACATTCCGAATAAAAATAATAGTTTTAAACTAATTGTTACTCGAAATTTTGGTTTTAAAATTTATAACAGTTACGGCCCCTGATATCAACAAATTCCTTTAAAATTAAAAAAAAATATTATTGTACACGGATTCGCTTTGGGGATATTTTCCGTAAGCCTCCGTTTACTTTAGCTACAATTAAGTTGTTCGACAGCAATCTCATTAATATAAAACCCTCGGGGCTTTGAACTTTTGACTGTTAAGGAATTTATCGTACTGCTGTATCACTTCCCACAGGGCGGCAGCATTGAGGCATCAACTTTTTATAAAGTCTGAGTAAAGAAGTGCACACAAACAAACAAGCAGACATTATGGTTATTACTTGGGCAGACATGTTTATTTATAAATACGACTACACAGACATGAAAATGAATGAACATAGTACACCTACAGAACAAAGTGAAGGGAAAGCGGAAACGGAAATGGAAATGGAAAAGCAACCACAGAACAAAAAAACTATATGAAATGCATAATACATAATAATACAAAATAAAAGTGATTTAACTGAATGTATTTACTCAGAGATACCCTGTAAATGCGATACAAAACTAAACAAAATTCATTTCTGTTGAATCCAAATGAATTGCCGTATTATTTATTATGAGCTTAGAGAAATTATTGTCGTAGAATACATATAAAGTTAGCTAATTCTAGAGACTACACCTTAAGGTTTCTGAGAATATTTTTGTACCTGATGAACAATTAATTCAATTCAATCTAACCTACTCTTCAAAAGCACAATTTTTAAGTACAGGGTATAAAAGAGAGACGGCGATTACTTGTCGCATTTTTAATGCACTTGATTGTGTGAGTTGTTTTGTGCTTGTGTGTGTGTGTGTGAGTGTGTGTGTGTCAGGTTTTGCTACTAAAAATAAACAGAAAGTAAATATTTGTCTTAATTATTGCATAAATGTCACTCGACTATATATAACTGTTGCTGGAGGCTTTTGAAAGTAGATGGGTTTCTTGGGGGTTTCTTTTCGACAGGATTATGGGGTTTTTTTCTGGGTGTCGCTAATGGTGCGAGTGTGGAAATTGGACGTAACCTTGAAAAGCGTTTTGTAATTTATTTACATTAAATATTTATTAACTATTGTTGGGCTCTGACCAGCGAGACAAATAAAAAATTGCAGAAGTAAACGGCATCCACACAAAGAGAGACCGAGAGAGAGAGACAGCGATGAAGAAAGAAAGAGAGGGAGAAATGTGCATGAATAAGTGAGTGAAGGAAATGGCCAAAAGGTAGACAGAAAATTCTGCAAATGGCAAATTGACAGTCGAAAAAAGTTGATTGCACGCGACGCACAGGTGAATATAAAAAGAACAGAAGCAAAAACGGGTAGACAACGGGTAGGGAGTGCACAAGAGGGATAGAGATGGATGCTGGATGGGAGTGGAGGTGGGGGTGCATTCCACCTGCTGCGCTGAGCTCAGCTGCAACCCCGTCCATTCCCCCGCCCTCGGCGCAGAACCTGCTCATTTTAATCTGGCACAGGGCACTTTAAAAACACTTACTGTAAATAAAAACAAGGACCGCGTCGCCTTTTTAAAGGGACTACAACTACATTTGCTTATCGGATTTAACAGCCCCTGAGCCACTCCAACTCGTAGCTCTCGCAACTCCAACTCGCAACCTCAGACCCTCAGTCAGTTTGGCAGTTAGGGCAACTTTTCGGCTTTGAGTCGAAGAGAGCAAAAAGCGTATGGCAAAAGGCGAATGATCAAAGCGGCGGATTTAAAGGATTTATGCGCTACCCTTAGCTGCCTGAGCGCATTAGGCAGAGCAGGTCAGAGGAGTGGGGTGATGGGTGAAGGGCGAAACGAACCAAGGGCAGGGGTCACGGGCACCCCGGTGACAGTCACAACGACAGTGATGTCGACGAAGCCGACTACGAGCTTTAGCTGGTTACAGCAAACACTTAACGCCTTGCAGTCCATTAAATGGAAATTTGTCACAGACAAGATGACAAATGGACAGCTTGGAAGAGCGAACAACTGGACAAACAGGGACACACTTGGTAATGTCGCCCACTTGAATTGTTTGAATGGAGCGCTAAATGGTCGTCCGTATCCTTAATTTGATTTAAATATTCATAAACTGCATTAAATGGCCGCAACAAATGTGCTAATTAAACGCGCCACAAACCAATCAAAATACGATCAGGGCAAAAAAAATCATCAAGTGTTCGAACATAAAAAAAACCCTGTGAACCTCTTTTATCCATCGAACGCATTAGGTTCATTATTATCATTTAGTCTAAGACAGGGTATCAAACCGAAACGATTATCGGATTCAGTTGAGTTTTCGGTTATGTTTGTATCATGCTTTTCGGTTACGGATCGTATATCTGTGTATCGGTTACCGCCTTATTATTTTGGCTTCGAAATATCTGTATGATTCCCGTTCACAAGAAATAAAAGAATTTGTAAAAATTAAAAAAAAAAACAAGGGGGCTCCGACCCTGCTCGCTTCGCTCGCCTACCCCCGGCTCGCTTCGCTCGCGGTGAGGTGCGGCTACAGTCGAGTATACTCGACTGTCGGATACCCTGTGCCCATAGTCTTATATGCTGTTCGGTACGCCGAAGATTTGATGCCCTTGCGAGCGTTGTATTAAATTGTCGACTAATATTTCTAATGACAGTTATATGATATAGTAAACCGATTTAAATCAAATTCGGTGGGGTTGTATAAGACCCCACCAGATGCATTTCTGTCAAGCTGGCTAAGAAAATTACTAATTTGGAGTTTTCAGTGCTCGGCAACGAGCAAACAGTAGTGCTCGAAAATGATTTTTGTCCTCTCATGCAGCACAATGGATAGCACTCAGCTTCTGTCTTGCTGTATTGATAAATGTGACGTCACATGACATTTTGTAATGAACACATATGTATGTATAAGTCTACATATGTATTTACACAATAATATTTTAATACAATTGTAATAAATATGTATCTATGTACATATATCATACATCAATAGCATATGATGCTAAAATGATATCGATAAGCAAAATCGCTGGAGTGTGCGGGCACACTGTCTTGCGCTCGCTTTACATATAAACAAACATATGCTGTCTCGCTCGCACATTGCATTGCATATGTAAATATTGAATTAAAACCAATTCTTTAATATCTTCCCTATTTATGAGTCAATTGTTTTGAAACTTTCAGGGTCGTTTAATGGGCTTACATCTCAACTGCTTGGTCAGTTAAGAAGTGCTATCTTAAAATTTGAGCCTGTAAATCATTTTGTGTGATTTGTGGGCGAAGGGGGCGTGGCACCCAAAATTGGAAACAAACTTGATCTGCGCTCGGTATACAGGAATCTACATACCAAGTTTGAAGTCTCTAGCTATTATAGTCTCTGAGATCGACGCGTTCAAACATACGGACGGACGGACGGACGGACGGACGGACATGGCTAAATCGACTTGGCTATTCGTACTGATCAAGAATATATATATGTACTTTATGGGGTCTGCCACGCTTCCTTCTGCCTGTAACATACATTCCAACGAACCCATTATACCCTTTTTTGCCCATTTTTAATGGGCACAGGGTATAACAAGCGTTAATATACAAACAAAAACTTGTTGATTTAAAAAAAAAGATTAAGATCAAAATTCAAATTTATTAGTAAAATTGGTTTGAAAAACGGCAATTACGATTAACAACATTAGTAAATGTAATGTTTTATTGTAGATTACTAGTTATAGTCTTGGAATATCCTTAGTTCTTATTCCCAGTTAAATATCTTCAAAACTTCATTAAGCTTTTTCACAGGTTATAGAAATATGAATATATTAAGTCCTATATGCTGTGTTTTATATTGCATTAAGAATTTTTTAAAAGTGTGCCACAGAATTGATTCAGTTTTGAAATTGAAGCAATTTCTGATTGTTATATAGTTATGTAAAGTTATGTAATTTATGTAACAAATCATTTCCAGTTAAAAACTTCATGTATTTTTTTAGTTTAGCGACCTGTTTATTTTCAACATAATGGGTATTAGCTGACTCGAAGTCTATTTATATCGTCGATATGAAACAATTTAATTTCTATTACTTTTTAAGCGGTTTTTATAAAAGTTCTCAATATAAACGAAAATAGCGCAGCTCTGTCCAACAAGCAGATTTGAAATTGATACTTTAACGAAATTCTCGTTTGCAGGGAATTAAACCGTAGCCACTTTGAAAATTTAATTTTTGAAATAGATCTAGATCTCAGAGATTATAAGAGCTAAAGCTACCAGATTTGGCACACATATCTATAACTAGAAACAATTCACATTAAAAATCTTGAATCGACATTTGACTTCGAGTTTGTCTACTTATAAAATTATCTGATACAATACGAAACATTACTGAGGCCTATAGGTGAATACAACAAAACCTATCAATTTGAGACAATTACGTGGTAAAGTGATTTGTATTGTGTTTTATTTTATTTTCCAAAATATGGAAAAAGTCAACGAAATCGGGTTCATGTCATAACGCCCGGTGTCATAAACCCCTCGGGCTGGTTTTTGCTGGTTTTCGAAAAAATTCGAAGTTGTTGTTTCTGACAACCCAGAAACAATTGTTAGTTGACAAATGGTTGAAAATCATTTAAAAATTTGACAATAAAGTTTTCATCATTATTAATTCTCAAAATTTTCTTAGATAAGGAAGCAGGCAAAAATTTTTTTTTTCTAAAAAATCGAGCGATAATGCCCGCGGGCGTTATGACATGTACCCACGAAATCGAATTGGCAAAGCAACTGTAGATATTCCTGAAACAAAGCAAAAAACGCTTCAAATAACAAAAAAATTGTTGAGAGATTTGATAACATGTAAAATTTATAAATTAAATTAAATAATTGCTTAAATTGAAGAAAAATGAGTAAAATAAATTTTGAATGAATTTTATAATTTATTGCGACTTCGAAAATATGTTCCAACATTTCGAGTTGTTGTTTTCAAGGTTAGTCTCTTCAATTTCTCTAGAGATGTGTGGATCAATCCTGTATGTTGAACTTTCAGATTCGATTATAAATCGATCAGTCTAATTCTGAAAGCTGAAAGTGGAGTTCTCGATTATGTATCAGAAAACTGTCATAGGAAACGTAATACAAGAACCAATGCTGCAATCCAAATGAAAATCATAAAATAATAAATTATATTTAAATCATAAAATGAATTTAGAGTATTAGTTTTTTAAAATTTAATTTTATTTTTTTAATAAAATAATTTAATTGATTTGCAAAAAATTTAAATAATAATTATTTTTTAAATTAAATTGAACCAAGGTTTGAACCTTAACGTTAGGTTCAGAGTGTATATAAACCGGATCGTAAACCGAACCTAATTGGTTCGAACCAAACCTTTTAAAAACTTTTGATTGTTTAAAGCAGAGGTGGGTACGAAATATTCAATCGAGAGCATTACAACAAACACAACTTCTGAAGTAATAAATTAAAGGTAAATAAACACTTTTATGGCTCTATGCGTCGCGTCGCAAACCGATTATTTGCTGTGTGGATGTTTGTTGTTATGAGGTCTGTGCAAAACTAACGGATTGAGCAGAGCCAGAGTTAAGACGCTGCATGTACAGGCACATGCGCCTATAATTCATGTTTTTTGTTATTGTAAGCTCGCTCACAAGATCGCCACCTGTTTGTTCAAGTGCTTGTGCGTCTTCTTGGTGCCACTTTCCAAAATATAACGAGCTGATCACACAGAGCATCGGGAGCAAGGGCTTGTCCACCGGTACCTTAGAGCCGTAATAAGAACTTCAGTTAACGTATTTCAACTTTGGAAATCTAGAGCAGGGATTAAAACCTTAACCGAAACCGTTTTGCATTTAAATATTGTTTATTTTGAAAATTCGAAATTTTCGAGATTTTTCGAAAAATGATAAGGAGTAACACTGTAAAATTTCTAAAAAATTCTAAATTTTCAAAACTTTCAAATCAAAAAAAATTTAAATGCAGAACGAATTTAGAGGTGAAATCATGCTCAATGCATTGCGCATGGAAATTGATTGAGTGTTGACAAAGTTATGGCAGTTCGAAGAGTATTAAAAATCAGTAAAATCAAAATAACCGAAAACCTTAATTATACCCGTTACTTAAAAATTAAGTAAAAGGGTATATTGTATTCGTGCAAATGTGCGTAACAGCGTAAAGTATATATATTCTTGATCAGCATCAACAGCCGAGTCGATATAGCCATGTCCGTCTGTCCGTCCGTCCGTCTGTCCGTCTGTCCGTCCGTCCGTCCGTCCGTGTGAGCGCCTAGATCTTAGAGACTATAAGAGATAGAGCAACCAAATTTAGTACACAGACTTCTATAAACCCCACGCAGATCAAGTTTGTTTTAAATTTTCGATCGGACTACTATATCATATAGCTGCCATATGAACGATCGGTCGAAAATCAAGTTGTAGTATGAAAAACTTTTATGTTTTTTTACGATATCTCAACCAATTTGACAGGATATGTATTAAAGTTGGTTTTATACATCCCGACCAAAATTGATTCAAATCGGTCCACTATATCATATAGCTGCCATAGAACCGATTTGTCGAATTTCAAGTTTTAGTATGAAAAACTTTTTGTTTTCCGAAATATCGCGACCAAACTGACAGAATATGCACTATAGTTCGTCCTTTACACCCTAACCAAAATTGGTTAAGATCGGTCCACTATATCATATAGCTGCAATAGAACCGATTTGTCGAATATCGAGTTTTAGTATGAACAACTTTTTTGTTTATTACGATATCTTAACCGATTTTATAGAATATGCATATAAGTTGACCAAAATTGGTTAAGCTGGTTTACTATATCATATATCTGCCATAGAATGAATTGGTCGATAATTAAGGATTAGGTTGAAAATTATTGTTGTTTCTGGAAATTTGTCAATCTGGAGAGTTTCTGGAGTTTCTGCAGTTTCTGTCAATCACTCGCTGATTATGAATTTTATTTTGTCTTATACGTCCTGAATGAATTTGGTCTTAATAGGTTCACTATATCATATAGTGGTCATTGTAACAATCAGGGCGGATGCCCTTTTCTATATTTTAGGAATATTCAATATAAAATAAATGTTTTGTCGAATATTTTTTCGGGTAGTTATTACATTAAAGTACTTTTATGGGGTTAACTTTGTTTTCAGTTATCATTATAAACTTAGAGATTTTATATCTTTAGAATCTAAAATTCGGAAAATATTTTATGTATATTCAAAAAAGTAACGGGTATCCTAAAGTCGGGAGCTCGACTGTAGCCTTTCCGACTAGTTTTTTTTTTTTTTGTGAACTGAAACCATACCCGTATTTTTAAACCGAAACTTACAAGAAACTGATAAACGTTTCGAAACCGAAACTCCAAGATTTTGCATAAACGATAACCGAAAACCTTAATTCAAACATAACCGAAACCGTAACTGAAACCGATATTCGTTTCGGTTTTAAACCCTGATCTAGAGGCAATAATTTCTTATTGTTAGCTTAATTGTTGACATTAAAGCGACACAAATGAATATGTTGTTGATCTTGTGCTCCATTTTAGCGTTAGTTTTGCTGCACAAATCGATAAAATTCAACATTCATTCAATGCGTTTCTGTTTACACACATCATAAATATTAAATGGCTGACAAGCAAAAAAAAAAAAATAGCCCTACACCCACACATGGAAAGAGAAGAGACATAGAGAGAATGAAAATAACACATAACAAGACAGGAAAAAAGGAAAAGAAAATGAAGAAGAGGAGCAGAAAAAAGCAGGCAGCAGTTCACTTGATTAATTTATAACACTAATAAAGAATTTATGTGGAAGTGTCAACCTGCACTGCGGCCTTAAAGCCCCGAACCATACCGCACCGCACCACACGCACCCTACCTCTCCTCTCATCGTAGTATGCAATCTGACTGCCAACAGCCATGTCGAGCAGGTCAAGACTCACAAAAATAACAAACTCGCTTTGGCCAAACATACGTACAAACCTAGACCAATTGGTTGGTGGTTTGCCGGCGTGGTGGTTTGGCGGTGCGAGGAATGCTCTGGGTGATAATTTGATGAATGACTGCGCATATTAATTCATAAATTAATTTGTTGTTATGTTTCGGCTGTTGATTTTCATTGCTTTTGCTTGGACTGCATTTTAGTTAAAGGTCCGCGCAATTCTAAAAAATTAATCATTACTCATGATGGGATATAAATTAGCTCATGATCTAACTTTGTAAATACTTATAATTAAAAAATTTAGAATGGAAGCTCCTTTGTACTATATACTTATTTTGCTTGTGGTTGTTGTTTGTTTTTATGAGGGTCTGTTCAAAACTAACGGATTTTGAAGTAGCAGAGACACGTATTTTGTTATTGTAAAGAGGCTCGAGATTGGCACTTTGAGCACTGCTCGTATTTTGTTATTGCAAAATTTCGGGTGTCCGGCAAACAGGCGCCTTTACTCCATGTATTTTGTTGTTTTAAGCTCGCTCGAGTTCGGCGTCTGATTGGCGCCACTTTTGAAAATATAACGGACTGAGCAGACAGAGCATCGGGAGCAAGGGCTTGCCTACCGCTGCTTTAAAATAATAATAGTAAATGTAGATAAAATCCCCGATACAAATTTTGTTATGTTGACTCTTATAAATTAAATTAGTAAAATGGATGTAAAATGCATAAATCCATTATTTTAACAAAATGTTGCAAAAAGCAACAGGAGTTCTCAATTTGTATATCCAATGCCCATCGAAAGGCATGCCTTACTTTATATACATAGCATAATAATAGCATAATAAATGTTCTTCATCAGCATAAACAATTTAGTTATAAATTTGTCTCAGCTAATTTGTGTTGTGTTGCCTCCTATATCTTACCGTTTGAGCACTACAATGATCAGTCAGTCAGGACAACAAGTTTTATATCTACAGCTGTGTTCATGAAAATAGCAGTGTTTTTGACCTGCACTTTTAAGATTGATAAATCCTATGATAAAGACCATTATGGGACAAAATTTGTTTAATAGTGCTAAATGTATTTATTTTCACATAACTTAACAATATTTTTTTTATTTTTTATTCACTAGTTTTTATATATGGGTTAATAATAACATAAAATCGCTATATTGTGCTGTTCACTGAAATAGCAGTCTTAACAAAAAAAATTAAAAAATTCAACATAACTCATTAAAAAACTTAATGATACTAAATAACATTTAGTTTATGCCCTAATACTTAGTTGTGTATCCTTTTTTCGCTATTACAACCTCGCACCTACGTGACATGGAGTCGACCAAGTCCTGGGAAAGATTTAGGGGAATCTACGACCATAACATGTGAACGCTGCAGCTTAGGAGACGGGGATTGATTTCAGACATAGCGTTTGATGTCCCCCATAAGTTTTCTATCGGGTTGAGATCCTGGAACTGAGCTGACCATGCCAATAAATCAATTTTTGCTTGACTAAGTCAATTTTTAATCAATTTTCAGGTGTGTTTTGGATCGTTATCCTGCTGGAATGTCCTTTTTTATTCCAAATTTTAACTGGAATATGTCAACATAATGTTCCTTAACATATTCACATTCAAATTTTTGTCCAATATCCCTTCGATCATAAGTATTGGGCCCACATAGAAATATAAATATAAATAGCAGTGCAGCAGAACTGGCCTATTTCAAAGTGGCGTAATATCCTTTAGAAAGATGAGGCCAAACTGCACTTTTTTGGTTCTAGACAGTATATCCGTCGACCCCCAAACCTACTCCACCAAGAAAGACCATGGAGTATCTTCCAAATTATACTGACAAGACAGTTAACCACGGTTGACTTAAAATTTTGGTATGGGTATGTTTTTCGTTTAGCGGTGTGGGCCCAATACTTATGATCGAAGGGATATTGGACAAAAATTTGAATGTGAATATGTTAAGGAACATTATGTTGACATATTCCAGTTAAAATTTGGAATAAAAAAGGACATTCCAGCAGGATAACGATCCAAAACACACCTGAAAATTGATTAAAAATTGACTTAGTCAAGCAAAAATTGATTTATTGGCATGGTCAGCTCAGTTCCAGGATCTCAACCCGATAGAAAACTTATGGGGGACATCAAACGCTATGTCTGAAATCAATCCCCGTCTCCTAAGCTGCAGCGTTCACATGTTATGGTCGTAGATTCCCCTAAATCTTTCCCAGGACTTGGTCGACTCCATGTCACGTAGGTGCGAGGTTGTAATAGCGAAAAAAGGATACACAACTAAGTATTAGGGCATAAACTAAATGTTATTTAGTATCATTAAGTTTTTTAATGAGTTATGTTGAATTTTTTAATTTTTTTTGTTAAGACTGCTATTTCAGTGAACAGCACAATATAGCGATTTTATGTTATTATTAACCCATATATAAAAACTAGTGAATAAAAAATAAAAAAAATATTGTTAAGTTATGTGAAAATAAATACATTTAGCACTATTAAACAAATTTTGTCCCATAATGGTCTTTATCATAGGATTTATCAATCTTAAAAGTGCAGGTCAAAAACACTGCTATTTTCATGAACACAGCTGTATATACATAAATACATGAGAACCAAGGTATCAAACGGAAACGGATATCAGTTTCAGTTAGGGATTCGGATTTACATGAATATTTGTATTTCGATATTCGTTTATTGGTTACACAAAATCTTTGTATATCGGTTTTAAGCCCGTTACTGGTGTTTTGCATGTTTTGGTTTCCAAACACCGGTATAATTTCGGTAAAAAGAAATTGTTATAAAAATGTTAAAAAAATAAAACCTAAATACATAAGAAAATAGACAAAATTAAATTAAATTAAATTAAAGGTTACGGTCGATTATGGGCTTAATCCCTGGTCAGAACCAACGTGAACAAGCACACGGCAAGCTTTGTATGATACAGTGTCAGTGTTTTCTCCTTCTTTACAGACAGATCCTGAGTCTGTCAAAATCTTAAAAATAAGATCCTGAAATATGGTGTGAACTTTAAGTAATATCCTATGGTTAACATCTGAAGCTTTTAAAATATGCATTTCGACTGCTAGTAAACCCTGTATCGAATGCTAAATGTGTCGTTTATATAAATATATGAATGGAAACTAAAGCACTGTTCCCTTAAGCTGCATAAAGCACAGACCTTCTGTATAGGAACCAGCATTTGTTGAGGCCGTATCTGTGTGCTGCGTGTTTTGTGTTGTGACAACATCTGAAGGGGAAATGCAACCATTATTTTGTCCACGTCTGCTGTCCATCCATTTTGCTCAAATGGGGCAAGCAGGGCAAACAAACAGGGCCATAGGACGCCCATCGACCAACTTTAAGGGTACGATTCACTATGACTAAGGATATACATTGGAAATAATAACGAGGAGAGGTGCATTAAAAATGCGCAACATTTTGATTTCTAGAATTGCCACCGCACGGCAATTGCGGTCGACGTCGACGCATCCTGAGCCTGCGCTCAAGTCTGAGCTGATATTTAAGTCCTTGTCGAAGTCCTTGCTTGTCTTATGTGCCTGCCAGTGGCTATTAGCGGCTTGTCAATTTACTCCTTTCGTTTGACGAACTTTCGCCCACCAAACATTCGCGACACACAATGTGAACGATGCCCTCTGTTCTATGTTCTTCTTCCTACGTTCAGTGTATGTCTCGAGTCCTGTTTGATGTGTCGTCGTCGTCGTCGCCGTCGCATTTTGAAGTTTTGTGCGCATCTAAATAATTGATTAACTGTAAAATTCGTGCGAGTTACATATACAAACATTTTCGTGTATATAAAATCGATAAGACTGGAAAAATAAAGACCACGAAGGCGACATAAGGTCTTCACCAGAAACCAAGCAGCTAAAGTAATAATATCATTTATTTAAAACCCTACAGGACTCCAAAAGCAAAAGGGATGGCAATAAGGGGGAATCGAGCCACTGAAAATCAATATTAAGTAGAAAATGAGCAAGTGATATGACAGCTTCAAGAATGTCCCTTTAAAGACAGCTTAAGATTAAAAACCGAAAGGAAACTGTTAGCTGAGGAAATAATTTGTATATATTATATGTAAAATAAAACTTCCGAAAAATATAAGTTATCTTACGTAATACCCTCTTTAAGCCGAGAAACACTTTGTGCGTTTGTAAGAAAACTGTCATATGAAATGGGGATACGTATTTAAACCGATTGATATCATGACAAACATACTTAAATTCCAATAAGATGTGTTTCATTAAAAGAATTAAGAGCATACGTATAGTCGCGTGTTCGTTCATAATATCTAATATCCTGTTTATCGCTCCGTCGATTTGTTGTTAATTATGAAAGGTCCACTGAACTTACATTCATACATACATATACTATCGTTGTTTGTCTCGTCTTTTCAGAGTCGTTTATTAGAAGATGCTTCCCTATTATGCAATTCGTGGTCAGCACGTCAGAATGTAAGTTAAAGACACAACAAAAACAAACACACAACATACATACTTACAAAACCTTTGACTTGGTATCCTTAATTTAAAATTCTCAAAAAAAAAAAAAGAAAAATTCTATTACTTTCAACCAAATATTTCAATTCATTTGATTTTTGATAATCGCTGACTTCTCCTATGAATTTAGTATATTAGATGGTCAAGCATTACCAAATCGAACTGGGCTGAATCCTTCTCATATTATAATAATCATATATTTAATTTAAACCATATGCTTTCGATATTCGATATTTGTTCTAGTTTCTAGTACTTTATATTTCCTATTTCAACTTATTTTTATAATTATACATACATCTCTAATTGCAAATATATTCTGTTCTAATTCTCTTCGATACAGGGTGATATTTTTGCGGGTATCAACGACGGCATACTTAGTAGAGCGGAAGCTCTCGCCGCCGTTGACATTCAGAAGCACCAAGCCCAGCATGTACATAGCCAAATGCCCTCCCAAATCAAGCACGATGTGATGTACCATCATCATACAATGAGTGGCCCCCCGCAACGTCCATTACAGGTAAGTCCAAAAATGTCCAACGCATTTACATATATCATACTATACTATACTACAAAGTGTTTTTATTTTGACCAATCAATTGAAAAATTGAAATAAGATATAGAATTAGTCCCATGTGAGCCATTGATATGTTTGACTTTATTGAGAAATTGAAAAATCGGTCCAAAAATGTTATTGGTCTAAAGGTGATTGTCGACAATTGAACGGAAGTTTTGTCAATTGGTTGATTGCATTCAATTTGTAATTAGCCCACTTTGTGATTGGATACGTGTGTGTGGTTCTGTGGGTCGGATATGGGATATTATTCGTTAACCTGACGGTGCAAAATTATCCTGCATGCAGCATTTTATGACAGTTATATTTTTGGATAAAAAGAACAACAACATGTACAAGAACAAGAGAAACAATCACAACTACAGCGGCGACAACTTCAATTTCCGCTTTTGCTGGTCACATGCGTGTTCCTGTCACAATGTAAGTGTGTGTGCGTGTGTGTGTGTGGTTAATTTGAAATGTTTCTTTAATAAAATTAAAATTGTGACGTGTAAGCCTTCTGGGAACGGGCCACGTGACGGTCGTTTGCCAGGTAAGCACATCATGATTCGTGTCGTTAATTGTATTGTACCGATACTTCAGCTCAAGGCGCACCGCGGCCGCTGCTTGTGGGCGGTGTGTGTGTGTGTGCCAGAGGAAAGGACGATTGCGCGAGTCCTGTGGGAAAGGGGAGCGGCGGTGGCGGGGCGACTGACAAGTGGCATAGTGGCTTTACAAGAGTTTGTCTAACTGTCGCCTGTGTCGCTGTTCTGTGGGTGCAAGGTGGTGCTGCAGTTGGTGGTTGGAACTCTATTAGATGTTGATTGTAATCAAATTACACAAGCAACCTGTTTCCACTCATACATATATACATAGATACAAACATATATGTATCTACATTTATATATACGAGTATATATGAATATTTCCAGCTAGTTGTTGGCTAGTTTTTTCGATTCTGTTGCCGTTCTTCTTGTTGTTGTTGTGTTTCCACTTGTTTTCGGCACAATCGAGCATAACGAAAGTGCGTATTGTCCACGTGCCGTCGACAACGGTGGTTGTTGTGGTTCCCACTCCGATTCCGATTCTCATTCCGATTCCCTTTCCTATATCCATTCAATTTTTCCCGCTCCGATTCTTGGCGTGTGCAGCGTCGCCAGCGTCGTATGGGCTTTAATTTTTAGCAACACACTTGAGAGCTGACTGTTCTTACCCCATTTCCCCTTTTGGTTCAAGTTACGCGTTTGGTCTCAGGTGCAACAACCGTCTACACTTAGCATTACAATGACCTATCCAGGGACTTGGCCATCCTCCCCCTTCCCTTCCCTTCCCTTATAAATAAATAGAACCTCTCTCCTTCCGTTATTTAATTTGTTTGCTACCCAATAACATGCATACTTGCAAACATATTGACTGATTCATAGTCATTTTATAGTGAAGCCTCAAGTCCTATGATTAATCTAAATATTATAAAAATCCTCCGGCCCTATCCGCTGCAGTTCTTTATATTTTGACACACCCACTTACAACCCTTTATCTCATAAATCAAGTGAGCTACTAAAAATCTTAATATGCTCTATTGCTAGTTAAAACCAAGGTTGTAAGCCACCAAAATTCGAATCTTGGTTCAGTATTAAACTTTAATACAATAAAATATTTTTTTTTCTTGAAGATTTAAATAAAACTGTTTGTTTGAAGATTAAAATAAAACTTATTTGTATTTTAAGTCCCAAATATTTTCGCAATATTAGAAAAGCATAAATTTTTTAAATTATTTTTTTTTGCGAAGTAAATAGTTTCAAAGGTTTGTTTCTGGGTGCTTAAAAATCAGAACGGAACCGGCAGTGCGAAGTTCGCTTCAGTACCGGTTTGCAGCCTCATATATAACTATGCCTTTTGTGAAACTTGGTTGTGAGCACATTTATTGGGCTTTAATCACTCAAAGGCTCGAAGCATTTGGTTCTCTGCAATTTTTTCAAATGTTATGAAAATTTCTAAAATACCTTATAATTTACTTTAAATATCAAGTACCCAATTTTATTACCTAATACCATATATTTTCTCAGTATCAGTTCCTCCATAGTCAATTGTCTATCCCAATTATTTGTTCTTGGATTGACTTGACGTCTTTATTTAGCTGATGGGAGCATAGACATGTGTTCAATGCACTTTTCGTCACATGGTAACTATAGTACATCGTGCATATATTAATTGTTAATTTATTTTTATTTGCTTTTCGTTCTTTGTTTAGGCGAAACCTGACGTGGTATCTCACGTCAAATATTTAAGCTTGCGGCTCGACAACTTTGACAATTTATTGAAATTTTGAATGTGGGTTTGGGTTTGGTTACTGATTTGGATTTGGGCTTGGGTTCGAAATCGGGTTCAGGCCAGTGAGAATGACCTAGTAAATAACAGCTGCCTTCAGTAGGTGGAGTAATAGGTTCCTTTGAGCCTCTTGACTCAGGTGTCATACAATTGTTGTTGTTGTTAATGTTAAAAGGTGATACGTAGAGGGAACTTGCGGCTGCCTTAATAGTGTCCTGGAAAATCATTGGCTGCATGTCCTCTGCAAACAAGGCCGCATCCAGCCCGTATAGGACCTCCTTGTGACCACAACAGATGCCAGCGTACTGTAAACGCTGACGCTCAAAGTTGATCAGATAGAGACGCCAATGATGCTCAAAGTGCGCAAATGAGAACTCTATGCTCTCGTTTTCACACTCCATGTCGTCCATCTTCTCAATGTTGTTGTTCGACTTAGAGTGCAAGTCTTCGCCATCTTCTTGATTTGCTGACATTACTGGAGTCTAGTTGAAAGTTAACCGAATGCTTTGTGAGACTTTCAAATATATTACGATAAAGTCCCGAATGCTATAGCTCTTGACTGATATCCATGTTGATACTTCCTTGACGTGGTGTATTTATCAACAAGCTGACTTATTCCTCAAAACTATTCTCGTAGAAAGCATTGTGACTTGATTACTAAAAAAAAATGGATTACTATGCAAATGTATTTACATATCAAAACTCACTTCTGATACTCTGTTTATACGAATCCCACTTGGCAAAATCATTTACTGAGAAGCTCTTTTATATGAATATACCAGGAACCGCATATACACTTATTATGAAATAAATGAGAAAATGTAAGACATGTATATGTACTCTATTTGAATATATGTAAATTCAAAATAATAATTACATTTTACTTTCTATTTTAAAATCATAGAAACACTTACTTTTTTTGAATTTTATTATCAATAATTTTAATATTGATTCTTATTCTAATTAAAATCAACAACATCAGCTAAAATTAATTTATATAAAACTATGGGGCTTCGCCATCTGGTCGCTTTGCTCGCGGTGCTACAGTCGAGCATACTCGACTGTCGGGCCCCCCGTACTTACTATTGATAAAGACTGCACTATGGGAAAATGGTCCTATGTTTTGGCTTAAAGGTGATATTGTTGTTGTTCATTATCTTAAAAATATTGTTATTTTCTAAATCTGAATACTCAAGATTAAAAAAAAGTATTTTTTTAGATTTTTAGGACCTGCCCTTAATACTTTAGGCTCGATCAAAGTGAATTAAAAAAAAAACGGAAGTTTCCTTGCAACTTGCAGCGTGAATGGGCTAAAATTATGAACATTGCAAAAAAAAG
The DNA here is from genome assembly GCA_035042165.1 of Drosophila kuntzei. Lineage (NCBI taxonomy): Eukaryota > Metazoa > Arthropoda > Insecta > Diptera > Drosophilidae > Drosophila > Drosophila kuntzei. The sequence goes on from JAWNLU010001438.1 coordinate 151,197, forward strand.
TGTGAATATAATGAAGATATGTAAAATGAATTGTTAATATTATTTGTGTTTTATTGTTCAATTGTCCAATGTATTGTTCATGTGTATTTGTGGCATATAATAAAAAAAATGTGTTTATGTTTTTTTGAGTATTACTTTTACATCTCACAAGTTATTATAAGAGTTTTGTTGAAAAGCTATTAACAAAACCATCTAGAATGAGATGTTGCAAATGTTTATTTTGCTGAAAATCTGATTTTTCTTAGAGCCATATGGGAATAGAGGTTTACGCCGATTGAGTTAGCTCCGGCGGCGGCGTAGAGACCAAGAAGAACCGGCGGTGGCGGCTTAGCCGACAGAGAGAACCGGCGGCGGCGGCGTACACAGTTGAAAAAGTAAAATTTTAAATATTTTATATGTATTTAATAAAATCAGAATTGTTTCAAACATATTCACAACCATTCAACGGTTTTTTCAATTCAATAGTCCTTAGTTTAACAAATTATATTATATTAATTTCATCAACTTATATTAAATTTCATTAGGAGATGGGAGATGAGACAATCTCTGCGATTAATCGATTATTAAAAGCGACTATTAGGCTACTTTATACGATATTTTTTAACATTTCTATTTATATATTTTTTTTAATTTTATAAAAAGCTATGAAGCCGCCGCCGCTATTTACGTGATTCGGCGGTGGCGCGTCAGAAAAGTCAAAAACCGGCGGCGGCGGCGTATATCTCTATATGGGGAGTGGGGTGAAGACAAGGTCAAATAAAAAAAAAATATATTATAAGTTTTACTTTACTCTGACTAACAAATACGCAAAATTCTATATTTAGAATTAAAAAAAAAAAGGATTGTATTTCTCAAAGATTCGGGGAGGGAAATGGGTTAAGACAAGGTTCAATCAAAAAAAAAAGTTTCAATATATTTTAACTAAAGTTCATTTAAATTTGAAGCTTCTACCTTAAAATTTAGATTTTATGTAAATATATTACACTTTTTTTCATAGTCGGATTATAAGGAAGGGTGAAGGCGTGGTCCAATTTGAAAAAAAATTTTAATTCTACATTAGTCTAACTAAGGTTCATGCAAAATTTCAAGTCCCGAGCTTTATATTTAAAGTTTATGGCAAAATTAAAAATAATATAGTATACTCGACTGTAGGAGCCCATGCACTTAGATGCTGTTTAGCACGCCGAAGATTTGATGTCCTTGCAGAGTGCTGTATTAAATTTTCGACTAATTGGACCAATGACGGCCGTATGATATATTTATGTCTGCTTAATAGACCCCTGTACTTTCTTTAAGTACAGGGTCTTAAAAATTAACAAATAATTATCATATTACAATTTTGGTTTCAAAAATGTAAATCATTGCGGTCCCTAATAAAAACTTAATTTCATGAATTCATATCCATCGAATTTCTAAGCAAGATCAAATTAATTTTTTTTTTCTATTTGGTAACATATTCGCTTTCCATCGCTTAATGTTTCACTTCATTCCTCAATATTGCTCCTTTATATGTATATCAAATAACATCCTGATCAAAATGTACCTTTAATTTTAATTCACATACTTTTAAGTCAATATATGCTTATCTAACCAATAATTTGTACAAATCCACTTTATTTTATTTATTTGATTTCAGTTGATTCAATTGCAATTAAACTACCCATATACTCTTATCAAAATTAAGTATACATTATTTTCGTTTCCTCAACCCTTGTTTAAAGTCAACTACAATAGTTTCATTTTTAATTCGGGCCATTTGAGTCGTAAATACTACCACACAGTTTCAACTTCCAATGAATTAGGTATATAGGCGAAAAATACATTCATATAGTGAGGGAGGGTACCTGTTTAGGTAAAATGATGCACACTCTTCCCGTTCCAAAAGTGTACTTAAGAATTTTCCACTTGATTTGATGGCTGCTGTCTATCAATTCTGGTAACATGTGTCATAAGCGTTAAAAGAATGCTACAAACTCCGTCTCACCCGCAGTTACAACATTACAAAACTCATTAAATTAAAGTAAATTATGGTACGCCCCTTGCCCCCGTTCCATGCCTCCTTTGGTTGTTGGAACGCAATGAGCAAGTTTTGCGAGCATATGAAAAGCCAATTATGAGAATACGAAAAGGGTAAATATAAGAGCAAATATAATGCTAATTAAAATAATCATATCCATCATAAAACTCAAATGGGGAGTTGGTGGGCAGAAGGAGGACTTTATGGCTTTTGTGAAGGGAGGGTGCTGGGGAAGGTGGAGTTCACATTTGTAACAATTACCAAACAGCAACAACTACAAATATTATCAATTTTTCCAACTGTGCAAATGCGCAAGAGACGATTTAATGAGGTGGCCATGCCAAGCTGGAAAGGGGACGCAGTACATCCCAGAGAGGGTTGGAACGAGTGACTGGCCACTTTCAGGCATTTATCACAGATTTTGCACCAGCAGCAGAAAAAATAGCAACAACAACAATGACAAAGTTTTTCCACTTGGTATACTGGGTGGGTTTACATTGGGTATGATCCATCCCTTCGTGTACCCTGTCGTATGTAGCATGTTAACCGAAAAAGTACACTTAATTCAATTTAAATTACACTTTCATATTTCCGGTAGAGACCGGCCGAGACCTGCCCGTCGTATCCATTAGGATTCGCAACATATGGCTCAATTTCCCTCAAATCATTTTCCACACACAAACAAACAAACACACGCACACACACACACACACCCATACACAGACACCCGCGAGCAACCACCCCGCACTGCACCTGACAGTTGTACTTGTACTTGTTCTTGTACCGGCAACCACAAGTGGTTTATCATATTGAAATTCATTTAGTGCACCTGTTTGATTTTTCGTGTCGTGACCGAACCCCAAACAAAACCAAAACAAACTGAATACAACTCAACGGAACTGAACTGAACGGTACCCAATAGAACAGCCATATTATTTAGTAAATATCGTTAACTTATCATTACCACTCCTCACGCAATCAAATTCCACTTAGTCAACCGATAGAACCACCAAATAAAACCGATTCTACTCTTGGGTGGGTTTCTCAAAAACAACAGCAACAACAAATATTTGATACAGAACATTTCTTTGACAATAGAGAATTATACAACATATACTATGTATCAGAATAAGATTCGTATTTATGAATAGATTCCGTCAAATCATACTACGAAAAGATCGATTTATTCCTAAGTTGTTTAATTTACTAGACATCTCACACTTTCCTCTATCACGGCTTGTCTCCTTTCTTTTATTTCCTTCTATACGAGTCTCTCATTTTTAACGTTTTTATTTTCTCTAACAACTTTCTGATTTGAAGCCACTTCGTCTTCAGTTATAACCGCTTAGTACACTTGCATAGTTAATCGATTAACCGCCCTAGTTATCGATAATTAGAATACTTATCACCTCTAAATTGACACAATAAAATATTTAGCCACATTTAATATTGCACCATAACAAAGGGATGGGCACACAAGAAAAACACAACAATTTGATGATTAATAATACATTAACTTTGTTTAGTAAACGCTGACCGTTTTCTTTAGCCTGTAAATGGCTAGTTTGGGGAAATATCAAACAGAAAAGCATGAAAAGCTGAATACAACAGATTCTGTAGTCAGTTTTAAAGATAAGATAATTAATTAAATTTAAGCTAACCAAACAGTCCGTTAACATGACGAATCTTTTGTATTTTTTATTTCAAATAAAAGAAAAGTCAGAATACTATTCAATAGTTACAAAATCTATATTAAGAAAATGATTAAATTATTTTTTTCACTGCTTGAAAACTGCGCTGAAATTATTATTATTAAATGATTGATAGTAAAACATAAACAAGCAAGAAGTCAACTCCTCTACTTTGAGATACCCATTGCTGAATTCATAAATATATTAATTTTTTTTATATTTTTATACCCTGTGCCCATTAAAAATGGGCAAAAAAGGGTATAATGGTTTCGTTGGAATGTATGTATTCGATTTAGCCATGTCCGTCTATTTGAACGCAACGATCTCAGAGACTATAAAAGCAAGAGACTTCAAACTTGGTATGTAGGTTACTGTATACCGGGCGCAGATCAAGTATGTTTCTATTCTTAGATCGGACCACTATATCAACTGTAGCCGCACCTCTCCGCGAGCGAAGCGAGCCGGGGGTAGGCGAGCGAAGCATGCATAGAGCGGAGCCCCCTTGTTTAATTGTACGGAAATACAATGATATTTGAAGCTCAATTGATTCAAAGTTGCTATGCGGGAAATTTCCTTGCAACATTAAGCAGGAATATAAATTCGGAAAAAATTAATCAAGGATTTTAAAATAGGTTGTTAGTAGAAATTTTTACTTTTGTTCAATATCGTATGAAAGCGAGGCTAAAATTTGATATGAATTCTATAACAGATTTGCTAGATATGTACAACCTATTCAAATATATCATGTATTCAAAACTGGGTTATAGATTACATAACTACAGAGTATCTGTTTGAAAAACACTCACAATAAAATCCGTCTTAATTGTAATTTTTGTTGTCTGTCGAACTGACCTGGTGAAGTTTATGCGGTTTCTCTTCCTCTTCTGGTTTCACTCCCTCTATCACTATATTTTTCTGTCGCTGTATGAGTCTGCTGGACTCGCATTTTGTGCAGAAAGCTTTGTGTCATCCAGTGACAATTACGTCCCGCTTTTATCCATGTTCCGTGTTCCATGTCCCATGTCTCTTGTCCTACGTCAGCTCGGTTCAATTTACTGGAGTCTCTCCGTATCTTTGTTGCGTCGTTTTGCTATGTATCGTTCGGTTTACTTCCGTTGATTCATTTATTTATTTAGTTTTCTTTTCATCATCAATTATTTAGGGGCGTCTGTGAGCTGAGCGTTGTCTTTTTATTGCAAGACAATCAGAGATGGATGACGATGAGGAGAAAGTAGCCGACCATGTCTGTTCGGGCAATGTACATTGGTGTGGGAAGGGGATGAGTTCTGAGGATAGGGGTAAAGGGTCATTCGTGGGTTCATTATGGCCATGGCGTGTCAATACGAATTCATTTTCTTGAACGTGGTCATCACGATTTGCACGGCGATTAAAAATAGTCTCACAATTACAGGTGAAGACAAGTCGAGACACGACAGTACACGATACAAAACGATACGACACGGCACGACTTGACTTTGAATTGCACTTTTGCCATTTGCCAGCTTCATATATTTTTCAAATGCATGCAAAGTGCATTTAAACGTAATTTGATTCGAGACCTGACCGAAAGTCGTTTTAAGCTCATACAACTTTGAGTACGCGATTAAACCATGATTGCTGCAAATTGGAGCTTACAATTGACTACAAGTCTTAAACATCCAACTACCTTTGACTGCATGGTAAGGCCATGTAGATTGTCGATAGGATTAAAAAAGCGTGTAGATAGCGATACAAATTGCCGTGAGATCAATTACCAAATGTCACAGCAGAAGTTTCAAACGAAGCATAAGGCATAAGTGCACGTCTACAAGAATACTTAAGGTAATTACTATCAGAATTTGGAATACTTTAGTAATCATTCTAATGACTTGCAACTCTTCATTTTTGTTCTTATACTCCTCTAAGAACTTGTTTGCGAATATTTCTCGTATATCATAGAGACAGTCATCATATAAAGGGTCTTTCAACAAAACGTTTAATTTTAATTATCGCGACATTTTTCCATGAAATTCCATGAAACGAAATATTTACCATTTGAAGGTAAAAACTTTTCAGAAATGGATCAATCTGCTTTCTCACAACGCTTTGAAAAAAAACTTGTCGGAGTAATGGTTTATTTGAATAAAAGTCTTTAAAAACTATTATTTTTGAGGAATAAAATTAAAGTCTTTACAGACTATTATTATTTGAAAACTTTCGGATAATAGTCTTTGTAAATATCTCCGTTAATACTTAATATAGACATTTCAAAATTAAAACTCCAGTAAAACTTAAGACATAATATGATCAATTATCCCCTAATTACTACCTACGCTTTATTATATGCTGGTGGGGCTTTTAAATTTATTAATCGGAAATAAAAGTCTTTAAAGATTCAATAAAATCATAATAGAATGAAAAAATAAAAATCAATAATAATTATTATTTTTAATTTTGATTTATAAAATAAAAGTCTTTAAAAACCATTAAAAATGTAATTTAATTTAAAAATTCTTCAATATAGGTTTATTAGCTGTTTGCCAAGATATTTTAAATACAAAAAATGTTGTATATATGTATGAAATAAAATTGCACTGCGTCTTATAGTTGATTTTTTAGCTGAAGCTTTAATCAATAATGATTATTTTTAGAGAGAGAGAGAGTGTCCCTGATCTCTAGTCCTTCCTCATACACGAAGTTTATTGACTTTGAAATGCTAAGCTAAAGTAAAGTTAAGTTAACGGCATAGCTCACTTTGTTAGGAATAAATCTAATCCGACCATGTGTTAAACCCATTGCCGGTGGAATACCTGTCAATCCACCTACTACAGAGAAGGGGGAGACGAGCAAAATGGCAGTCGTATCTTTTTTGCGATGACACTTAACAGATTAACTAGCTTAAAATGCACATCAACGCATCACTTGACCCACTGAGGACAAACAGAACCCTCCAAAAATGGTTGGAAAAACCGAGCATATGTAAAACTTAATGCACAGACAGGGTAATGGCAATAGAAGGGGAAAATGGAAATAAAAATGAGAGTAGGAATGGGAATGGGAAGAGGAATGGGAATGGGAATGCTGATGAGAATGAGAATAGCTTGAAAACTGGCAACAACTTTGCAATTATCAGTTACATATACTCAACCAAAAAGCGGGTAACAAACACCATTAGATATGCCCAGCGAATATGGATTGGGTTGGGCTGGGGTGGATAGGGGAATGAATTCGGAGGGTTGCGTTGTTGTTGTTTTTTTGTTGGCAAATATGTTTTCAACATTTTCAATAAGGTTGTTATTTACTTTCACCGAAGTGAGCATCAAATTGATCGTATTAATGGCCATAACTAGTTTATCCCGCCCATTATTTCAATTCACGGGGATTATACGCAGATTTCCATTATCAATAGAGGGTGGATTTTGCGCTCTGACTCTTTTATATGAATACGTATGTGTTTTACAGAGAATCGTAACGTAGCATTAATGCAATTTCAATGGTCAATGCTACAAACACTCTTTTCCGATTTGCCATTGTTGTTGCTGTTGTTCTCGATGTCGATGTCGTTCTTGTTGTTGTTGTTGTTTGATCTGCTTGTTTTTTATGTCATGCCCATGGCCGGTATACAATTTGTTTTAGCCTCGTTCAAGGGGCTGACGGAACCAGAGTTCTGGCAGAGCAGACTGGCGCCCGAGCAGGGACCAAACTGATACCGGGACTGGCTCTCAACTCCCACAGGAATTCTCAGGCAATATAACTGAAAGCAAAAATGAAGATAACAGTCAGCGCGGCAAGTGCAAATCCACCCGTCCATTTAACAACTTTTATCCCCATCCCAAACGCACGCTTCCAGCCACCTGACGAGCCCATGCACATCTCCATCCACATCCACACTCACGTCCACATCCAAATTCACATCTTCATGCACACCGCGTACCTTTTGCTAACCAACTAACTGCCTTTTTGCTTGGCACACTTGTGGGCGACTGAATGAGAGTTGATGTGAGTGTGAATGTGAATATGTATGGGTGTGGTGGATGAAGATGTTGGCTAGGGGAAGCCTGTTACGCCTCTGTTTGATGCTTGTAAAGACCACTTTACCCGCTATAATAAAAATAAATCATAATATTTTGCGCCCTCTTGTCGTGTGCAAGAGAGAGATCGACAGTGGGAATTTGTGCGAGCCCTTCCACAGTGAAACCAAACTATGAAAACAACAATTTATTTATTATTATATTATATTATATTATATTATATTATATTATATTATATTATATTATATTATATTATATTATATTATATTATATTATATTATATTATATTATATTATATTATATTATATTATATTATATTATATTATATTATATTATATTATATTATATTATATTATATTATATTATATTATATTATATTATATTATATTATATTATATTATATTATATTATATTATATTATATTATATTATATTATATTATATTATATTATATTATATTATATTATATTATATTATATTATATTATATTATATTATATTATATTATATTATATTATATTATATTATATTATATTATATTATATTATATTATATTATATTATATTATATTATATTATATTATATTATATTATATTATATTATATTATATTATATTATATTATATTATATTATATTATATTATATTATATTATATTATATTATATTATATTATATTATATTGCCGTATTGCCGTTTCTCCACTGTGTGGAGGCAACTGTAATTTATTAATAATCTATAATTCGCTTATTTTTTATTTTCAACGTCAAATTTTGTAGCTTAATAACAGCTATTTCGAAATTTCTTTATGCGTATGGAGTACATTGTTTAAAAAAAATGAATTTTTATCGGAAACCATATTAATCTTAAAATTAAACTATTTATTTTTATTGGATTTGGAAAATCCTTAAATTAGCTAATACATTTGAGCCTTTGCAGAGATGATTAAACTATCTTGTATTTTCCACTTTCAAATTCTAGTCAAAGTTTTTTTCACTTGTCTTCTCTGGCTTTCACACTTAAGAGATTTCTAAGAAATAAGCAAGTTCATTTGTTGTCTTACGAATTCTCAAAATTTCAGCTAATTTAAAAAAGAATATGAAAAAAGTACATTTTTTGAATGGCTAGGGGAAATTACGTTTTTGAATATCTGAATCAACTCTACATAGGAAATTATTTTTGAAGGTAGCATTGAATATCTAACCTTTTACATTTTGCCCTAACATCCTTGAGTATTTCACAGGCATTTTCATAGATCTCGCACCACTGCCGTGATACACACTGACACGCACACTGACACACTCCGACGTTTACCTTATTTGCCGGTACTCAGCGCACGGTACACGAAACTCGGAAGTTAGCGCACAGTACTTGGTTTGCTGCGTTTGCTGTCGTCATCCATGTTGCGAGGTTGTAACCCCGGATAATGTACTTAATGCATCTACATATTAATGTCGCCCGAAAACCTGTGCAAGCAATCCCACCCGTGTCCTGCTCTTCTTCCTGACGTCGGAAATCCTTACCGTATAGTACATGAATAGTATTTTCTATTACTGGGCCGTGTTGTTCCCCCGTGTCCTCGTCGTCCTTGCCGGCTTGTTGTGCCTTTTTTTCTTTTTTGCTTTTTGTTGTTTTTATTGCACAGAGGACTTGAGAGCATCGCAAGGGTCGGCCCCTCACCCTCACCCGCACACTTCCTGATCCACACTCACAAATGCCCAGAGCCGTGTGATTGCTGCTACCCAATGATGGTGTCCCCTGTACCTGCCCGTGCCGGATCTACCGAGCGCTACGATTACACTTGTTAACCATCACCGTTGCAGTGCGTGCCGTAAGCTGAGCTCGAGGGGGTGTATGGTGTGTGCGACCCGGTTATATTGATATGTCTCCCAGTAGAGCAAGAAAAACTGCCGGTAGCACAGTTAAGCTGGGACCGCAATGTGTAAAAAATTACGAGCTACATTGAAAATAAAAATAAAAAAAACCAAAAAAAAAAAAAATTTCGAAACGCCTGTAAAGACGCGACTTGAGACGACATGGGATGAGAATTGAGAATGAGAAGAATGTTGGTAGCGATTGTGGTTGTGGTGTTGCCGTTGGTGGTTTAAAATGCAGTCACCAGCCACCAGTCCAAACGTGTTTTTATAGCACGTATGATAAGCTAACAACAATATGTTAACCCTGAAACTTATTGAAACATAGACCTCAAATATTGTTTGTGGTTTGAACTACGAGCACTTATTATTGCGCTACAATGTAACAATTATTATAAAATGGAATTGAATAATATTTAATAAATGGATTTGAATCATTTTGAATCATCTTTCCAATAGACTAAATATTCTGGGCTCAATTTCTGACCATATACGAATTTGAACAGGCAATAAATTCACATTTTTAATAATGGTAAAAATGTGTAAAATCGAAGAAGATTTAATACAAATTTGTAGATGAAAGAGGCTATAAGACTTGAAAATATGTATTAGTAAGACATTCTGGTTTCAACGGAACCAATTCGCTGACAGATTAAAAAAGCGTAATTCAGCATTCTATTAAAACATTATTTAAATACATACCTAAATATTTACTTATCTCTTAATGTATATAAGTTTCTTAAATGTTATAATTATCATGAGTGTCTATAATTAAGTTTCTAGCTTTAAAATTTCGGCAGTAATTAGTTTTTTTTCATTTGTGGGAAAAATTGTGGCATTCAAAAATTGGACTGTATTCATATTTAGTCCTTCTAGTTCTTATCACCTCTACGATACTTTCATTCATGCGGACATAAATCAAGTATATAAATACTTTATGGAGTCTACCTGTTACATACTTCGCACAAGTCTAATATACCCTCGAATCGAGTACCTCGAATCTGTTTTCAACCGTTAAATGATCTTATATAAATACAATGAGTTGAGATATATTAAAATTTATATTTATTTTGTGTCGGATTTTTAAAGTTTGATACTAAATAAATACAATTTAAAAATATGTTATATATATATATAGTAGAACTTAAATAAAGATTTTAACTTATTATATATTTTAACTCTAAGTTCTTAAAAGATATTTTTTAAATGGTACATGAAGACAGTTGCGAACCGGTTCACAAATATGAAATATGTGCTTGGACTGAAACAAATAGACTTAAATTCTCCCATCTTCACTTTCCATCCTTGAAATCGAGCCCTTAGCAGGTGCATTGTACGGCAGGCAACACGGATGCGAGTTTTTGCACCGTGTACAAATGTCCTGGGAATTCCTTTGGCAAAAATTTAACTGACGGCCAACGGCGTCGGCGACTGCGACTGTGGTGGCTGTTGTGACGCGACAGCAAAAAGGTAAAAAGTAAAAGTAAGTAAAGACACGTCCTGTGATATGTGTCCTGTGTACTGTGTCCTTCGTCCTTTGTGTTGCGTTATAAAAATAAAATAAAATCTATTACGTGGCAAACCACCCCACATTTATGTGGCAATTTGTTGTTTTTTGATTGTGTGTGCAGCAGACGCCGCAGTCAACGTCAACGTCAGCGTCGGCGTCAACGTTAGCGTATCATTTTCCCATTTGACGGCGTATGCGACCCCTTTTTGAAGAGCCAGGACGAGCTGGCACTTTTCGCCTCTCGCACTTTGTCTCAATTCTCAACTGTCGTGCCTCTTTCCCCCTGTTCACTGTTCCCTGCTCCCTGCCACAACATTCCCCCTGCACGCACGACGCTTGCAATTTATGAAGATTTGTGTGGCCTGTGCGGCGTGGGATGCAGGATAGAGGATAGAGGATGGAGGATGAAGGATGGAGGTCATAGGTGTGGTACAGTCAGAGGGTTGCACGGTTGCTCCGCCCAGCCAGTTAGACGCCCTAGTGCACTTGTTTTGATTTGTTTGGAATAATAACAGATGCTTACCGTTCATATTATTCATTGTTCAAATTATTAACGCTTGACAATAAAAATTGTATTTAAACAGCTCTCGAAACGAAAACGTTAACCTAACACGGAATCCGGTACTCATCACCCAATACCCAACACCCGATACCCTGTAGCTGGATATACCCCGATAAGCTTATGTATGTATATATGGACATACATATACGTGTATGGTATACGGCCTGTGGGCGCATTGCCGGCAAATTGCAATTTGTGCAAATATTTATGTACATTGAAAATTACTCATTTGTGTAACACCAATTAATTTCAACAAACAGGAACAACAACAAGCCAACCGTCCATTTATAAGGTCTCTCCTTGTTATTGTTACTCTTATTGTTGTTGTTGTTGTTGTTGTTGCTGTTGTTGTTTATCCTTTGCCTCTCTGGTTAAATAAATGGAAAATGAGGTCTTTTGTTTCCGAAAATAAACGATATTTTGTTTGCGTTCTTTGGGCCCAACAAAGTTTGCCAAGTCTCTTGTGCAGGTGCTCTACGGTGGTTAGAGATTGTATATGTATGTGTGTGTATGAGTGTGTGTTGTTACCCCATTACGCTCATTCCCCTTCACTGATTCTTAGCCCAAATGCATTTGATTTTTGGTTTTTAGTTCAGTTCACAAATTGCCACTTCAACTTGTTGTTTACATTGCAATTTTTCAACGTCCTCCCTTAACCATATACCCATCTACCCGTACCACCCCCTGCCCCCTGCCCCCTGCCCACTGTCACTAACAAATTGCAACTAATTAGACAAAAACTAAGCGCACAACGAGACTCCCATAATGAGCTACAAGCATTCGATTAAAGCCAAAGTAAAGCACGCAAAAAGTCTCTTAAGCTCTTGACAAGCTTAAAAAAAAAGATCTGAAATGGATTTTGTGGAAAAGGTGATAATGACATTGACACAAGAAGCTGATTATATAGGACTCAAAGAGTACTTAAAAAGTTAAAACTTTTACGATAGTTTTCAATTATGCCACAGTGAAGTGAATACTAAAAAAAATAAATTTAATTTTGCTCCCAATGAAAGAAAATTGATGAACAAAAGTAAAAAACGTATGACCTATAGACCTGCAACAATAATTATCTAAAAGATTTTTCCTTAATGGACGAACAAATTTTGAAAAATTTAATAAGCCTCCCAATTGTGTAGATTGTCAGAACTTATGTCAGAATTTATGGATATATGTATGTATACGAGTTGACAAATACAGAATTTGTTAGACTCTCACATAAAGAGTGTACAAGATATAATTATGCAATTACACATTTTACGCAATAGTATAGAACATGACATAAAGAATATTTGCATAATTTAAAATAAATTAACAACATATCACTGCGGACGGCAGTCCGAGCTAGTGACGAAAGCAGCACGAAATGTGCAAAAGTCGACTAGCAATATATACACGAAGGATGGAAAATTTGCTACGACTGTCCGATCAGGTCGAGTTATATACCGATCGAAAGGTATGACGTTAACTAACAAAAAAGCATACTTAAACTTTTGGTAACTCACCTGGTTTGTAAGATATGGGGGTGTAAGTGGGAGGGGCAAAATTTTATTGATTGCAGCTAGTGGGGCCGTTGGGGCCTCATAAAAAATACGCGTCGAATGATGCCTCGATTTTTCCAATCCGACATTTGGTTCAAAAGATATATTAATTTGAAATTTTTAATGGCCTTCTCAAAATGAAATGAAAAATCAGTTTGTCTGTTGGTCTGTTTGTTTGTATCAAAGCGCTAAAAAAGCTTAGATTTGATGATGAGAATTTATATTTTATCAGAAATCTAGAAACTTTTGTTCTACGACTTTAGCGGGAATTATCTAGCTTAGCGGGAAATAGCCAAAACCCGATTTATTTGAAACACCTATAGTTTCCAATCTAAAGAAGCTACAGATGTGTCTATATGTCGTTAGAAAGATATTTTGGAGGACTTTAAACCGTGCCCTGAATATTATTTTGCAAAGTGCTCAGGTAAAATGCTACAGGTGAAAAAGGTTTTTTGGCTTACATTTTGGCGATTTATTCGAAAACGGCTCTAACGATTTTTATTAAAAATAGTTTAAAATAATTAAAAAAAAATTGTTTGGCATTCGGCACTTTGCGCAAAAAAGTTCACAAATTAATAATTCATATATTAAATGCAGAGCTTGCAAATTACAATCGACCGTTTTTCGTTGTCCGAAAATAACTCTTGTTTACGAACACTTTGAGAAAAGCATCCAAGATAAACCGTTTTCATCGTCTCTCAAGTAAATCGGTTTTCTCACAACAAACAACCGTTTTTCTTTTTTTTGACCCCGTACAGGGGTCTATTAAGATTGCTTAAAAAAAATGTGCGTAACAGTATATACATATATTCTTGATCAACATGAATAGCCGAGTCGATATAGCCATGTCCGTCTGTCCGTCTGCATGGAAATCGAGATCTCAGAGACTATAAGAACTAGAGACACCAAACTTGGTATGTAGGCTCATCTATATTGCAAGCAGATCAAGTTTGTTTTAGAATTTGGCCACGCCTCTTTTTACGCCCAAAAATCCATATTAAAAATATCATATCTAATTTACAAAAACAATTTGAAAGCTAGAAACTTCAGATTTTGCATAGATGAAGCATAAAGTCTACGATCTGTGTAGAAAATTTCATTGCGATCGGACGGTAAATAGCGAAGATATTAAAATAATAAGTTTAGATGTTTAATTATGTGAGGGTTGGTTTTAATTTATAGCAGAAAAATGCTGTTAACGAAACTGAAATTTGGCAGACGAATGTTAGAGGGCTCCGTGGCGTATTGTGCTAAGTCGCTGAATTCATGTGATTTTATGCTATCACGCAGGTCGAAGGTTCGAATCCTCCTGCCTTGGGCAGATGGTTTTTTTTTTTATTTATGTTATATTGTCATGTCTTATTGATGTTATATTGACATATACATTAACATTTGATGTTATTATACATTTTTTAATTCATTTTTCAATAAGAGTACTGCAACAAGCAATTTTAGAATATATTAGATGATGGCTCAAAGGGTTGAGTCCCCATACTTTGTAATCCTTTATTGACATTGGGTTGCGGGTTCAAATCCCGGCTGTGTCAACTCCTTTTTTAAATTCCGCTGATTTTAGCTATTTGTCGTGTTTATAATCCAGCATGTTCATATTTATAAATGCTTATCTAGAAAATTCTTTTGTTTTGGCTCGTGCTTACATATTTTTATGTATGTGTGTGCTTAACCGATCTTGGAAATACACATATTGTTGTCTCGCTCTCTCTAACGCATATGTCTATTCGACTTTACATTGACAACAATAAAACTCTTTTTTATGCGTGTATCAGAGATCTGCACACGAGCAGTGCACTCATTTTCGATCAAATTTTTACGCCTCAAGTTCCGTTATTCTGCTTTGCTTAATTTTTTTACTGTGATGTTGTTCATTACCAAGTACAAAAAAAGCAAATTAAAGGGGTAAAGACCGTTTGCGCTGAGCATTTCATGTTTTTTCTCATCTCCTGAGTCACAAAGTGCGGCCATTTGGGGCAATCGGTTGCTAAAAGTGGTTGTTAAAAGAGACAAACCCGAATGACTCAGCTGATAACACTCAACCGAAAACCAAAACGAAGAGACACGAAGTATTCTGTATTTTTTTTTCGGTTATAATCGCAACTCAACCAAAAGGGAAAAAACAGTCGACTGTTATTTGCAAGCTCTGATTTAATGTAATAAATTTCGTCACAAAATTGGATATCAGAAATTTTGGGGCTAGAATACGCTTTCGTCAACAGACTTTTACCTCGTGTAGAGGTATTTTATGTGATACAATATACCCTTGTACTCTATAAATATAGTACCAATATACTGGGATTACACCATTCAATTGTATATTGAAGCTCAATTTAATCATTGAATGTTCAACTTTGTTGTCAAAATTGCAAAAAAAAATTTTTTGAATTCGGGATTTTTATATATTTAGCTATAACTTTCCAAGAATGTACCTAACCTGCTCGTATGCGGTAAGGTTATTAGTCCTGAATGAATTCGTTGACTGTCTGAACGTATCAGCTTTTGAATAAGTTATCTCAGGTTTATATATATTCATATTTATTTATTCATATTAAAGCAGTCTAACAAATATTTTACATGAAAGAATTGAAATATTGCATAGACGTAGTCAGGTGTTTAAGTAAAGTCGACTGGGTCTACAATTTCATTTTTGGATAAACAAAAACAAAGAAATAATAAAAAAAATCAATCGAAAGCAATTTTGTCTCGATCCCAATTGAAATTCAAAATTTTCGCAATCCCAACAATCAGTTCGAACACCAAATTGGCACTCCAGGTTCCGTCAACAAATACGCAACTCTGGGCGTTTTGATCGTGGTGACAAAGAGAAGAGAAACAAAAAAAGAATTGGAATTGGAAATTAATAGAGACTTATCGAGAGTGAGAAGTCCCATGTTTAGTGGGTCCTTGGGCAAATAAAGATCATTCTAACGGCGTCCCAAACGTTAACCCGACAGCCGCAGACCGGCAAGCCCGGCCAAAAGCCTTCTGAAATGGCCGAGGTACTTAATCTGGACAACATTATAGCCCGGCTGCTCGAGGTACGCACCGCACGACCTGGAAAGAATGTGCAACTGAATGAAACGGAAATCCGAGGATTGTGCTTGAAGTCACGGGAGATATTTCTGGCCCAACCGATACTATTGGAATTGGAGGCACCATTGAAAATCTGCGGAGATATACATGGGCAATATTATGATCTGTTGCGGTTGTTCGAGTACGGCGGATATCCGCCCGAGTCCAACTATCTGTTTCTCGGCGACTATGTGGATCGCGGCAAGCAATCGCTGGAGACAATCTGTCTGCTGCTCGCGTACAAGATCAAGTACTCGGAGAACTTCTTTCTACTGCGTGGCAATCACGAGTGCGCCAGCATCAATCGCATCTACGGATTCTACGATGAGTGTAAGCGCCGCTACAGCATCAAATTGTGGAAGACATTCACCGATTGTTTCAACTGTCTGCCCGTTGTGGCGATTGTCGACGAGAAGATATTTTGCTGCCACGGTGGCCTGAGTCCCGATTTAACATCCATGGAGCAAATCAAACGGATTATGCGACCCACTGATGTTCCCGATCAGGGCCTACTTTGCGATCTCTTATGGTCTGATCCGGATAAGGACACCATCGGTTGGGGGGAGAATGATCGTGGTGTTAGCTTCACATTTGGCGCTGAAGTCGTTGGCAAATTTTTGCAGAAGCACGATCTAGATCTCATTTGTCGTGCCCATCAGGTGGTCGAGGATGGCTACGAATTCTTTGCCAAACGCCAACTGGTCACACTCTTTTCGGCGCCCAACTATTGCGGCGAATTTGACAACGCTGGCGCCATGATGTCCGTCGATGAGACGCTTATGTGTTCCTTCCAGATCCTGAAACCCGTCGAGAAACGTAAAAAATAACAAATATTTCAGCAGCCCTAACAACTTATAGCGTTCCATCCCAAAATTGTTAACTTGTTTCGAAAGAATTACACACATACATATATATATGATGCGAGACTGTTTTATGAAAAGAAAATACCAAAACACACAATATACGACTATTTAATGCCAAGGATTTGAAATGTAAATTTGGCACTTCTGTAATTGTTCTAACTCCAAACACGATGTGACCCAGTTAACAAGATATAAGTGACAGGACGAAATATCATAATAATATTATCGGCTGTCTGATAAAATAACCAAGCGCCATAACAAATTAAAAAAAGCTAAAAAATTAATGAACAACAAAGCACACGAGACGACGAACCAACCAAACAAAACAAAAATACGCAAAAGAACACAAAAACAAAAAAATAGAAACGCAAATGAAAATGCCGGCTAAGTCAAGAGCAACAACAAGACCAACAACAACAACAGCAGCAATGTCGCCAAAAACGGTTTATTATGCCAAAAGCGAGTAATAACAAATATAAAAGAATACAAATAAACAGAAAAAACGGAATTGGGGGGAGGGGGACAACAACATGTTATATATGATATGTAATGAGGTCATTTGCGCGTAAACAATCAGACAGACAGACAAACGTATAAAGAGAGAGTGAAGGCATTTGTATATGTACTTAAAGAGAGAGAGAGAGACACCGAGATAGCGAGCGAGCGATACGCATTCACATGTTTATCAACAAACTGGCAAATAAATAAATTATGTTGGAAAACTGTTTAATAAATGATGAAGCGACGCGAGCTACGTTGCCAGCAAAAACCAAACCAAATAAACAAACAAAAAATATGCAAAGCTCAAATCAAAAGCAAAATGGCGGCTAACTGAACGAAACTCACACACAAGCTCTATAAAGAGAATGGGTGAGAACGAGAACGAAAAAGAGAGAGAGAGAGCGAAAGCGAGTGCTCATGTATCCATGTACGAGAATGTGAATGTATGTGTGCAAGCTTTCGTTTAGGCCTCGCATTTGATGCATTGCTGCATTGCTCCATTTCTCCCATTGCCAAAATGCATTTGATTCGCTTTTTTGATAATGCATTTCTTACACACACATACAGAGACAGTGACAATGGGGACAATTCAACAGACAGAGAAAAACGCCACACCAACACACGCCTGCTATCTCGCTCTGGTAAACGTTGATTATTGTCGTTTGCTTGCTTGCGTCATCATCATCATCATCATCATCATCATCATCATCATCATCATCATCATCATCATCATCATCATCATCATCATCATCATCATCATCATCATCATCATCATCATCATCATCATCATCATCATCATCATCATTATCATCATCATCATCATCATCATCATCATCATCATCATCATCATCATCATCATCATCATCATCATCATCATCATCATCATCATCATCATCATCATCATCCATCATCATCATCATCATCATCATCATCATCATCATCATCATCATCATCATCATCATCATCATCCATCATCATCATCATCATCATCATCATCATCATCATCATCATCATCATCATCATCATCATCATCATCATCATCATCATCATCATCATCATCATCATCATCATCATCATCATCATCATCATCATCATCATCTGCTTTTGTTTATGCTTCTGCTCTATCGCGACATTGCCATAACACCATCTAGAGCTCAAAGTCTTGCATCATACATATATTTTTCTGCTGTATAATTTTATTAATTACAAATTATGCGCTTAATGAAATGGGCCAGCATACTGGCCTTAACGATGCCCATGTCGATGTCGACGTCAACGTTGACAGCAAACGGAGAAGAGCACACGACGTCGCATCGACTGTATTCGTGGGCACTGCCCAACTGAATTTTGCATAAGCCTCAGCCAACCACAATGCAGCAACAGTCGCAGTCACAGTAGCAGAGGCCGCAACACCAGCTGTCGCAGCCCGGACGCTGTCCCACGACCCATGAGCCAGAGGACAAACGCTGCTCCTCTCTTACTGCTCTTACTGCTCTCACTCTCTCGGCGCAGGGTGGTTGCGCAGTGCCCACGAACGAGATAGCAACAACACCAGCAGCCGCCGCAATGCTGTACAATGAGTGCGAGCGAAAGGCAAGCAGTGAGAGCGCCAAGGGTGCAAACCAATAACAGTCAGACTAATTTTTGGGATTGGTTTATAATTGAAGAGTTTGCCATTGTGTTTGCTCCGGCAGCAGTGTAGGCAACAACAATCAACGGGCATCAGAAAGTGGCCACCTCTTGTAGTTTTTATGAACCCCCCTTCGCACCCACCCCCCCCCCCCCTTCCCACCACCATTCCTTTACACTGTCCCACGCTTTGCACAAACCTGACGTCGCAGTCGCTGACTCTCTTATGTACTGACGACGGTGGTCACGAGCCTCGGCGTCGGCGGTTCCTGGCAGCTGTCTTATTGTTTTTCGTAGGCCTACCCCATGCGCCTGTTTATCATTTTAGAGTTTTACATAATTGGCACAGCGCTCACAAAGCTGAAACTCACTCACATACATACAAATATATATATGTACATATACATACATATACAAATATGTGTATTGTATATATAGTAATATCTATGTATGCGTGGTGTATACGTGACCACGTTTTCTGTCCATTTCTAAACGTCGCATGAGGGGGCGTGGTATGTTTTGTACATGCACGTATATACGTATACAGATACAGACACTCACACACCCGCATGCATACGAACACACATACATATATACATATGCTTGTTTTGGGCTGCGCCAAATTCAAAAAAAGATAAATAAATTTGAGTGCCCCACCCCCATTGGCGATCTGGGCGTTTGGCTATTGGCGTTTTGTTGTAGCATACTTTTCAGCTGTAATCAGTTTAAATGCTTAACAAAGCAACACAAGCCAAATGGCCAGAAAGCAGAAGTATGAGCAAAAGACAGACAAAACAGCTCGAATAAGAGCAAACGAAAGAGTGAGAGAGCGCATGCATAGAGCTTTTCAGTTAGCATGCAAAAGAGAGAGAGAAAGAGCGAGAGCGAGATGAGAGGCAAAACAGCAATGGCTGCCCCATGCTTTAGTTGCTATTCATATTTGTTTTAATAATTGAACAATTCTATAAATGTTTGATGCATAGACAAAAGAGTTGTGTGCCTATCTCTGTGTGTGTGTGCGTCTCATTCAGTTAAGACCCTTTCAAAGTTGCCTCCTGCATTTCTATGTATGTGTGTAGATGAGCGGATATGTATTAATGTGTGTGTGTGAGTCCTCGTCTCTCGTTCAATTAAAGGAACATGACACAAAAGATTTCGTAACAAGTGCTTGGCCTCCTCACATCCTTCCTCACCACTCTTTCGCATCTACCTTCTGCATCCGTTTCCAAAGTTGCGCCAGTTTTTCAACTTGAGTTTCGCTCAAGTTTTCAAGATTTTTGTTGCAGTTGTTATTGTTGTTGTTGTTATAAAGTAAAGGGTTTATACGGCCCCAAACTTTGGGACTGGACTTTAACTAGAAACAAAATTATGTTCGCATTTCTCATTTTTAAATGCAATTTTTATGTTTAAATATAAAACACTCAATTATTTAGACGCTTATAAATACTTAAGCCCACACTGAGTCTGAGCCATTTAATTGAATGGGCCATAAGCTGCACAAGTTTCAATAGCCTTTGTTTTTGATCCTCGAGAATATGGATGCAGATAACGCTCATTTACCACAAGACTGTCATAACTAAATAAAAACGGAATTTAGAGAAAAGCGCGCTTAAAATTGTTAATTCAGTATTAATTTGCAATAAAAACAAATATTCTTTTGACTCTCACGTGTAGACAGCAGCTGCCTTCCTTAAAAAAAAAAAAATTTCAAGGGGATACATTTTTTTTTTTTTTTTTTAACTTACAATAAGTTAATCAAATCTTATAATTATAACTTATTTACAGTCAAGTCGACTGATTAAGGTCTAGGGGCCCCGATATATTACTGCTGGGCTGGGAGGTCGTTGCGTTGGAGGCGGGTTTGATTGCAAACCCGAGTTAAGCGCCTTGCTAGGAGATTCGGATGCAGTGATAGCTTGATGATGTAGTTCGCCTTTTGTTGTGCTATTTCATCTTTTGCGGATAGAATGTTAAGATCTCTACGGATGTTTTCATTCCGAACAAACCATGGTGCCCCAGTGATAGTTCTCAAAATCTTGGATTGTGCTCGCTCAACGATATCAATGCTGCTGTTGCTCGCATTTCCCCATAGCTGCGAACCGTAGGTCCAGATTGGTTTTATTGTGGAGCTGTATAATAGTACCTTGTATTCCAGGCAAAGGGGAGATCGAGCATTTAAAAGCCAATGAAGGTTAGTGGCTTTCAGAGTTATCTGCGTTTTCTTAGCTTTAATATGATAATTCCAAGTGAGCCGTCTGTCAAGGTGAACTCCAAGGTACGTTACTTCATCAGCTTGGAGGAGTTGAGTGTTATACAAAGTTAGCGGAGGGCAGGTTTGCCTGTTGAGAGTAAACGTTACGTGTTTACACTTTTGTTCGTTTATTTTAATACGCCAGTCTGATAGCCATTTCTCCACTACCACCAGGTGATCAGCTAGTTTTGATGTTGCTTGGATAGGGCATCTGGAGCGACTTAAAATTGCTGTATCGTCGGCAAACGTAGATGTTGTTAACCGCTCGTTTGTAGGGATGTCCGCTGTGTAAATGACATATAAGGTTGGTCCCAGTACGCTGCCTTGAGGAACTCCAGCTTCAATTAAATGGTCGGCTGACGTAGAAACGTTGCTTCTCACTGAGAAGACTCTATTGTAGAGGTACGACTCTAGTAGCTTGTGGGTGTATGTAGGGAGTGTCGTTTTAATTTTGTACATGAGGCCGTCAAGCCACACTCTATCGAAGGCCTGAGAGACGTCAAGAAATATCGCACTGCAGTATTCCCGATGCTCGAATGCAGTACGTACTTCTGATGTTATCCGGTTGACTTGCTCGATAGTTCCATGCTTTTCTCGGAAGCCAAATTGATGTGCTGGGATTACATTGTGTGCTCTCAGGTAGGGAATTAGGCGCAACAGGAGACATTTTTCAAAGAGCTTTGACAAGCAGGGTAGTAGACTTATTGGTCTGTACGATGATGGCATCGTATGATCTTTTCCTGGTTTCGGTATCATAATAATGATCGATTTTTTCCACTTTTTAGGGAAATATCCAAGTCTTGTGATCGCGTTGAAAAGCTTACAAATGAGGCAAATAGCACAGTTCGGGAGTTCAATGATCATTTTTTGAGTTATTAGATCACAGCCTGGCGCCTTCTTTGGTTTCATCTGCTCCTTGATGACTTTTGAAATTTCACTTGGACGAAACTCAGATGGCACGGGGTCGGCTGCAGTTTGAGCTGGAGAAGGTGGTAGTACAAAAGAGTTAGTTGCCGGATTTGGTTGAAACACATTTCGCAGATGAGCAGCAAATGTGTCGGCCCTGCCTTTATCACTACGGGCCCAGGAGCCTGAAGAGTTTCTTATAGGGATTACTGTTTCGATTGGCGCATTTAGAGTTGGATGAGCTTTCCACAATGGATGCTTTGTACTTGTTGGCGATAATTTCCGTATGTACCGGCGTTGGGCATCCGCTTCTTCACGCTTTAGAGCTTTGCTGAGCCTGCGTGAAGCATCTTTAAGTCGTTGTTTGGTAAATGGCGAGCGATGTGACTGCCAGTCGCGTCTCAGTCTTCGCTTTTCCAGCACAAGTTGTTCAATTTCAAAATTGGTTTTGTGTTGTTGGGTTTGTACTGTCACGTCTTGTGGTGTAGAGATTTTAGCTGCAGAGACGAGTACCTTTGCCAGTAAATCAGCAGAGCTGTCGATGTCAGCTTCGATGTTGAACTGCGGGGTTAGGTCAAGGTGAGAACTCACATATTTCTTGAACTTAAGCCAGTTGGTTCTGTGTGTTGTGAGCCTATTGGGATACTCTTCAAGTTCCGGGCATTGGAGAAGATTTAACAGAACAGGCGAGTGGTCGGATGATAAGTCCGAAAGCGCTTCGGCTGTTATCAGATTACGTGGGATGTTTTTTGTCACAGCGAAGTCTATTAAATCTGGTTTCTTTTTAGGGTCCGAAGGCCAGTATGTAGGACTACCCGGGGAAGCATAGCTAAGTTTGTTGCTGGGTTTTATGATTGCGTTGTATAGCTGCTTTCCCTTGGGGGTCACCAGGCGAGAGCCCCAATACGTGTGCTTCGCATTGTAGTCTCCAGCCGCTATAAAACGATTCCCCAGTGTAGTGTAGAATTGCATGAATTGAGTTTCAGAGATTTTGAAACGAGGAGGACAATATACTGAGGCGATTGTAAGATTGCTGTTCCCCGATTGTACGTTTATAGATGTAGATTGCAGATAGTCTGTTGCATACCTCTTATGAAAATGATGTTTGATTCGGTTTCTGATTAAGATACCCGTTCCACCGTGTGCTTTTCCATCCGGATGATCTGTGCCGTAGAATGAGTAACCATGTATTTGAAAGTTGTATCTGTTAGTGAGATGCGTCTCTGAGAGCAGCATTACGTCGATGTGTTTGTCGTATAGGAATTGAGTTAGCTCAAGTTTATGCCGTGAAACACCGTTAGCGTTCCAAAGAGTTATTCGTAGGGGCGCCATTGGTTATTTTGATTGTTGTGATGCAAGCATCTGTATCAATGTGTTTTGATTTTGCATAAGGTTTTGCATAGTTGTTCTCATAAAGGACATGAACTCCATCATACTTTGTTGAAGAGTGAAAATCATCGCTTCAATTGAGTTTTGAGGCTGCTGCTGAACATTTGGCAAGCTCGGCTCTGCTTGCATGAAATTTGGAAGCGCTGTTGAGGGGGTCGGCTTTTGTAGGCCTGATTTTAACGCACTGGCAAAGGATATGCCATTGATGGTGTTAGCAGGACCAAATGAAGACCTGGCTGCCTTGGCGAAGAAGACGTCGGGTGTAGTTTGAGATGCTATGACTGCGTTTGACGTGCGCTGGGAGCGCGTTGCTGGTACTCGCCGAATACGGGTTTTAAGTTCTTTGTACACAGGACAGCCTCTGTAGTTAGCTGTGTGATTTCCACCGCAGTTTCCAGGGGGATCAATTAAAAAAAATACCTTAAAAGTTCGCTATCAGAGCTCAACAAATACCCAGATTAATGAATTATACAATTAGTAGAAAAAAACAAGGGGCTCCGCCCCTGCTCGCTTCACTCGCGGTGAGGTGCGGCTACAGTCGAGCGCACTCGACCGTAGGATACCCGTTACTTGTTTTAATATAAATCGTTTATATGACAGCTATACGATATAGTTGACGGATTGTAACCAAATTTGGTCAGGATATATAGGACCAGCTCAGGTGCATATTATATCAGATTGGTTGGACTTTAAAATTTAATAATAAGAATAAGTAAATTTAAAAATGTTTTTAGATTTTAGATTTTTAGATTAGATTATAAATAAAGTAAACATCATTAAAAAAAATTATTTTTTTTAATAATTTCGAACCGTGCTCGGGCCGGGCTAATTGAAAATGCTTTCAGGCCCGGATCCAAAAAGAGAGCCCGTGCCCATCTCTACTTACAACCGAGTTTAAAAAGCAATTTACTTTCTGAAAGTTATAAATATTTTAAATTTAAAAATGGAAATTATATTTATTTCTTGCGTATTCTCGATTTTTTTACTCGTTACTTAAAAATAAGTATTCGCTGCAATGTATGTGACAGGGAGACGGAGACATCTCCGACCCGATAAGCATCAATAGCCGAGTCTATATAGCCATGTAAATTTAGCACTCAGACCCAGATCAAATATGTTTGAATTATTTGACGCGCCCCCTTCCGCTCCCGCAAATCGCGAAAAACCACCACACTTGAATGTACCACTCGCTTAGTACATCAACGTCCAAATAACAAATAATTATTATATCTAAAATTATTATCTAACGTCCTACTAATTTGGACCAAGTTCGGAGAAGTAGGACGGCAGTGATGGCTAATAAAAGTATTTAAGCAATACACGCTCCTTAAAGTATGCAACGAGGTCTCAACTATAGCCTTTTCCGCTTATTTGACTTTAAATTTCAGGTAAAATTCGAAGTAAATTATTTTTTTTTTTTTAATATATACATAATCGCAATAATTAAACGTCGCTTAAAAAATTAAACATTAAAATCTTGGGGAGTCGGCTGAGATTTAACCATTTCAGCAAGCCTGCCCGATGTGAAATAAGAGATTAGGTGAAGATTATTACAAGAAAGCAGAAAGCATATTGCTATAAGCATCACTGCAGTATGAGTGATGTTTTGGGTAACGCAAGATATGTCCCTCAGAATCAAAGAACAAAATTGTATTTTATTTGATTAAAAAATCATCATTTAGAAAACAAAATTTAATTATGTCAATAAAGTAATAGCATTATTAAAATAAAAATTAGGGGCTTATTGAAGAAACCTACATACGCGGAAAAATTAAGCATTTCGTACTTAAAACGTAACATTTCAAACTTGATTTCTAAAGTAAATTACTAAAGTAAAGTATCTCGATCATATTTCAAGTCCGATATTTTAGGTATGGAAAACCGGACGCTACCTAATAAAATGATCAAAATCATAAGCATGGGTGTCAGAATAACTCTCAGTTAGTGGAAAGCAAGTGAAGACTGACAACATATATTATTCTGTCAAATATAGTCTTAAGTTCTCAGTGCCCCGAACTGTTCCTCATGACAGATAAGCAATAACCATTTGGCAATTCAAAGCAAGCGAATGCTAAAAAGATATAAGAATTAAAGTACTTGTTTTAAGATTTTACATACTTGATCTGTAAGTCTTAGTTGTGTCTCGAACTTATACAAAGAATTTGAGTACTCATTTCTAATCGTTTTAGAGATTTACTTGGCTCAAGATTTTTTTTCTTATATCAAGATTGTCATAGAAGTTGAATGCTCATTTTAAGTAATTCGTACATACACATATAAAGTAATATTTTTAAGTATCGAAAATGCTTAATTCGAGTTCATTCGAACATAATTTAAGTACGACTTTCTTCTCTCTCGACTCTGTATTCAAAAATACCTACTATTGTAAAAAATTTCAGTATTTCTCTATTTAAAACCAAAATTAGGGAATTATTTGGAACTTGGTTTGCTGCTTTAAAGCTCGATATTTTATACCAATAAATCTTTTTAAGCTATATTTCTATTTTTAAAGACTCTCATTTTTATGTATGATTTATATATGTACTATGTATATTAATTAATGATTTCTTTCCCAAGACTTTAATAATGGCGCTATATGAAAAAAGCAAGAAATAAATTTAGTAATTATTATTCGAACCGAAACTTATATCTATGTATGTTTGTAAACAACTTTATTTTGATGTTTTTTTTTTTAATTTGAGTACCTTAACTTATTAAGGGTCACAAGTGATTGTACTACTGTCGCGAAAGGTTTAATTTTTTAGGTATTTCTTTATACTGGGTCGCAACGGGTCGCACCACTGGCGCCATCTAGTGTTCGTAGCTTAAATGTTTTTTAAATGTAAGTTTCAGATCTGAATGTACATATGAGGAATGTGGGATAGTAATTTGTTTCAAGTTATTATTTCAAATCTTTATAACAAGATGAAGAGTTTTGTATAATACTTGAAGAATAGTTTAAAATGTGAACATACATACATATGTGCGGTGTTCTTCAGTACTTAACATTTTGCATTTCCCCTTTTGATCTATCCGAACAGATGCACCATTCAATGGATCAACTAGACATGCTGGATCCGACGGGCTCGATGACAACGTTAGCGCCCATTTCGGAATCGCCATTAACGCCTACACACCAGCACCTGCACGGTTCCTATCACAGTATGAATCATATGATGAGCCACCACCATCCGGGCACGTTAAGTGGCCATACGGCGGGTAAATATCAGTTCAACCAGCAGCAACCACATCCCAACCACTGTGCTGATTACCAAGCATTTAATGCAGGGCACCATGGGCATTCAGCGGTACATCATCCTGTCATTACGGCGGCTGTCGCAGCCGCTGGCCTGCATCCCGACACCGACACCGATCCTCGAGAGCTGGAAGCGTTTGCGGAACGCTTTAAGCAGCGACGCATCAAGCTAGGTAAGCATTTTGCCAAAGATAAATATACATATAAATATCTTAAGCTAGCCTCCATATTGGACAAATGTATCAGTTGAAGACTCCATCTTTAGTCGATTATTATCAGCATATTTGAAATAGCTTAATTCCATACTGATATGCATATCTCGCAAATTTCGCCATGTTTTTGTCAATTCTTTACAATGTTGTTCATTGCACACTGGCTTACAGGATGTTTTTTTTTACCAAAAGTTTTCTTGAATATAAATAAGACTGAAGTAAAAGTTTGAATATTTTTCTAAGATACTGTAAGAGCTAGACACACGAAATTTGGATAAGATCTATATTAATTTTGAATACGTCTTCTCTCCTTCCCGCAAATCGAAAAAAGCTTATTGCTAGATGCTGTTGTGTACTGAAAATTTGATTAAGAGTGGATTATAAATTCGGAAGTTATTCAAGAAACAATTTTACAAAACATCGGTATCTCGCAATCATTATTACTTTTAATTTATTTTTTATTTTCTTTATGTTTCAGCTAGAGATGGTCGTCGGGATCGGGATTTTCGGGAATCCCGCGGGTCCCGAAAAAATTATCGGGATCGGGCGGGATGGGAACGATTTTAAGAAAATCCGGCAAAGTCGGGATAAGTGGTCGATCACGAAATTCACACGGGTCCTGGTAAACCTGTCGGGACCCAAACAAAATATACTCGATAAATGTTCTGTATTTATCGAAATTACCCACCGATTGCATTTTTTAATGACACGAAATATCGCAAGTGCAATAAATGGGAGCATTTAGATGTATTTTCACTATTTCGAAATTCGTCATTCTTTTCCAATAATTGGTGCAGCTATGGCAACGTCTTCTGCCACCAGCGAAAGGGTTTTTTCTACTTCCAGTAGAATTTCGGAAGAAACTCGATTAATTGGAGAAAATTTTGAGAGAATATTGTTTTTAAACAAAAATTTAAATTTAAAGTAAGATTATATAAAAAAAAAAATATATATATATACACTTATTTGAAAAAAAAATTTTCGGGAAAATGTCGGGACCCGTGGGATAGACACAAAATTTTCGGGACAATCGGGATTGGAAAAGCGATTTTGACTTCGGGACGGGATGGGATGGGAAGCAATTTCTTTCCCGATCCCATCTCTAGTTTCAGCATTCGATTGCGTACATTTTATAAAGAAATCAATTTATTGACTCTTTTTTGTAATCAACTAATGTTGTTCCCTATATACATATGTATATTTTCGTAGATTAGTATTTTCTGAAATATGTTGAATTCTCATACTGCATTCTTTAGCGAATGCGGTTGCTTAAAATTTCAAGTAGCGTTCAATGAAAAAACTCAAAGGCAACTGCAACAAGTATTTATTTTTTCGAAATGGATCAAACTATGCCCAAAAGGTAATATCACCATACTTAATACAATTAATATTCTGCTGGTAAGATCTGCTCTCCAATATGGATCGCCAGTTTAGATTCCGAATAATAGATGATACCTAAATAACATTTAGAGCAATAAATTATTATTGGACGAAATGATAATAAAATTGAATGCAATTAAATTTTAAACAAATTCTGCACTTAATTACAATTAGACAGCTCGACTTCGAAATACCCTGGTCCCTTAGCTACCCCAACACGTATTTGCACTTACATACGTAAATACAAATAAAAGCACACGAAAACGCAAATCTCTTCTTTTACATTTGACTCGATGCCTTAAATTTCTGAATAACTTCCGAGATTATTACCAGATCGTAATGAAATTTGGCGATCACAGAGACCCCAAAACACTCGAACTTATCATGTGATGGAAAATTCTCAAATTGGTCTGCACTTCTTTCTTTGTCGATTTGTGGTATTCAAAATTTTAAATAAACTTGATCTGCTACGGAGAGAAAAAATCCGTACTGAAATTAAGTTCAGATGATCTCGAATTAAGTGTTTGTAAAACATAAAATTTATGCTTGATATACATAGATATGAATTACTGAAAATGAGCATACAAATTCTTTAACCAAGCACTAACAATCTCGTCTGCAGAAATATTTTCTTTCACACTTAGTAAAAGCTTTTAATAACCACGCTTATGATTTAGATAATTTAATGAGGTGCTGCAAAATACTTTAAATACTTATTTCAAGAAAATTCCATACTTACAAATTAAGTTTTCTTACTTTAAACAGTTTTGTACTGGATCATTTTTGAATTGAACCTAAATCTAGTATGTTAAAGAGTTGTTGAAATGTGGCGTTTTATATACAAAATACTTGATTTATTCGCTTGGTCTATATAGGAGTATACAAACCAAATTTCGTTATTCTAGCTCTTACCATCTCTCATATTTTGTTTTAGCTGAAAATATCCAAAAAATAAACTATTATTTCTAGAAATATAGCTTAAATTGAGAGTTGTGCGATCAGCTCAAAATCTGTCTTTTAAGCGAAAAGCTGTGATTTAACGATATTGATAACAAATAAATATTTGCAGTTATCAATTTAAATTTTTATGTTTTTTGTAATTTTACAGCTTGGCTAATCGTTTCCATTTGATATTAGTGTGTTTAGTGTACCTAGGGACATTTCGTTCTGTTTCCAGACAGAGGCTTTAGTGCAGGTGTCTACATTAATTGATATTCCTTTTTTTTGTAGGTGTCACGCAAGCTGATGTGGGCAAGGCCCTGGCTAATCTCAAGTTACCTGGCGTCGGTGCGCTGTCGCAGAGTACAATCTGTAGATTCGAGAGCCTAACGCTGTCGCACAATAATATGATCGCACTGAAGCCCATACTGCAGGCGTGGCTGGAGGAGGCTGAGG
The DNA here is from genome assembly GCA_035042165.1 of Drosophila kuntzei. Classification (NCBI taxonomy): domain Eukaryota; kingdom Metazoa; phylum Arthropoda; class Insecta; order Diptera; family Drosophilidae; genus Drosophila; species Drosophila kuntzei. Next base: position 181,263 of record JAWNLU010001438.1, read on the forward strand.
CGCAGGCGAAAAACAAGCGACGGGATCCGGATGCGCCCAGTGTGCTGCCGGCGGGCGAAAAGAAAAGGTAGAAAGTGTTTTGATTAGAATGGTAATAAACCAATCAACCAAACAACCAAGACTCCCTGTTGCCTTTGTCAAAAAAAAAAAAAAGAAAAATAATAAGAAAACCAACCTTCCTCATCCACATCCACATACATAAAAACCCGCACGATCCTAAACCATTCCCCAACCCTCTCCCCATAATTGGCAGTGTGTTAATTTGGCTACGAGCAAAAAATAACCCCCCTATGAAACCAAAAGGCAAATATTGTCCTCTGGCTGAAAAAGAAAAATAAAATGTTGAAACCGCTAAACAAAAAAAAAAAAGAAGCAAAACCCACCATCAACAACAACAGACCATAATCCCAATGCTAGGGCCCATTTCTAAAGTAATCTATATCGAGTCTTTTTTCAAGAAAAAGGACTTCCATTGCGGCACCTGAAAAGCGTTCCCTGGAAGCCTACTTCGCCGTCCAGCCGAGACCATCCGGTGAGAAAATCGCTGCCATTGCCGAAAAGCTGGATTTGAAGAAAAACGTGGTACGCGTCTGGTTCTGCAATCAACGCCAAAAACAAAAACGTATGAAATTTGCAGCACAACAACACTGACAATCAAATAATACAGCCACACAATTAGGTATAGTTAGTAGTGAACACCATCAATGACTGGACACAGTTCGGCGGGATTTGGATACTGATAGTCGTTTATGACGGCAGCAGCAGCAGCAGCAACAGCAGCAGCAGCGGCAGCAGCAGCAGCGACAACGGCAGCAGCAACAGCAGCAGCGGCAGCGGTAGCAGCAGCAACGGCAGTGAAAACAACAACTATAGCAACAATTGCAACGACAACATCAGCAACAGGAGCAGCAGCAGCAGCAGCAGCATCAGCAGCAGCAGCACCAACAACTTCTTCTTCTTCTTCTTCTACTTCTTCTCTACCCATAACGGGCGACTATTATCTTTAGTGATTCGATTTGGATACCGATTCGGATTAGGATTAGCATTCGATTCAATTGGATGATGTTTGGCCGCCAAATCAGCAACAACAACACCAACAACAACAACAACAAAAATTTCACATTACTTCTCATTTTACAGTCTGTGCAGACCACAACAACAGTAACAATAAAGAATCACACACATAAACACACACATACACACACAAAGTAAAATCATATAAAAGATAAAAAACATAAAAAAAAACAAAACAAAAAGATAAGAACTACAAGAATTTTTTAGGAACGAATAATGAAACAATGGACCAACATATCAAATGCAATAATTTATTCAATTGTATAGGAGAAAAAGGTGGGTAAAAACCAAAGATATAAACATAAATAAGTAAAAAAATAAAATTTAAAAACAAAAACAAACTAAAAAGAAAACAAAGGAAATCAGAATTCAGAATTCAGAATAGCAAGGAAATGAAAACAAAACTCCACTTTTCACTATCTCTTTCTCTCTCGGCCCAAAGCTAAAAAAAATTAGATCATTCTGATCAACGATCCACAGATGCCAATTTGACTGTATCTTGAGTTCTTCTTAATAATGTTTGGTAATAATAAAGAAAAAGAATACTCGTATTCCATGGTTCTATAGCTGAGAAAAACAAATAGAAAAAGAAATTCGATTTGAAGAATTTCTCTTTGTTGGTAGCATTGTCTTAATCTCTGAACCTAACACTTAAGTTATTGCCAACGTCCTTTGATCTGCCCTACTAATCAATTACTTTGAAATTCATTTTTTTTTATTTTTCAGATTTTAATATAAAGCAATAAAAAAAAGCCACAAAAAAATTTTAAATATATAATATGAAAATGAAACAAAAAACTTGAGATGATAATACATACAAATATGCACAAGGGCAACCAAAACCCAAGTAGATACAATCAGCTACTGTGCACACCCAGCTACACACACACTCACACAAACACAGCAACACACAGACACACACACACTCACAAAGATAAGCGACCAAAAGAACTCCATGAAGTTGCTTCAAGTGATCCGATAATAAGAATTGCGCTCTTTAAAAACTATAATTAAACTAAACTGGGTAAACTAACTAAGGAAACACACGTACACACTTGAGAGTTATATTAGCCTCTGTATATGTAAATATATTATAGGGTTTTGATTCGATTGTAAATACCGCAGATATCTCTTGATAATACATTCTAATAGCGACAACAGTTTTTGGTAGCTTCAAAAGACAAAAACAACAAAAGTAGATGCAATAGTTAAAAGTTTACCCTTTCCTCGATTATATAAGAAAGCTGAGCCTGAACCTGAACCCGAACTCAAACTGGATCCAATCCCAACCGAACCTAAACTACCAGGAAATTTTTTGATGCTTCCTTCAGTGCGTTTAAGTGCTTAGTTTGATTTTGGTTTGTATTCAGTTAGCAACTTTTTTATTTAATCTTAGCACACTTACACACACACAACAACAAGGTAAAGCAAAAAAAACAATTTTTTTTCCTAATTATAAGTAAACTAATGCGAAAAAGGTTAGCAGCAACTGAAGAAATTGCAACGAATTTAAACTGTTGCCAAACTAAACTATCGAAAACGATGAGAAAACCAAAAAACGAAACAACAAGAAAACAAAAACAATTGATTAATAACTAAAACTAACTATAATATTATATATATAAATATATATATATATATAAAAAGAAATTATAAAAAAATTTAATAAATATATCATATATACATATTTTGTTTTGTTTTTTTTTTTTTTAATTTAGCACTTTTATAGTTCTAACTAGACTTGTACATATGCAAAATGATAAAGATATATATACATGATCTATATATAAATATACATATATGAATTATCTATAGATGCGTGTGAATGATTTGGATTGTGTAGCAGCCATAAAAAGTCAAAAACATGCGCAAAATTCAATAATAATTTTAAAATAACAACTAGTTTTGTATTAAAAATTAAAAACAAAAACATTGCCGACAAATTAGTGCATAAACAAACCAGACAATTTTTTTCAAGCGCATAATAATAATTATAATAATAAATGACAAGCAAAAAAAAACAAAAAAAAACCAAATCATTACTGATAAAAATAAAAAATAAAAATCAAGCTCATAACTACATTTAAATTTAATTTTTAGTAGTTTCTAGACACAAAATATTGTAGCATGAAAATCAATTGATAAGCGCAACGGGCGATAAGTAAATAAAATGCAGCTAAATAAGCTAAAACTCAAATATACAAAAACAAAAAAAAAAACAAACATTTTAATTTTGTACAGCATACATGAAAGATCTTTGAGAAATAAAATGAATAAATTTCAATGCCTGCTCAGGGTTTTACGACAGGGCAGTTCAAGGAAGCTAACATCACGATTATCGATGCAAGTTGTCGATGGATTTTCTATTTGCTCCGACTTTATACTTATTGAGATATTCTGGGTATCATATCATCTTCCATAAATATATTATAGAAACCGCAACATGATTATACCGTGAATATAATCATTTTTCGTGCAATCATAACACGTATCTGCCAGGGAATTAATACACCAAAAATTTACCCAAAGAATAATAAGTCGATCTATTATAAAATGAATCGATAACATAGCCTGGGAGATGACAGGATCGATCCGGATCCTTATGCAAAAATAAACCCCATTTGTCTGGGAATAAATATTATTTATTTTTCCGAGTCTTTTAATATTCTTACATACTTAAAAAACTGTCAATCATTATTCTCAAATATCAAAATTATTATAATTTTTTATATTTTCTAAAAAGTGGAAAACAAAATGTTGGTATTGTACTTCCCTGGATTACGTATGTATATTATATACATAAATATTGTGTGTGAACCAAAAAAAAAGATAAGTATTGCTTAGAATGAAGGTACGGGATTGTATTACAAATATTTAGAATCAAACATTTGGTATCGTAGAAAGGGAACATTTTAGACATTTGCTTCATTAAGTGAATCACCTAAAGTATTTATTGAAATTATCGTTTACAGCTTGGTATTTTTGTGAGAACCAATCTATACGCAAGAAAGGACAACAATAGTGATAGCTTAAGCTTTACAACAGCTTTTCTTATTGTGTTATTCGCCAAGATAGTAGACCCACTATATACTACAAGATCTTGGCACAAACGCATCCATCATTCAGATCGTTGTACCCGTAGCATTATATGGGAAACGGTTTACTTGATGTTTGTTAGCCTCTTCAGTTCTAAACCACCTTGTAGCGACCCTTGTTGAATACATGATGTGCCGAGCTGAGCTTGAGGAGCTCCTCCTTGATGAGTCGCGTTATTTCCCGCTTGGCCTTCTGCACGGCCAGTTCACTGCAGCTCTCGATAGCCAGATAGAGTTTGCGTTCACCCTCGGGAGGACTTTTGCCCTGCGGAACGTAGGTACCGCGCACTGTTAGGCCCGCCTCAGAATATTCAGAGATTTGGGCTAGTGCCTCCTTTGAGGTAACCTTCCAGCGTGCCTGTTGCGGAAAATCGTTAATCTCCAGCTCTTCCTCGTATTTCGTAAACGAATTGCTATTGGTGCCCATGAGCGCGGCCAGACTTTCCTCGTCCTCCTTGGGCTGATAATTCAGCTTGTTGTTCAGCTTGGCCGCCAGCTGTTCGACCACTGTTCGCGCCGTTAGCATTGGCTGTGCTGGCGCGGCACCAGCCTGTCCCTTCATAATTGACTCGGCAGCTGCCTGGGTGGCCTTTGTGTCCAGGTTTCGGCTACTGCTGATTTTCGATGCCAATCGCTTGGCCAGCTCCAGCTTATCGGAGCCCATGGCAACGGCTGTTACCAACTGCTGCTGCGGCTGCTGTTGTTGCTGCTGTTGTTGCTGCTGTTGTTGCTGTTGCTGTTGTACCTGCTGCTGCTGTTGTTGCTGCTGTGACACCGCCAATGGCGTTGGAGCAGATGCACCAATGGCGTTGCCAGCGGCATTAGCTGACGCCAGGCCTGTGCTGGTGCTGGTCAGCGAAGTATCTTTGACGGTACGCTTGGCGGCAAAGATTTGCTCGATCTGCTGATCAATGTCCTGCTCAATGTCCTCTTCGTCATCGGAATCGGCCAATCCAAGTGCAGCCTTCTGCAGCTTTTTGCTCTCCTTTACCGCATTAAACTCCTGCTCATCAAACTTGAATCCTTTGCCGCTGAATCCGCCGCCAGTGTGAACCGTTTTACCCTCCGCCTCCTGGGCTGTCTTATAGTCCGCCCACAATGTTTGCAGCACCGGCGGCACTGGCGTGCCAGACAAGTCCAGGGCTCGTACCACATCGCCTGCATAACGCGATTGCTCCGGTGTGATGAAGGTAAAAGCACTACCCTTATTACCAGCACGTCCTGTGCGTCCGCATCTGTAGAATATTTGACATTAGCATTCATTTATGTTATTATGCAGTTCTTCAGATCTGCAGATCTGCTTACCTGTGTACATAGTCCTCATAATGATTGGGCACATCGTAGTTGACCACCAAGATAAGATCCTTGACGTCTAGGCCACGTGCTGCCACCGAAGTGGCTATCAGCAAACGCACCTTGCCGGACTTGAAGTCAATGATGGTGGAATCACGATCAAACTGATCAATGCCACCGTGCAGACTCATGCAGGGATAGGATGCCTTCATAAGGTCACGCAACAAAATGTCAGCATTCTCCTGTTTATCCACAAACACAATAATGCTGCCCGTCTCCTGGTAGATGCCCAGCAGTTCCAATAGCTTAAAGAACTTCGCCTCATCGTTGAGTATAACCACATTTTGTTCCACATCCTTGCACACCACCGATCGCCCGCCGACGATAACCTCGACGGGCTTCTTCAATATGCGCCGCGCGAGCGCCTCCATTTGCCGTGGAAATGTTGCACTAAACATGACCGTCTGTCGATCCGGACGGACATTGTCAATGATTCGCATCACCTGGGGCTCAAACCCCATGTCGAACATGCGATCGGCCTCGTCCAGCACAACATATGTGACGCGACGCAAATTGGTAACACGTCCGGAGTTGGCAGCCAGCATATCGATCATGCGTCCGGGTGTACAGACGATTATCTCGGCACCCCGCTTCAGTTCAGCAATCTGCTCGGAGATTCCAGTGCCGCCGTAGACGCACACCGGCCGCATTCCCAGGGAGCGACTAAACTTCCGTATATCCTTGCCAATCTGCATGCACAGTTCGCGCGTGGGCGCCATTATAATCGCAATGGCGCCATCGCCATCCTCGAGCGTCGGCTGGTCCAGAATGTGCCTAAACATTGGTAAAATAAATGCCAACGTCTTTCCACTGCCAGTTTTAGCAATACCTATCAGATCACGCCCAGACATTATCGCCGGTATGGCCTGACACTGTATGGGCGTTGGTTTCTCGAAGCCCAGCCTGCGTAGCACGTCCATCTCCTTTTTGCTGACGCCGCACTGTGCCCACGTCTGCAATGATTCATAAAAATTAGATTAGTTTCTAAGTACAATGAGGCTACTCGATTAATCATCGAATGGGACAAATCCCATATGGTGTCATATTTGGGCGGATGATTTGAAATTCTTCAATTTATATTTTTAATTGCTTTTTTAAAAATTGAAATCTCATTACTATTTCTTAACATTTATAATTTAGATTTAAAAAAATAAGAGTATACATTTATTTGAATTATTCAAATCACCAAATAATTCTTATAACTCAATTTGTAATTTGAAAAAATTATAATCCTTACGTTCCCTGCAATATTTATATACATATCTCAACACTTAAACAAGGCAGAATAACTCTCATTGCTTTCAAATCGCAATATGACTTCTCGATTAATCTTGGTATGGAATTAATCTTATGTGGTGTCAAATATGAGAGAATTCAACAGCAAAACCTTAAGCTACAGAATATGTTATCACGGTATCACGGTACGAACTTGGAAAGCACATTAATGCAATCTCAAAACTTGTACTATTCAGAAAACACGAAAGAATAACTATCTTTAACGTGTCAAGGATTAAAAACACTTGAAAACTGTATTTCAGGGTTTTTAACTGGTCGCAGTGATCAATAATATATATGTTTATATACTTTATCGGCTTTAATAAATTTCTTGATAAAAGTAAAATAATATCTGGAATGCCAAATAATCATTCATTGCATTCTTTAAATTCAGATTACATTCAATTATTGGTATCTAATTTGCTTTATGCGTTCACAATTAAATTATTCAAATTCTTCAATGTCATTTTAAGTAAAACTTTCGGGATTAATCTTATGCTTAGTTGACACATTTAGCGATGCCATTGTAGTTAATTCATTGCTTACCTTGATGGGTTTGGGACAGCCCTTGCCCTTAACCTGTACTCCCTCCAATTCGGTGCGATACTTGTCCACATCGGAATTTGTCATGCGCGCCAGTTCAGGAACCTCGACATAGAAATTCTTCCGGAATGGCGCATACCGCACGGAGGAATGATCGATTTTTGCAAGCTCTTTGCGATGCTTCATGGCCAGATTGACGGCCGTGTCACGTATATCCTCTAGCTCATCCTCGCTAGAGTATTCCAGACTATCCATATTCTGTTCAATTAGCTCGCCCTTCTTCACCGTTGTCGTTTTCTTCTTGGCTACACCTGTTAGGATGACCACACCCTGTGCCTTGGCTGGGCTAACAAAGTGATTTACCCGACGCATCTCCTTGTTCACCTCCTGCATGTAAGCATCGAGGGGATCAACATCATCCTCAGGCTCCACATCTGCTTCGGTCTCCTCGATCGCTATCGCCGTCGCCGTTTTGGGCTCCTCATTCACTTGATTAGTCACATCGACAACGACGGATGCCTCTGTTGCATGCTCCGTTGGATTTTGGCGCTCAGGCATCTGCACATTTGGTTGTGTAGCCGCTGGTTCAAATTTAGAAGCGGCTACTGTAGGTGGTGGTGTTATTGTTGTTGTTGCAGCTGCAGCGGCAGCGGGCGTTCCCAGAACCATGCCCAATACCTTACTAAAGGTGGGACGTTTGAGGGGTGCAAGTTGGACTCAACAACATCGTCATCGAAACGTTTGCGTATGCTGTGAAATTTGGATGGCGGTGAATCAGGCTCCTTTTTGCCGGCTTCCACATCTATGACTGATGCGGGATTGCTGTCGTCTTCCTCGGATTCGTCTTCAAGGCTCCATTTCTTGGCTGATTTGGTCACCGTCGGCGCCGATGCTACCTTCAAATCTCTTTTCCCAGCCTCTTGTTCGCGTTGCTTGCGCTCGGCTCGCCAACGCTCAATACGCTCACGGCGCTTAATCATCTCCTGCTCGAGGCGACGCTGTTGCTCTTCCTTGTCTATTTCCTCCTCTTCGTCTGATGAGCTACTGGAAGAGCCCACCGGTATAACCAGCGGGGCAGCGGGAGTTTGCCGGCGCGTTTCCAATTCCCGCTGGCGCTCTCGTTGTTCCCGCTCACGTTCCTTATCCCGTTCACGTTCCTTATCACGCTCCCGTTCCCGTTCACGTTCCTTATCACGCTCCCGCTGACGGTCGCGCTCTCTATCCCTTTCCCGTTCTCGCTCTCTTTCCCGCTCGCGGTCCCGGTCCCGCTCCTTGTCCTTATCCCGTTCACGATCTATTTGACGCCTGCAAATGCCAGTCTTTAGCTCCAAATATACCCCTAAAAATCAAATCTTTTTACTTACTTGTCCTTATCGTAGTCCTTTGATCTAGAACGTTTGCGACGCTTCTCATCACGACGTGACCCCAATCCCCTGTCATTGTCCTTAGATGGCTCCTTGGCGCGCTTACGCTCATCACGGCCGCTACGCGAACTGCTGCTCAAACTGGCACCATTGCGGGATGATTTGCCATTGTCATAGTCTCCGCGTGCGCTGCGACTCTCATAATGCTTGTCACGTTCTCGTTCCCTGTCCCTATCACGTTCCCGCTCTCGCTCCCGGTCCCGATCCCGGTCACGTCTGTTAACATTTTTTTTTTGATAGTTAATATAAAAGGATACCATGTTGAATAGTAATGTGTCCACACTTACCCAGAGCTTTTGGACATGGCCAAAGAGGATCTCGCTCGCAACTCTTGCAGCCTGCAAAACGCGCCGGCTTTTGTAATTTAAATTAAATTAACCCAAAAGAAAAATTTATTGAGCTTTGTGTTAATTGCAGCGGAATCAACACCTTTTAATGACCACTCTTCCTGTCACTTTCAGCGCATCACTCGTATTTCTATTAAAATCTTGTGTTAAATACGGCATAAAATTGTAATAGTTGGCCCACCAGGGCTACATAAAATGTTTAAGGGCGGCAATAGTGCCAAATTGATAAATGCTTTACCAACGTTGCCAGATCATCAGAAACTGGTGGCAATACATGATGAATATATGTATATGTATATATCTAGTTGCAAATATCTGCTTCTCTGTAGCACAATCTGCACAATAGGCATTTCGTTTTAGCAAATTTGCTATTGTATCCCTTGAACTTGTACAGCACCAAGCATTAAACATCGATAGCTCTATCGATATGAATCCAAAGAGAACATCGAATTTAAAAATTTGCAATGAGAAAGTACATTGGATGCACGGGTACCAGAGTTGTCGTTTTTGCGCCAAAACTCTCTCTTTTTTCCCTGTTGGCGCAATGACACCTTTTTTATTGGAATTGGCTCTATTTTTTATGTTTGAACAACCATTTTTTTTATTGTTATTCAGAATGTATTTCAGCACCTCATAAAAAATTAATTATTTTTTTAGTTTTAATCGTATTTTTTCTTTATTATAAATGGATTTTTGTTAATAAATAGTTTTTTACACCACAGCAACGGAAAAAAAGCACATGCTGGTTGAAAAGTTATAAACATCTCAATAATTCATACACTTCACTATGTTTGTCAATTGCTTATAATAAGGTATTTAGACATAAGAAATCAGTTATTGCTATTCTAAAGCAAGGTTTCTGTATCATCATTCTGCATGACCATTTTATTAAGAAAAAATTAATAACGAATAATCGAAAAAATGCTCATAATAAAAAATTAATAGTTCGACTCATAAGAAATAAGTAAATTTGCATTCTAATAATGACAGAGTCATTTCAGTTTTCAAGTGCACATTTTAAAACTTTGATTGAAAAACTTTAATTAAGTTATAAAAAAAATTGCTTATTTAAATGAAAGCGGGTTAACTGAAACCACTTTTATAAACACTTTTAATGCGACTTAACGCGATGAGTGATTTATCGAAGCTTGTTTTTTAAAAGCGTCGCTAATTTTTCAATCCGTCTTAAATTGTATCGTTTGAAATTTATTGCTAAATCAGATGATCGCCATTTACAACTATTTTGTGTACATATTCCATCTCTTCGAATAATATCACAATCAGGTTTAACTGCTTTATAAACTAGGTAATATAAATATGAAGCAGTAAGGAAAAGAATAACATAGTAAGCCGATGGAATAGTTTAAATTAGTATTGGAAAAAAACGGAATGCAATAGTCCGATGACATTAAAAGTTTTGAAGAGCTGAACAGAAGTCAGAAATATTTTAATTTCAAATTCATTCAAAAATTCGAACAGTTCAATCTTATCGCATGCATATTCGTGAAAGAATACAAAATGCCTGAAACTGAGGCGGAGAAAGCCGTCAGACATAAGAAGCTACGAGAACTTTCGAAGACAATTGGTGACTCGTTTCAAGATTATATAAAATTAGTCATGATAATGAAATTTTATACACATTATATCTGGACAACCCGTGCAATATCCTTCTTTTCTCTACCTCTACATGTTAAATCTGTCATAAGATAAAATAAAAATGTATTAATGCATATTTATATTACTTGTCAATAGTGCAAACTATTTATCAAATCAAATTGCAAAATTAACTTACCCTCGTACCAAAAAAAAAATTCTTTACAAAGTAAAAGTCTAGTGACAAAAGTCTTTCCCCGAAGAAAAATTTCTGATTTCCCCATTTTGTGACGAACGATATTAAATTTAATATATAAATTATAATAAAAAAGGAACGTCTAAAAGGCCTAAAAAATACCTTTCTAGCGACATATAGAACACATCTGTATCTTCTTTGGATTGAAAACTATGGGTGTTTCAAATTTATAGGGTCTTAGCTATTTTCCGCTAAACTAGCTTTTTTGGCTAAAGTCGTATTTATAAACAAGTATTTCTAAATTTCCGATAAGAAACATTTCCTCATCAAAAAATCTATGCTTTTTAATCACTTTAATACAAACAGACAAACAAACTTATCATCTCATTTTTAGGCCATTAAAAATTTCAAATTAATATAACTTTTGAACCAAATGTCGGACTGGAATGATCGAGGTATCATTCGACGCATATTTTTAATAGGAATAAAAATTATAAAATTTAACTAAAAGGCTCAAACGTCCCCACTAGCTGCAATCATTAAAATGTTTCCCCTCCCACTTACACTTATCTCATTAACCAGGTGAGTTACTAAAAGTCTTAGTATGCACTTTTGACAGAGAACGTTATACCTTTTGATCGGTATATAACTCGATCCGTTCAGACAGTCGTAGCAAATTTTCCATTCTTCGTCTATGTGTTTATTGCGAGTCGAAGTCTTTATCGACGTTATTGAACTGTATGCTTAATGGGTTGAATCGTTTATTCAAAGTCATTGCCATAGGTGTCCTCTCTGAAGAAAATAATTCTTTAAATAGCATCATGTTCGATACGTTTAAGATCTTCAGAGATGGAAAACAAGCGACAGTTTCCCAAAGTTCAATCTCCGATTTCCAAATCCAACAATCGAAAAGATCAAGTCGTTCCAGTAGTGGGAGAGCCGTAATCAATTTTTGTAGATGTTTGGCTGTGATATCTCTTGACAACTTCAAGGACATTTGACGCAAGTTTATTAATTTTCTTACGATGAATAATTGATCAAAGGACACATTGTCTGAAGCACGTTCCTCAATATCCTTGGCACGCATCCCAATTATACTGTTTAAACGTGTGAAATTTCTCAAGGTAAGTGTTCGAAGCTTAGGCAAACACGCTAACATCTTCAAATTCTTTTCGCTTAAGCACTCTCTAAACATTTTTAGCTCTTCCAGCTTGTGTAACCCTTAAATTATTTTGGGAATCCATATGGGAAGTTCATATGTTCGGGAAGTGACACGACCATTCGTTAAGTCCAGTTTGCGCAAATGCCTCCATTCTCTCACATGGATCAAATTAAATGAACCGTCAAGATTGATACTGTCCAGGTCTGGAAGAAGCTTTCCAATTAAGTGTATGACTGGTGTCAAGAGCGTTTCGGTGCAATCGTAAAATCGTTGCTTTAGTCATCTCTGTCGTCATCACCGAATTCATTAGCGTATTCATCAAAGTAGTGGCGACTCGGTCGGTACTTCAGAGTATTTAAAGTGGCGCCCATAATAGGTTAATTTTAAAAGGCCTGTCAATGCGCGACTCGGATCACAGTGAGCTAAAGTTGTATCTGAGCTTGCCACATGCATCATGGGAAAGTAATCCCATAATATTCTGGAATTCACGTAAGGCGGCCATGCCGGGACTGTCTCAACTCGCTCTCTATATCTAATTACACCTGGGAGTTCAGTGCCATCAGAGCGTCTTGCGTCCGCTATAAAATGCGTCATATGTGACTCCCGCAGCCGAATGACGGATTTACATACATATAAGGCAACGCGGATTTTTAAAGTCTGTGAAAGCCAAATATTGGCACTAATAATACTAAATATGTATTACAAATACGAAACTTGAATCTCATAAAAAAAAAGATCATATTTAATATGTATGATACATACTTAACTCGAACTCATATTTATGTTACATTGAATTTAATGAATTAAATGGTTATGTTTGATTAATATAGACTATCTCTTATTATTACGGGGCACAGTACAACTTTTTTTTTTAAAGGGGGAAAAATAAAAATTAGATTATATCGATATTTCAAAGCGATATATTTAATATAACTTTGATATTTTTTTAAAACAATTTCGTTGATACGATATTTTAAAAATATTCGACATCCCTAATCAAATCATTCGGATTAAGGTCAATTGAACTAATATTTAAAGTGAACGAGCTAACTAAATTCCTGATTGTAGGTCATTTAAACCAGTGACTCAAATCACATTTTAGTTCGTTCAGTGATTAGAATCCCACATTAGTTTGTTCACTGACTAAAATCCCATTTTAGTTCAGTGACGTTAAAAATAGCTTACAATTATATATATTGTTAATGTGAGGAAAAATGGTAACTTCTGTTTTAATCTAAGTCCACACCACTGAAAAATTCCGCTGGCCGGAGGTAAACTCCATATAAATTAAACAGCGGCGGAGAGTAAGCTGAATTCTTTCGTCAAATTTCCGCTAATGCGATACTCAGAAAAGTCATCATACTCTTGGCACAACAGCTGGTATTTCGTTGCATGCTGTAAAAATATATGCCTTGTTCATTCTTTTGACAAGGGGTTGTTGAATGAGAACACGGAATATTTGAAAAATGTCGAAAAGCGAATTTAAAGTGAAAAAGGGCGCCTGGACCTGTTCACTACATAGGACATAATTGATCTAACTCAAAAAGTGGAAAAGTATCCAATCGTTTATGATTTGACTGATAAAAAGCATTTCGATGCAGTTTTGATGAAGTTAGCATGGGAGAGTGCAGCTGGGGACAATATCGCAATAAGCAAACAATCCCACATTGAGGACTTTCATCACTGCATCTGATTTTAACTTAATTTCTAAGAATCTTGCCATTTTGTACCTTTAAATTATTTTACTCTGATTTGCACTTTTAAAAATGTAAACAACGCACAGCTGACGCACCAGTGGGACCAATCGACATTTGGTTACTTTTTGGTGTTGCGTTGGTCACACTAAATTCCGATGGTCGGCTTCGAAGTAAGTATATGACATTTTTATTTCGCTATCCCCTAACTTTGGTGGAAACTAAGCTTAAAACAGAACTTTACCGGAAAAAATATCGCAGAAAATATATATTATCAACAAAAATATCTATCGATATATAAATAGTCTATCAACAGCCCTAATTTAAACATCTTCACTGTCGATAAATCAAACTAATATCAACAAATCTATCGACTCACAGCTGTGTTGATTTCGCCGCACGTGTTGGGCATAAACAATTTGGAATTGGAATAAGAACTCAAAAAGGGAACTTTGTTTCTATAGAATATGTTGCCCAACATTGAAGTTATTGTGGGTACGTACACGGACTTCCTGCTCGGCTACCAACTCGTTCAGAAGAAGGTGAATGGAGTCGACAAAATCCAGCTAAAGGCAACGTTTGCGGACAAATCACATGCCGGCTCGCTGAAGTGTGTGGCGGTACAGGGACCATGGATAGCGAGTGGTGGTAGCGATGATCGCATTTTTATATACGATATGCGTACGCGAAAGCAGTCACACATTCTGCATTCACACACTGGCACCATAAATGCTGTGGTATTCTCCCCGGATTTAACTCATCTGCTCTCGGCAAGCGCTGATGGTCACTTGATGGCCACCCGCGTGGGAAGCTGGACAACAGAGGGTGATTGGCGCAAGGCGCATGCTGGCAACCCAGTTACGCACATTGCCTGTCATCCAAGCAGTCGTTTGGCCCTGTCACTTGGCGGTGATCAAATCCTTAATACCTGGAACTTGGTAAAGGGACGTGTCGCATACCGAACCAATCTAAAAAGCAAGCGATCGTTGGGCAGCTCACCCGACTGTCTGTCCTGGTCCACAGACGGCAATCACTTTACGCTAAGCGGTCAACTTGTTCTAGAGATTTGGAATATTGAGACAGCCAGCGTAGCTCGTAGCACTAAAACTCCATCTAAGCCAATATGCGTGGTCTGGTTAAATGAACTTAACTGTCTGGTGGGTTTAGAGAATGGCAACATCGCTTGGATCACACTGAATGCCGACGATGACGAAACTGTAAATATATTCTTCTAATTTTGTATATCTTTCTTTTATATCAGTTGTTTGCTTTTCACACAGCCCACTCTTATTGAAGCGCATGAAACGCGAGTAAAGGCAATGTCTTATCTAAACGACACTCTGGTGACCATTTCGAGGTGAGTGTCAATCTATTTCTCTAAGTGATCTGAAATTAATAGTTTTAATATTAACAGCGCAGGCGAAATCAAGATATGGAGTCCCGATATCGATGAAAAGGGTCTCACCCAGATTGCAAGTGCTAACATTGATTGCCGTCCCACCTGCCTGGCTTTACTAGACATCAATCAGCTTGGGAAAACGTCGCAAGCACGTTGTACTGAAGATACTGGTAAGCAGCAACCGTCAAAAGCTGGGATCCAGCAAGAGAAAGAACAGGAAGAGGATAACAAGCAAATTGATTTTGTGAAACCTCAAAGCTTTGTCTCCATTGAATACGAGCAGCATGCGACGACAAAGAAACAAAAAGAGGCCAAAAACAACGAAGACAGCGATGCATCGGACAGCAGCAATGAGAGCGACGAAAGCGAGAATTTAACGACGAATAAAAGTGCTGGGAAAAAGCAAATGAAAGCAAAGCTAAAGCCGATAGCCAAAAGCAGCAAACAGGACGATCTTTTGGCCAGTCCCAGCGAAAGTGAGAGCGAGACCGACAGCGACAGCGATGACTTTGATAGCAACAGCAGCGAGAATGAACGACGTCCAAGAGCCAGAAAAATCGACAGCAAACGCAAGGCGCACATTAAGCATAAACTGGGCGCTAAACATTTAAAAGAAGTAAACACAATCCACAAGGATTGCCAATAAGTCAAAATAATTTTTTTGCTATCTAACTACATTGAATATCATGTTAATAAATGTACTTTTCAACAAATTAGCTGCCGCAACATTTTTTAACAATCCAGAAAGTATTTTAACCAAAATTTACATTAGAATCTACAAATCATCTCTAGAGAGCATATTTTCGGAGTCATAAAAATCGCCTGCCATAAATGTAA
This sequence comes from Drosophila kuntzei, assembly GCA_035042165.1. NCBI lineage: Eukaryota > Metazoa > Arthropoda > Insecta > Diptera > Drosophilidae > Drosophila > Drosophila kuntzei. Next base: position 197,255 of record JAWNLU010001438.1, read on the forward strand.
TTCAAATTTAAATGTAATTTAATTTAAATATTATTGATATATTTCACAGTAAATAAAGTCATTCAACAAGTTATTTGATAATATTACCAAAAACTTAAGTAGCTTTAGCGCTGCTTTTGGATGGTAAGATGGTTGCTCAATAATCCTTTACAGAACGATAGAAGAAAACTAAGTTTGTTTGATTGATGTTTACTTATTTTCCAACATTGTTCTTTATTAGAGCGCATTAAAAATGGGCAAATAAGTGTATGTGTTTAGAAAAATGTGTCTAACAGGCAGAAGGAGTCGTGGCAGACCCCATAAAGAATATATATTCTTGATCAGTATCAACAGCCGAGTCGATTAAGCCATGTCCGTCTGTCTGTTCGTCCGTCCGTCTGTTTGAACGCGTCGATCTCAGAAACGGTAACAACTGGAGACGTAAAAATCAAGTTTTAGTATGAAAAATTTTTTTGTTTATCAAGATATCTCAACCAATCTGACAGAGTATGCATTAAAGTTGGTCCAATACATTCTGAGCAAATTGATTATGTTTATTAAGATATCTCAACCAATTTGACAGAATATGCATTTAAGGTGGTCTTACACATTCAGATCAAATTTGGTTCAAATCGGTCCACTATATCATATAGCTGCCATAGGAATGATCGGTCAAAAATCAAGTCTTAGTACTGATCCCTCCTCGAGGGTGCCGACTGGAAATGGCGCCACAGTGTTCCTGACCAATGTTGGGCGGTGCTCAGCAAAGATCAGGGGTCGAAACTATGTGCTCTGGTTTTATAATTGCCAAGTTACATGGAATCGACTCTTGGTCATGGTACTGAGGTATATTTCTAAAAACACTTACACCTTTTGGAAAATTTCAATGTCCAAAGCATAAGCAATTGCAAAACTTTCTGATATCACATAAAAAAACCTCTACACGAGGTAAAAGTCTAGTATTAAAAACTTCTTAGTTTCTTGAGATATCTCAACTAATCTGACAGAATATGCATTCAAACAAGTAACGGGTATAGCCTTTCTCGCTTTATTATAAAAGACAAATCAATTTCCTCCATCAGTCTTTTTTTTGTTTCCCCGATAATACGTTTTTCCTTGGGAAGAAACTGAAGCGGCGTCTCTAACCAGAGTGCTTAAATATGACATTAAATATGATATATGTGGGATCCGATCGACATTGACACAACTGTCACCCCAAAATACACATAATACAAAATACAAGTCAGTCTAAATCAAGCTCCGTAAGAGTAAACATTAAATAAATAAATCATTAAATTCAGAAATACTCATAATCTGTAGTAGGTTTGGTTTTACACCTAAAAATAGAACCTCAACCCTACATATATTTGTATTTTCCTAACTATTAAACAAGATTTTGTTAAATATTTGTGCTAAGTAGGCGCTTAAATATTGTTAATAATCAGAAATAATCATAAGTAATCCAGAATATAATCAAATTATTTTTTTGATTATTTTTAGGTAATTTAAATTATTTTCTAGTAATTTTCAGTAATCCTGATTTCTTATAATCGTAATCAAAAAGTAATCAATATAAATTTGAAATAATAGTATTTTAATCATTACTTTACCCGACAAAAATAATCGAAGTACAGCTCTGCTTTAAATTAGGGACTGAATGCTTTTTAAAGTCAAAAAATTGTAAAAATCATAATTTTCTTAATTTAATAAAAATTGATAGCGTAAAATCTGGGTGAATGAATTACAGATAAATTCATTAGTTTTCAGAAGTAAAGCTTTTTAAAATCGGTTATGGCATTCTAGAAGAATTATGTATTATGCAAGCTCATTTCTGAAAGTTTAAAAACAAAAATCTAAATGTAAAGAAAAAACAGAAAAAGAAAAAAAAAACTGTACCATAGATAAACAAATAAATCTGAGGAATCGTAGTTTCCAAAATATGTAAGCTTGTTTAAGCCTAATTGTTTTAATCGTTTGGATTTTTATTACATGGTAGGTATATAGTCAATTTTTGATATTGATAACATTTTGTGTTTTAACAATCTTTATATTTTATATACTTAAAGAGGGGCAAAGGTGGATACAAATGTGGATGTGGCTATGACTGTTGCCATTGACCGATCTACAGGTCTGCATCCAATTGCTCCCCAGTCAACAATAAATTGTATGCCAACGCTTCAGCTTCAGCGGTGTGTATTTTGGTTTAAGGGTACATGAAGTACGGCGTCAATGACCTCAGTTGGCCAAAAAATAGTGGATCAGCTTAAGGTAAATGCGTTCCAGCAGCGGCCACATATACTCCACAAGGAACTGCAATATGTGGCGAAGTGGAGGGCACAGCGTGCACATATAATGCGTTAGGGCATCGAGCACACGCAACAACAAGTGTCAGTTATTGCGCTCCAATTGGATATAGAAGCCACTACCACTGCCATTGCCATTGCCATTACCATTGCCATTGGAGTTATCATTGTTCTTATCCGGGGGATCCGCTATCCACGAATAGCATCCATCTGTTCGCTTTGTACAGCTGTGTGTCCAGGCCATCGGCTCATGGAATTTATCCAAATGCGCTAGATTCTGGTAGACATAAAGCAGGGGATGATCAACATAGGCGCTACACTCGTAACACCACACGGACAGATCGCTAAAGCTCAACACCAGCGGATGCTTCTCCCGCCGACAATGCTCCTCCATATGCTCATTTATGTACCGACCACAGCCGATGGCCTCACAGGTCAGACACAACCAATTTTCCACCGTCGAGGCACACACGCCGCATGCGCCGGTCGTCTTTATTGCTACGATTACAGAAAGAGTACGAGTAAAAATATGAATACAATTGAATTAGTATATAATAATCAAAAAACAGAAAACACCAAAAACTAAAGCGCCATATAATACAACAGACATTGAAAGTACCCAGATATAGGTATAGTTCTCTATAGTTTCACAAACACGCTGCACAAAATACATATTTAGTAATAATGATACAAAATAGCATAAAAAGCGATGGAGAGAAAAAAACTGAACAAATACACAAAAGTCCTTGCTAGGTTTTTAATTTGGTACGATAATTGTAGGTTGAAGAATAATATTCTAGATTTACAAAAATTCATGTGTTCAGTGCGATTTGAAGATGCGAATAAAATAAATATAATAATTGAACAACTTAATATACAGTAGATAATTTTGATCAGCAATTATTAGATCTGATAACAATTCTGAATGCATTCAGAAAGAAATGTTGAAAAATAAAAAGAAATCAAATTGACATCGGTATCATACACAATTGATCGTACAAATAGAGACTGACTCGACTGTTGAACCAATAAAAGCGGTAAAAAAAATCAAGTCAAAATAAAACCATTTCCAAAATAAAATGTGCGTCTTTATTTGGCTTACACAATTATCTAAGGGTCGTTTTCTCATCTTACTTTCAAAGCCTCCGTACTAACAGTGCACTTTAGCCTAAAAGCTTTTTACTTTTTTCATTCTCTCATCTTGGTTTTAGCATAACAATTGAAATTTGAGAAAATGTGGAAAACACTTTTTAAAAAAATAAAAAAGTTGGCGCCAAATTGGAAATCTATAAATTTTTATGTGAATTGTCTCTAGTTCTTAGAGACTGTAAGAGATATAGCAGCAAATTTTGGCACACAGACTTATAAGATTGTGTATCCATCAAACACACAGTTTTGAAGAGAGTACTATCTTCTTGGTAAATAATGTTTTACATTATTATTATCTATTATTCTTCTTAATCTCATCAGTATCAAATCAATATAACGGTAATTAATGCAGTTTAACTGTTAGGTTTTCGGCAAGATGAGAAAACGGCCCTTAGAGTCGTTTTTTGAAAGTCCAGTTTAACTTTATCAAGAGATAAATGATAAACGGTCTTTGTATATACTAAGGGTCTGAGATGCCCATTTTGAATGAGTGCAGGGTATAAAACTGTCAATTAATATTGGTAAAAATATTAAGAAATTTGCATTCTGACATACAAATAACACATGTTAAGAAAGAAAAAATGAGAGAGAGAGAGCGAGGGAGAAAAAGCGGGAAAGAGAGGGAAATAACTTTTATAGCTCATGCAAAACTTAAAGACACTTATGTACACTGTACAACATAAATATGCACAAGCTAAGAGTCAAATTATTTTGTATACTTATAATTAAGATCGTAATAATAACAGTAACACAAGCACAGCCAAAAGCGAGAAGGAGCAAAAGAGACGGATAGGTTTGATAAGTAGAGATAGACAGCGTTTTCATAGTTGTTGGGATTTTCGCTTACATTGTGGCGCCTCCTTCGGGCGCAATTGTCTCAAATGTGGACAGCTCTTGAGCGGATAGATGGCAAACATTTCCTGCTGCTCAAGTGCCTGTCAAGCAATCGAGCATGTCGAGCAGAGTACGGAAAATAGTGAGAGAGACAGGGGTTTGGTTTTGTGTGCGTGACAGAAAGAGTAGGGAGGGGAGAGAGAGAAGACAGAGAGTGAGAAATGAAATTAGTGTTTTGGTTCTAGATTCTGGGTGTGCGGCTGGAGCTGCTGCTCAGTTACTCGTACCTCCTTATGCTCGGCCATAAACTCGATGAGCGTTTTTACCTTGACTTTGGGCTTGCTGCCGCTGGGCCGCTCCTGGCCACGGTCGGGCTGATCGTCGATGGCTCCACCAACGGCGCCTTGAGCATCGTCATTTGAGATGTTCAACTGCTGCAATGTAGCAGCAAGAAAATCCTCGTTGTTATTCTCGCCCAACGCCGACTGCGGCAGTTTGCAGCCGAACACCAACGATTTCCAGTGATGACGTTGCACCTCCAGGCACTCCTGCAGTGTCTCGATGCAGCTCTGGAAGGCCACCGTTGGCGGGCGCTGCGATGTTGCGATGCCGAACTGCGGTGTTGGCATTGGATCTCCAAGCAGCGTTTTGGTGCACATAGTCATCGCATACGATATGGAGTGGACATTGTAGCCACCTTCCAGGCACACCAGCACACGACCACCGGCCAGTGCCGAAAGCCAATGCGTGAAAAGACCGTATCCCTCTGGCGTCACCTTGCAACCACCCAATGGATCACCAATTGCCGCATCGAAACCGGCTGATACCAGCACCAATTGTGGATTAAACTCATATGCTATCGGCATAATAAGCTGTTGAAAGGCCAATGCGTATTCCATATCACCCATGCCCTTCTGTAAAGCGAGAGAGGAATTTAGTTTTGTTTTTAAATTAATTATAATTATTAATTAATAATAATTATTACAATAAGGGATTAAAACCCTTATTGAAACCGTAGCTTTTAACCGATTGAAATTGGAAAACCTAACTGAAAACTTAATCGAAACAAAACTTTATTATTCCGAAACCGAAATACCGAAATTATTCACACCTATCTAACCGATTAGTAAGCAATTCATATATATATATTTAAGCATCAATTATGTTGTTAAGTTGTAATCATCGTTTTTCAAACTAACTCATTTTTAATTTGAATATTGATCTTATTAAATTGCAAGAATATTTGTTTAACGCTTTTTTCAATTCTAACAATTTTTTTTTTGTGAACCAAAATCATACCAGTATTTCAAAACAGAAACATACAAAAGAAAACGGTAACCGTTACGAAACAAATTTACAAAGATTTTGCGTAACCGATAACCGATACCCGAAAACCAAAACGCTAACAAACCCTAAATGAAACCGATATTCGTTTCGGTTTGATACCCAAAATTATGAATTATTAGAATTTTCAATCTGCAATCAATTTAAAATAAATGTTACCAAATTCAATCGGTTAATACCGGTTAAGGGGTACGGTTTCTTTTTTTCCATTTCAATCAAAACAGTTGCAATTTCTTAGAACGAGTCTAAATAAGATTGCAATCGAACTCATTCCAATTGTCTACCATTCTGATAGTAGTTGTTATGTACCTTGTTCCAGGGTATGTTAACATTGAAACCGCGTCCAGCGTTCTTGCCAACGACATCATAGTTGCCGTCGGGGCCCTTGGGAAAGAAGGCGCCATGCTCGTAGCGATGCACGCTGATGTAGAGGACCTTGGGATTCGACTCGAAGATGTGTTGAGTGCCATTGCCATGGTGGACATCCCAGTCGACAATCAGGATGCGATCTAGATGATATTCGCGTATCGCATACTGAGCAGCAATGGCCACATTGTTGAATATGCAGAAGCCATGGGGCTGATCCGCCTCCGCATGGTGACCCGGCGGTCTCACATTACAAATGCCGCTGCGCGAATCGCCACGTAGAATGCTGTCGACCGCTTGGAGGACGGCACCCGAGGCAAGTGTGGCGCACTCAAAGGTTCGTGGATGTAGGTAAACCGAATTGTAGCCAGCTCCCAGTTGCTGTAGCTCCTCCTCGTTGCGTCCCTGCAGCCGGCGCACGGAATTGACGTGCGCACGCGTATGTGCCAGGCAGACCTCATCCGTGGTGGCGGCGCGTGCAGTTAGCGGATGCATGCGCTCAAGCAACTTATAGTCATGATGCATCTGATGGATTTGATGTATACGCATTGGTTGCTCCGGATGCGAGGTGTCATGCAGATTGAAATGCTGCAGCATCTGGGCATCGTAAGCGTAACAAACCCGTGCCGGGGGCACTGACAGTTGGGTCTCTGCCCGCAGCATTTGCAAACGAGCCGCATTGCGTGCCACAACCTCCGGACTAAGCTGGACCGAAGTGCCACGCGTCGGATAACGCTGCGGTCCTTCTGGCAACGTCCCACCTAACCAGATGCGTTTCACGCGGTGCAGCTGCGTTGAGTCCGTCGACTGCTGCAGCAGCTCACTGGCTGCATACGTCTGCTGCAGTTGCAGACAGCGCCAGTGGGGACGATGCACAAAGATGCAGTTGAGTAAGGCGTCTCGAAGATCTGCGCTGGGAAACTGCAGAGGCTCCACCAACGGCGGACAGGGATCGCCGAGCAGGGCCCGCAGCGTCAAAGCGGCACCCTCAGACAGGGATTCCAAACAATAGCCGCCCTCGAGCACCACAGCCATACGGCAGTTGGCGAGACGCAGCAGCGGATTGAGCAAATGCGGATAACAGGCGGGAGTAACCTCCATTTCGCCCTCGGGACAGCCAAGTGCTGCATCATAGCCGGCGGATACGATAATTAGCTCCGGTTGATATTCCAAAGCGACAGGCAGCAGCAGCTGCTGGAATATGGCCATATAGTCGCCATTGCCCATCCCCTTGACATTCAGGGGCACATTGAAATTGTAGCCAGTTCCATCGCCAGCGCCGATTGCATGGTAATCCGATTCCGGCAGATTCGGCCAGAAGCTGCCATGTTCATAGCGATGTATCGAGAAGTACAAGACTCTGCAAAAATTTAAATCGATTAACAGCTGGTAGAGAAAATTTAAAATGCAAATAAAACAATTATCTACAAAAAAAAAAAAAAAAAACAGCATTAGTCGAGAGTGCTCTACTACGAGATACCCTGTTCCAGTCAGTGTTTTCTTCTTCTTTAGGCCCAACGCTACGAAAACATGTATTTTTGAATAACTTTCGAGTTTATTATCCGATTGTGATCACATCGACGCCAAGATACACACACATCGACACACATAATGCCAAAAACTCAAGAGTCTAGTTTTAAAGTTGCTCTTTAAGTTCGGCTTTTTTCCGATTTCTAGGCAAAGGGTGCGTGAAATCCAAAATTTTAAATATAAGGATCAGTGTTGCCAATTTAGCTTTTTCCCCGCTAGATCTAGCGGATGGCAATTGGCAAATGCGGGATAAATTGTAAGATAGCGGCTAGCGGGAATTATAGCTTTTTCCAACCAACTGGCAACTTAATGTATTTTTATACTTTACGATGCTACACTTAAATACTTTGTAGTATTTTTTTTATTTTTATTTTATTTTATTTAACGTCAACTAAAAGCAGTCGACAGAAGTGATTAATTAAATATTAAATCAAATTGTAAAACTAAAAGTAAAATTAAAAATTAAATAATATAATAAATTTTAATTTTTAACTGAAAAAGAAAA